>JAAWXA010000063.1:980212-1051727 GCA_038090715.1 Florisuga fusca | reverse complement strand
GTCCCCCAGCCCGGCCGGGTGGGGTGAGCCTAATGAGTACCTGTGCGATGGCACCGGCTGAGTCACCCGCGTTCCTCACCGCCGGGGCCGCCGCCGCTCAGCCGCCCTTCTTTTTTATTTATTTATTATTATTACTGTTGTTGTTTGCTTGGGTTTTGTTTTGTTTTGTTTTTTTAATTCCCCGGCTGATTTGAAAAGCAAAGCAGGGAGGGTCTGGCCCGGCCGGTAATTACCGACAATTAGCCCCCGCTCTGGCCCTTTGGCGGGTCAGCCCCCTGCACCCGGGGGGTTTGCTGGCTGTGGCCGGGGGCAGCCCGGGGGGCTGGGGGCAGCAATGGGGCTGTCCAGACCCCTGGGGTTCTCCGAGGAGGTGGCTTGAAAGTCTGGGGCTCTCAGGGAGGCTGCCCAGAGCTTGCTGGTGGGGTCACTGGGGCGTCTGGGGCTGGCTGTGGAGCTTACCCAGAGGTCTGAGGGTCTCTCAAAAGGTTGCCCGAGGGTCTTGGGCTCATTGGAGGAACATCATGGGGGGTCCGGGAGGCACTGTAGAGGCTGCCTTGGGGGTCTGGGGCTCTCCCAGGAGGGCATGTGGGGATCCAGACCTAGCTGAGGAGCTTACCCAGGGCTCCAGGGCTCTCCAGTATGGTTGCCCAAGGGTCACAGGTACTTCAAGGGGCAATGTGGGGGTCTGGAGGCCAACGGCAGAGCCATGGGAGTCAATGAGGAGGCTTCCTGGGGCTCTGCTGGGCAGCCATGGGGGGGTCTGGGGCTCACTTGTAGGGCTGCCCAGCACTCTGGGGATCAACAGGGAAGTTGCCTGGGGAGGTGGCGTCCGGATCCCACCTCTGGGGTCCGCAGGTCGGACCCCCATCCCCCCGGGGCCACCTGCCTCCCTCGTCCCCTCGTCCCCTCGAGGCTGCTGCGGCGGTGGGTGCCGAGAGTTGCAGGGGCCCGTCCTGGCCCCCTCCTCCCCGCCAGCGGTGGAGGCCGAGGCGTGGCGGCGGCGGGGCGGGCCCGGTGGCTCCCCACGCCTGCTGCAGACGGCATCGCCCACCCCTTGCCAGGGCACCCAGCACCCGTGGGNCATGGCCACCACCGTGCAGGACACTAACACCTTCCTGCTCTCGGCCCTGCAGCCCGAGGCCGGTGTCTGCTCGCTGGCTTTGCCCTCCGACCGGCAGCTGGACGGCCGGGGCCGGGAGACGGCCGAGGCCCAGCGGCTGCGCAGCGCCCGCGTCCAGGAGCAGGTCCGCATCCGCATGATGCTGCGGGGACAGGCGCCCACCCGACACGACGTCCCCGACCACGCCGACGGCAGCAGAGGTGGGATACCCCCCCCTTCCCGTGGTTCCCCTGTTGGGAGCCCCCCGGATGGTGCGGGCTTCACCTTGTGTCCCCAGGCTGAGCGGTTGCCCCCCAACCCAGCTGAGCCCCCCTGAGGCCCCCGCTGCTCCCCCAGCACTGGGGATGGGGGTGGGAGGGCCCCAGCCTGGGCTCAGTTCACACCCCTCAGGGGTCGTGCCTCAGTTTCCCCACTCGCCCTCTTAGGGGATGTTTGCACTGGGGGGTCCCGCACCCTGCTTTGGGGTGGAAGGGGGTTTTCTGGCCCTGGCAGATCCCTCCCTGGCCCCCCTGGGCTCTGAGAGGCGCGGCTGGCCGGGCTCCAAGCTCCTCCATTTAACGTCTGCGCTCATGGCCTCCGCCCTGCTGCTTCTCCCCATGCACCAAACCCCTCGACCCAGGGTGCTGGGGGACCCCGGCGGTGGGCAGAGAACCCTCCCTTGGCACCCCGAGGGCTGCCCCGGGCACCCAGCATGAATCACACTCCTGTCACCACCAGGGCTGGCGACATCCCTGTCTCTGCCGGTGGCCCTGGGGTGGTGACAAGGCAGCAGGGTGGCATGGGAGGGGGGGGGCTTCCTGCTGGGGTCCCGTCCCAAGGGTGGTGGTGCTGGGGCTGGTTTTGGGGGGTGCCTGGGCTGCTGATCTGGCTGTGGTGGAGGGGACTGGGCTGAGCTGCTCTGTCCCCACCAAGGTGGCAATTAGTCCCCTTGCCGCCGGGGATGATGAGAGGTGGGGAGGGCACCTCCTGCTCCCTGCTGCCGGCAAGCAGAAGGCAGTGTCCTCCCGCTCCCTCATCCCCTGACTCCTGAATCAGGTTGCCCTGGGATGATTTCAAGGTTGTCTTTAGTCCCCCTTTTCCCCCCCAGTGCTGTCATTGACCCTTTGTCCCCTTGCCACAGGTGGTCAGTACAGCACTGCCACAGGTGGTCAGTACAGCACCACCCTGCGCTCCTCCTTCAGTTCCCGCTCCCAGAGCAATGGTCTGGACCCCAAAGCCTCGGTACGTATCTGGGGGTTTGTCCCCCACCCCGTGCCAGTGCCCATCACTGTGGCAGCCGGTGATGGCAGCAGAGACCCAGCCCTGGCCCTCAGCCCCAACCCTTCCTGTCCCCTTGGTGCGATGGAGAGCCGGGCTCACGGCCACCCCCTATCCCCCCGCAGCTCTACCAGCCACTGGCCAAGAAGGACTTTGGGACGCTGAAGGGCAGCAGCTGGTCCTCGCGCTCGGCAGTGGACCTCACCCCGCACAAGCGGATGGCGACCATCAGCAACGGGGGCCTGGCCAAGGGCCGGGGCTATGGCTACGCCATGTCACAGGCTGCCAACACCTCCCCACGGCCCAGCTCCTTCCACGAGCGCAACTACCGCTCCCGGCAGAACCTGGACACCCTCTCTCTGCGCTCGCTGCGGCTGACCGACGGGCCGCTGCCCCCCACCGCCGCGGCCGACGACCGCTACAGCGTCCTCTCGGAGCAGCTGGAGCCCTTGGGCCACCGTCCCCTCTACAAGAGCCAAGGCAACGGCGGCTTCGCCCGCTCCTACACCTTCGAGAGGCAGATGAGCGCCGGCTCCGCCGCCAAGGCCGCCTCCGACTGGCTGGAGGGCAGTGAGGTGACCCAGAGCCGCACCATCCGCGCGCCCGCCATGCGCACGCTCCAGCGCTTCCAGAGCAACAACCGCTCGCGCCTCAGCACCGGCTCCTTCGGCAGCGTCCAGGCGGCCTCCCAGGCGGGCGTCGGGAGCTCCTACATGGGGATGGTGGAGCACAGCTCCCGCGCGCCCTCCGTGCGCAGCCTGGCCGAGTCCGGACACCACCTGCAGGACCAGCGCCCCATGGAGATGTACAACGGGCACAGCACGCTGCTCGGCCACCACTCGGGGGGGTGAGTCCTTGTCTCCCCACATCAGTCACTTGGTTGAGGGTAAACCCCTCCGTCTCCTGCCTGGTGTAACCTTTGCTGCAAGGGGGAGGCGAGGTGGGGGGCATCAGTTGGTCCTGCTGTGGTGGACTCGGGCGTGGTTTCATCTCCACACGTGTCCCACTCTTCTCATGGGCACGTCCTGGGGGTAGAACGATACTCATTCAGCCGGGTCTGCAGAGCCAGGTCCCACGAGCATGGTGGGGAGGGGGATGAGTTGGCAGCTCTCCTCTGAGACCTGGGGTGCAGAGATGGAGGACCCCTGTGGGATGTTGTACGTGGGCTCTTCCTCACCTCTTTGTGGCTTCCAGGTTTGATGACATCGACCTGCCCTCTGCAGTGAAATACCTAATAGCCAGCGACCCCAACCTGCAGGTCCTGGGTGCTGCCTACCTGCAGCACAAATGCTACAGCGACAGCAACGCCAAGAAGCAGGTGAGCACCCAGGAGCCCAAGGAGAAGGGGCTGTACCCAGCTCCTCTGACACCGTGGGGCTCCCAGGGAAGGGTGGAGGAGATGGAGGGAGCCCTAGCTGAACGGGAGGACGTCTCAACCCTGCCGGGCTCTCCCCTCCCAGGCCCGCAGCCTCCAGGCCATGCCCAAGCTGGTGAAGCTGTTCAACAGCCCCAACCAGGAGGTGCAGCGCCATGCCACCGGCGCCATGCGCAACCTCATCTACGACAACGCCGAGAACAAGCTGGCACTGGTGGAGGAGAACGGCATCTACGAGCTGATGCGGACACTGCGGGAGCCCGACGACGAGCTCCGCAAGAATGTCACAGGTTGGGGGTGGTGGCAGCAGGGGCCTGGATACCCCGAGGGTGGCATCTGGTGCCCCTGCCCCACGCTTAAAGCTGGGATGACACTTGGTGGGGGTGACCTCTTTGCATTGGTGTTGCCCACCATGTCCTGTGGCTGCTCCTGGCCACAGGTGGTCAGTAGGAGCCCCCCGGGGAGGTCAGCCTGGGCGGGTGCTCCCCAGGTGCCTCCATGACTGAGGGTCCCTGTCTGTGCAGGGATCCTGTGGAATCTCTCCTCCAGTGACAACCTGAAGGATCGCCTGGCCCGGGACACACTGGAGCAGCTCACGGACCTGGTCCTGGTCCCCCTGTCTGGGCTGGGGGGCTCAGGAGTCATCCAGCAGAACCCTTCAGAGGCAGAGATCTTCTACAACTCCACAGGCTTCCTCAGGTACCTGCTCTGGGCCAGCTCCTGTCCTACTGCGGGCAAAGATTTGGGAGGGGGAGGAGACACTGTCTGTGTACGTAGGGAGCAAGGTCCCCAGAGCATGTTTCTGGGGTCCTCATCCCTTGCAGTTCTTGTGCATCAAGGCACAGCCCCAGGAGAGGTGTTAGCTGTCCCCCACTCAGGGAGGCCTGGTGGCAGGAGGGGTGGGGGCCTGTGGAGAAGCCCCTTCTCACTGTGATGGCCCCATGTTCCTTGTGCAGGAACCTCAGCTCTGCCAGCCAGCAGACCCGACAGAAGATGCGTGAGTGCCATGGGCTGGTGGACTCCATGATCCACTACGTGAACAGCTCCCTGGAAGTGGGCAAGTCAGAGGACAAGGTGAGCCCTAGGAGCTGGGAGGGCTTGGTTGCCCCCAGAGGGGCTGCTGCTCCCACCCTCCTGGCAGCCCAGTGCAAAGGCCCTCGGGTGCATGTCCTGAGGTGGTGGTGGGACAGCCAGCCTGGCTCCATTCCACCTCACCGTGCCCCCCTGGTGTCCTCGGGGTGCCTCTGGCCAAGGAAGCCCCATGGGATAGTGGCCTGGAGGACATGCCAGCTGGAGGTGCCCTGGCAGGTGACACAAGAACTGACACCCTGGTGTCCCATCTCCCCCTTAGAGCGTGGAGAACGCCGTCTGCGTCCTACGCAACCTCTCCTACCGCCTCTACGACGAGATGCCCCCCTCCTCCCTCCAGCGCCTGGAAGGCCACAGGAGGAACACCAGTGGCACGGTGACAGGGGAGCTGGTGGGCTGCTTCAGCCCCCAGAGCAAGAAGGCACGAGAGGTCAGCAGTGGGGGCCGTGACAGCCGTGTCACCTGGGGTGGGGTTGGCACTGGGGAGCAGCTGGCAGTGGAGGTGACGCTGGGGCGGAGGTGGACGCTGGCCTGGGCTGGTGGGTGGGACACACGGGTGATCTCAGCAGAGGGTGAATCAGGGGTGTGGGGTGAATCAGGGCTGTGGGAAGGTGAATCAGGGGTGTGGGGAGGTGAATCAGGGTGCTGAGCCCCCGTTTTGCTGTGCCATGGGGCATGACACGGCCAGGGTGACCTGCCAGGTCGCTGCCAGCCCAAAGGTTGAGGAGAAGGGGGACGCCAACGCTGAGGGATGATGCAGAGGGGACATCTAACGGTGCCTCCCCTGTCCTTGCAGCACTACCTGAACGCAGACATCGTCACCTTCACGGAGGTCTCCAAGGACCCCAAGGGTATGGAGTGGCTCTGGAACCCACAGATCGTCGGCATCTACAACCGCCTGCTGCAGCGCTGCGAGCTCAACAAGCACACGACGGAGGCGGCCTCGGGCGCCCTGCAGAACATCACCGCCGGGGACCGCAGGGTGAGGACACGGAGAGGAACCTCCCCGGGCTGTCCCCACCGCCTGGCCCGTCACAGCCCTGCCCAGGGAGGGGACACACCAACCCGCCTGTCCTGGGTGGGGGCCGTGGGCATCCTGCTGCTCACCGGGGGGGCATGGTCACCTCGTCCTGGCCCTGCTGAGCAGGAGGAGGAGGAGAGGGAGGCGCCTGGGGTGGGTGGAGGTGGCAGTGTTGGGGGTCTCCCAGCGGGTGTTTGCCTGGCAGTGGGCGGGCGTGCTGAGCCGGCTGGCCCTGGAGCAGGAGCGCATCCTCAACCCTGTCCTGGACCGCGTCCGCACCGCCGACCACCACCAGCTGCGCTCCCTCACCGGCCTCATCCGCAACCTCTCCCGCCACGCCCGCAACAAGGACGAGATGTGTGAGTGCCAGGGGGGGCTGGGGCTGCAGGAGGAGCCCCACAGACATCCCCCACCCTCTTCCTCCTTGGTCTGGCCTCCAGCGGTGTCTCAGTACCTTTCCACCCCTGCATCCCTCTTCCCAACTGAGAACGTGGTGGGTGGTCTGCCCCCCACCCCAGGGACCAAACAGCCCCCACAGCTTCTGCTCTACCTCCAACCCCACCGTCTCACTTGGCTTTCTCCTTGTCCCCAAACTCCTCTCCTTGGTGCCAAGGGGTCTCAATGGAGACTCCAGAGAGCAAAGGGCTTGGAGATGTCCTTGATGCTGCCCTGCAGGTCCTTGGCTGGACCCTCTGTCCCCTCATTGCCCCCTGAGGTTGCAGGGTTCACCCCCAGGCTGCTGCGTGTCCCCTGGGTTTGGCCACCAGCCCTGACGTGATGCCTTTGCCCACCAGCAACCAAGGTGGTCAGCCACTTGATAGAGAAGCTGCCGGGGAGCATCGGGGACAAGGCACCCCCCGCCGATGTCATCGTCAACATCATCGCAGTCCTCAACAACCTGGTGGTGGAGAGCCCCATGGCTGCCCGTGACATCGTCTACTTTGATGGCCTCAGGAAGCTCTTCTACATCAAGAAGAGAAGGGACAGGTGGGAGCTCCCTGTCCACACTGCTGTCCAGTCCTGCTCTCCCCTTCCTCCCCTGCTCCAGCCAGATGGAAGGGGGTCACAGCCAGTCTCTTCCCAAGGTTTGGTGCTGGGAGTCCCTAGACCAGCTCAAGGTGGCCTCATGACCGCCTCCTAGCCCTTTGCCACCTCCTCAGAACACCCCACCATGGAGTTGTCCATTCTGCAGCCACCATCTTCCCATGTGGGTGCTTCTCACCTCTCCTGGCAAAAACACTTCCCACCCTGCCCATCCTGGTGTGCTCCAGCCTTTAGTTTTCTGCCTCTTCCCACCAGCACTAAGTCCCCACCTCAGCCCCTCCTGGGGTGGTGTCCCTGGGCTGGTGGCATCAAAGCTCATTGTGTCCTGTCTCTGTCCCAGCTCGGACCATGAGAAGTCCTCCAGAGCAGCCGCCAGCCTCCTGGGCAACATGTGGCAGTACACCAAGCTCCACCGGGACTTCAAGATGGTACGTGCCACCCCGGGGTGCCTCCTCTGGCTGGTGGGGTCCTGGGAGAAGGTCCCACAGGAGTGGAGTCCAGGGTTTCACCCTGGAAAGCCACACCACCCAAATGCTTCCAGGCATGTGGCAGCCCCCAACTCCATCCCTCCCGCTCTGTGGTGGCACCTGCACCAGCAGGGAGGGGACAGCCACATGCCCAGCGTGGGGACAGCACGGCCCCGCTGGGGTTTGTGTTGGCATTCCCACCTCCAGCAAGGGGCAGGCAGGGCAGGAGGGGTGACAATGCTGGTGTGTGTCCCCCATGTGACAATGGCCTTGTCTCCTTGCAGAAGGGGTACCGGAAGGAGGACTTCCTCGGTCTGTGAGGACAACCCCAGGAGCCACCTGCCTGGCCCTGGCCCTCCCTGGTGGGCTGCTCCTCGTGTCCTGGGGAGGCTCCTGACCACCAGACCCCCACCCTGTAGTGTAGTGCCTGCTGTGTCCCTCATGCCTCCCCCTTCCCGGGGTTGGGACACTTGTCCTCCCTCCTGCCACAGCCGGTGACAGCTTTTGGCTTTGCCACGGGGCCCCACTGGGACCCCAGGTAGTGGGGGACAGCCCCACCACACCTAAGGGTCTTCAGCCCCCAGGGACCCTGCCCGCTCAGGGGGATGGTGGCTCAGCAGGGGGACAGGAGCTGCTTGGCAGGGGCTGGTGAGGAGGGGGCTCAGGGGGACACCCCAGCTCCTTGGCTCAGGGTGCACTGGGGGCCGGTGCCACCGCGTGGAAGCAGGGCAGGCTGTGGGCTTCCCTCTGGGTGGGGAGGGGGCTTTGCAGGGCTCAGGGGGCTTGTTGGGACATCCAAGGGGGCTTCCCAGGTTTTTAGGGGGTGCCAAAGCAGCTGTGAGGAGCTGGGAAGTGGCATTGGCGACGGGAAGCTGAGTGCCCCCTGTGCAGGGGCTGTGGCTGAGGATGCTGGGGCCCTCGCTGAGAGAAGCCGGGGGGGTCTCAGTGCCACAATGTCCCCACCCGAACACCCTGCAGGGACTGTCCCTGTGCTCCTGGCCACGGGGTGCCTCCCCGTGGGGTGGGGATGTGTCCCGGGTGCCCGGCACTGGTGGGGCCGTGGATCTGAAGCTCAGGGTGGGCTGCATGGTGGCTTCGGCACCCCTGGGGGGAAACGAGGTAGAGTCAGGGGGAGTGTGGGGGAGACCGGTGGCACTGCCGGGAGGGGACATGTCCAGGGTTGGTGTCACCCCCCCTGGTGGGGTGGGGCTGGGTGTCACAGGGTGTTTATCTCCCCAGCTCTCTGTGTACAAACTCCCCAAGCTCGGAGTACCCCAAAATAAAGGCCTTGATGGATGCTTTTGCCTGGCAGGTGGGAGGGGAGCAGCAGATGTGGCACAGGGACAGGACACAGTGCTGCCTGCCCCAAACCCACCAGGGGCACCCGTGTCCCCGCAGATGGACGAGACCCACTGGGAGCAGCAGCATTTTTATTGCCAGGGGGGTTTCTGTGGGAGGGAGGGTGCTGCAGCCACTCCCCCCCCAGCATTACCTGGCCCCTGGGCTGCTGGGACTGGGTGTGTTGCTTCTCTGGGAGCATCACCCATCCCAACACTTGTCCATCACACTGGAGAAGTTTTCCTGGAGCCCACGGCAAGGGGCACAGCACCCAAGGGTGCCCAGGCAGTATGAGCAGGGGTGTCCCCTAGGGATGGTTTTCCACCATGGAGCATGCTGCCAGAAGGAGCCAGCTCCTGTCTTTCCCACCAAGACCTTGGCTTTGGTCCCACGGCTCCTCTGGGTCCATGCAGCCCCACGGGGACAGGGGATGCCACCCGTGCTGGCCTGTGGCCACGCTCAGATGTCATCCTCTGTCACCAGGCAGTAGAAGTCTGTGCGGGCACCATAGTTGCGGGACCCCAGGTCTGAGACATCGAGGTCGTGCTGGTGGCTGTCCCTCAGCTGCGCCTCCTCTGCCACGCTGGCAGCTGAGGCCGTGGGAGTGTGGGGACCACGGAGGCGAGGAGGCAGTGGGCTCCCAAAAACGTACCCTCGGAGGCCTGGAGAGAGGAGGGAGATGGGTTTAGGTGGTGGGGAAGGGGCTGAACCCACCTCAGGAGGGTGAAGCGTGGCTCAAAGGTGGCCTCAGGACCCCATCTGCCCCCCACCAGGAGAAGAAGCAGGGGACAAGGACCTGTCCCGAGGTCCCCATCTGGGTGGAGTTCTCCCCCGCTGTCCAGGTGGCTGCTGTGTAGGATCAGCATGGGGTCCTTGTCCTCCTGCAGCTGGGTCTGCGGGTCCCCTGTGGTCCCCTGGAAGGAGACCTTGTGGGGCAGGGCCAGGCACAGCTCCTTCCAGAAGTCCGATGAGGGGGTCTGCAGGGGCAGGGAGCAGAGGAGCTGTGTTGGGACCACCACAAAGCCAAGCCCAGCTCTGCATGAGTCTGAGGAGACCTTCTTGGGGCTCAGCTCCCTCTTCCCAGGGCTGGGAGCTCAGCCACAGGGAGGGTTGTGCTCCCGGCATGGCACAGTGCCCAGTGCTGGTGGGGAAACCGGCTCAACCTGCCGAAACCCTCCCGAGGGCTGCAGCTCCCAGCCTGGCCCTGGAATGGCCACAGCAGCCACGGGCCAGAGCTTCACTCTGGGAGCCAAGGCTGGGGGAGAGCCCGGAGCAGTCAGAGGCTCCTGAGCACCCGAGTTTGGGGAGTGAGCACCCAGAGCTGGGGCTGTTGCTGTGGGGTTTTCAAATATCCTCTCTGAAGGACGAGTGCCCCAACCTGTTTTTTAGCAGCACCAAAGCACAGGGAGCAGCCCTGGAGCCCTATGGAGAGGCTGACACAACACGGGGTGCTGGGGATGGAAGGGGGGTGTGGATGGGAGGGGGTCACGCTCAGCTCTCACCATGGAGCCAGCTCTCCACACCAGCAAGGTGACGGCGTTTCGGTGCTGCTTCAGCAGGCTGATGGCAGGGTGGGTGATCTCCCGGTACTGACTCTCGAAGATGATGAAGATGGGTTTCTTGGAAAGCTCCAGCAGCCTCCAGAGCCCTTCCCTGCGAGACAGGCGGGTGGCAGGAGGGGGAAGGAGCCGCCAGCCCTTCTCCCTGCAGCACAGGACCCGCTCCTACCTGAAGCTGCTGTTGCACCAGTCTTGCTCCAGGTAGGCGACGGAGAGGACCAGGATGAGCCGCCGGCACCGGCTCACGTTCATGATCAGATCGGCCGAGGGCTCTGCGGGCAAAGGGAGCTCAAGCCCTGGGTCCTGGCGTTGCCCCCCTGCCCAGCCTGCTGTGGGGGCTGGTGCCTACCGGAGTTGGGCAGGATGTTTTGCTCGTCCAGGAAGAGTTTGTAGCCGTAGCGGTTCTCCAGCTGTGGCTTCACGATGAAGTGGACGAACTTTCGGTCATCCGGGGCAGCGGCGTGGGAGACGTAAGCGTCGTACAGCTTCCCGTCTGGGGGGCCATGGGGAGAGGGGGTGGAACACCAGGGAGCCAGATAGCCCCTGCTCGGGGGGTATGGGGGCTACCACCTCTGTGCCCAAGCCTGGCAGCTCACCATTGATCTCCAGCTCGCCATAGCGGTTCCGGTACCAGAGGAGCAGGCTCAGGCGGCACCGGACATAAAGCCCAGCCAGGAGCACCAGGAGCACCAGGACCAGGAGGGCTGCCAGCACTGCAGGCACGTGCCCTGCTGCCTCTGCAAGGACAAGGAAGGACACAGTCAGTGTGGTCAGTGGCCCCTAGCTCAGGTGTTCTGGGTTTGGGTTGGGTTTGTGCCACGTTACGTTCCCTTGTGAGCAGCAGTGGTGTCCCCAGGGTGCTGCCCTCCCTCTCGTCCCTGCTCTGTCCCCTTGTGTCCCTACCCACTCGCCGCAGGGTGAAGGTGGCGGTGGCGTTGCTGACCCAGCAGGTGAACACCCCAAAGTCGGTGTCGTGTGTGAGGTTGAGCTGCAGGACGCTGCCAAGGAGCCGCTCTGAGGCATTTTGGGCGAGCCTGGGGGGAGAGAGAGACACCCTGGGTTGGGAGCCACCCTGACAGACATGTGGATGGACAGACCCCGGGATGGGTTCCTTACCAAGTGGTGTCCTGGCTGCTGTTGCTGCCCAGGGGCTGCCCATCTTTGTCCCAGGCAGGGACGTGCTGGCAGGGCTGGGTGGCTGCCCAGCGCACGGTGCAGTTCAGGGTTACCTGGCTCCCCAGTGCCAGCTCCAGCGTCTCGTTGGTGGCCGGGACGAGGATTTCGGGGGGCACGCTGCACAGGTCTGGGGGGGCACAGCAGGGAAGGGGGTTTCAGGTGGGAAAGCTGATCCAGCTCCCAGCTGGGGCAGGCAGCTTCTCACAGCCACCCCAGGTGGAAAAACGAGCTCTGCCGCGGGGCTCGGGTGCTTGCAGCTCTCCTGCAACAGGCTGAGCTGGTTTGGGGGGGCCGGGACAGACCCTTGCCCACCCTGCGAGGCAAAACCAGGGCAGTGAGCAGGACCCTGTGTGGAGCCCCCCCAGCGAGGGGTCCATCCCGGCTGGGAACCGGGGCAGGGTTTGGTTCGCAGCTTACCTGCCATGGCCTGCTCATGGGGGAGCCGCCGGCACCGCCGCGGGGTGGGTGGGCAGCACAGGCCCCGCACGGCTCTGCCGCGGGGCAAAGTCCAGCGGGGCTGCCGCGGGAAGGGCTGGGCCTGGGAAAGGTCAGAAATGGCTCCCTCAGCCCTGGCTGCTTCAGGCACAGGGAGCATCCTGGCCGTCCCCATCGCTCCCTGTGGCGTTTTGGGTCGGGGGGCTGGGGGGTGCTGTGCTGGGGTAAAGCCAAAGCCGTGTCTCGGCCAGTGGCTTGGTGGCCACTGTGTCACTGTCCTTCCCCACACAGCCCGGCTTTGCCAACCGTGAATTTACAGGTGGGAGGTGATTAATGACCAACCAGAGGCTCCAGGACATGGAATATGTGGCTCTGGCTGAAGGGCAAGGAGCCCTGGTCACAGATCAACCACGGGGTGTGAGACCCAGCAAGCTGCCCCTGTGGCTGCATCCAGGGGGACCCTCTGGGACCCTCTTTGTGCTGCCAGCCCCCTGTCTGGGCTGCAGTGCTGCTTCCTGCCTGAGGTGACCTCTTTAAACTGGCAGTGGGGAGATATGTCAGACATGAGGGTGCTGAGCCCCTGGCCCCCAGGATGCCCCCAGAAGCTGTGGCTGCCCCATCCCTGGAGGTGTTGGAGGTTGGATGGGGCTTGGAGCACCCTGGGCTGGGGGAGGTGTCCCTGGCCATGGCAGGATGATTTTTAAAGTCCCTCCAGCCCAAACCATTGGATGAGTGGATGATTCTGTAATTTGTATCTGGGTTCCAGTCTCCTGAGCTCTGGTAGCACTGAGCTTGGCCCCCTGGACACACATTTCCCCCACGTCTGGAGGCTCAGTGTGGGGCAGAGGTGTGCCACGTGTGGGGACTAGTGGGGAGCAGGGGGACCACCCCCCAGCTGGCATTGGGGTGGCAGTGGCACTGCCATAGCCCTGCGGGGAGGGGGGCACCGGGGAGGACACCCCACACCCCACTGGAACATCACGGGGGTGCAAAGGGGCACCAGGAGCAAAGGGAAAAGGGGTTGGGCTCCTCTGTCCCAGAACACCCCCAGCGCCCCGGGGTGGGCGTTGTGTCTGCTGGGGACAATGTGGGAATAACAAGGACATCGTGTTGCCCTTGTAAGCTGTAAAGACATCCAGTGGGACTTCTGGGGTCAGGAGGGAGAAAAATATCTCTCTCGGCTGCCTCTGCCTCGGTTGCAAACGGGTTTTGGGTAAGAGGAGGGGGTGGAGGCTGGGCTGGGCCCTGCAGAAACGGCAGGTGCCAGGCAGGGGGTGAGGCTGGGGGTCAAGGTACACGCGGGATGATTGTCCTGTGCTCAGCTTGAGCTGCTGGAGAGCGATTGAGACCCAAAGCACTGCGGGGTTTCTCCCTGCCCAAGGATGGAGATGAGCCAGCCCCCCCTGCTCTGAGGTGGGGAAGGGGCTGGGAGCCACTACCCCGAGCTGGCCAGGGGCTCCCTCTGCTCAGTGGTCCCGTCTGATGGGGCACTTGTGAATTCTTGTGCTCCAAGAGTTGGAAATGAGGAATCCCCAACAAGACACAGACTGTCTNTGGCTGGAAAAGCCCACGGAGGTGTCGGGGCAGGATGAAACCCACACCTGGCACCGGTAATTCCAGCTCCCCGGCTGCAGCCTGGGGGGTCTGCTCAGGGCAGAGGCTGTGTTTGGGGTGAGGGCTGCTGAGCACCGACAAACTCATCACTCTCAGGTTTGGTTCAGGTGAGCGGGAGATGGAGGGCGGGGGGTGGTGGAGTCTGGGGGTCTCCCCTCTGTTTCCTTCCTCTCTGTGACGTTAAAAGCTTCTTTGCAGGTTGGGGGGGACAGCACGGGGTGGCTGCTGGGGCTGGTGCTGCCGGTGCTGGTAAGGATCAGCGGGGAAGCAGTCGGAGCACTCGCTGTCCCCGGGCAGAGCTCTGCTGGGCTGCAACCAGCCCCGGCCGGCGGAGAGAAACACCGACCTGACACGCAGGCACCTGCTTTGGGGATAAAAAGGGAAGAAAAGGGGCAGCTCTGCCCCGGCCAGGGCCCGACTCCAGCAGGGTGAGAGGCTCTTGGCCCGCAGCCTTCACACCTCCCCGCTGGGGCTGGGTGGGGCCCAGCCGGCCGGGAAGCGCTGCTGCAGCTCCCGATGCGGTAAAACAATGGTTCTACCCTCCCCTTTGTAAAAAAACCCCACACAATAAACCCCGGGAGAGGAGCGGGGCAGGAGGGGCTGCGGCGTGTGGGGCTTGGAGGGCGCGGGAGAGCGGCCATGGCGCTCCCCACTCTATACGACCATCCTTCCCCCTTCTCACTGCCCTTCCCCGCGTGTTGTCGCTTTTAATGGGCTCAGCACCTTCTGTTTTGTTTTGTCTTGTTTTTGTTTTCTTTTTTGTTTTGTTTTGTTTTGTTTTTACAGCAAGCGCCTCTCGCGGCCCAGTTAAAGAAGTTCCTGGACCCGGGGGGGGTGCGCCCCCTGTTTCCATGGCAACCGCCCGCCGCCGGGCCGGAAGCGGTGCTTCCCCCCCCCTCCTCCCGCGGTGCATGCCGGGTATTGTAGTCCTGCTACCGCCGCCCTCCCCCCGGGCTGCGGCCGCGGAACTACCGCTCCCAGCATGCCCCGCGCCGCCACAAAATGTCGGCAGCGCCCGGCGTGGGGCCGGGGGGGCGGTGGTTGGATGGCGCTGGGTCTGGGGGATCCCCCACACCCCCAGGGACAGGCTCAGGGCGAGGGAGGCCAGAGCGGGCTTGGCCTGGCCTGCGGGCTGTGTAAATGTGTCACGGGTCGGGCCCTGGAAACATCCCAGGGCCAAATCCCTCTTGGTTGCTGTGTAAAATATTGGGGCTGCTCAGCGGCTGTGGGGCTGCACCAGGGACAGAGGGAATGGTGCTGGGGGGCTGGTGCGCTGGGTGTGAGTCCAGAGGAGCGGGTGCTTGAGCAGCAGTTCTGGGGAGGGGTTCTCTGCCACCCGTGTCACTGCCCAGGCTGTAAAGCTGGGGTGGACCTCGTGGGCTTGGGGGGTGATGAAAGATCCCGGGATGCCCAGGGCCTGGGGGTGGCAGGGGAGGAGGGTTGGTGGCAAACTGGGAGCTGATCAAACCCTTCTTGTCCTGCAGTTATTCCTGTGGGGGTGGCTCTGGTCACAGCAGGGACAGGACAAAGCAAAGCTGGGGGGCTGGGAGCACTGAGCCTTCCTCTGCAGGGCTGCCTGGGGATGTCACCCCTGGGAACAGCCTCGGGGTGTTCTGTGCAGCTCCCTGTCACCCCAAACACCAAACAGCCTGCTCAGCACCAGCTCTGGGCTCCACACAGACACCTGAGCTCCAGCCTTTTGGTTATCCATGTTAAGACAACAACAACAACAACAAAAGTTTTTGGGGTGACAGTGTCTTTGGGTGGCGTTGGCTGCAAGGGAGGGAGGTGGGAGTGAGGGCAGGGACTCGGTGGCAGCTGGAGGCCTGGCTGGGTCACTCCCTGTTCGGGTAGGGATGGGCCAGGAGCAGCAGCTGGGATGCTCCCAGTGGATGCAGAGGTTCGGCAGAGCCCAGCCCAGTTACCATCACACAGAGCTGCATTTCCCCAGTGCTGCTGGACCTGCAGCAGACACTGGTTGTGCCAAGAGGGTTGTCCTGGCTGTGGACAGAGGAGGGACACAAGTTTCTCAGCAGTGCAGGAGCAGGGATGTTGCTGAAGGCAGAGGGAAAAAGGCCAAAGGGGGAAAAAAAAAAAAAAAGATCTGGAGAGCGAAGCTGGAATGAGGGAATTTGCTTTTCCTGCACCACCAGGTCACACGCTCAGGCCAGGTTTGAGGAGGCAGCAGGTCACCTCCTGCAGAACTGGAGCAGCAAATGATGCACTGGGGATGGTTCCTGGTGCCAGAGCTCTGCTCAGAGTGCCAGGCAGGCACCATCCCTGGTTCTGCTGCTGCTTCCTTCCCCCTGGCAGCTGTACCAGTTGGAAAACATCCTGCTCCAGCAAAGCCACCGTCACCTTCTTGCCTTACAGCTCAAGTCCAAGCTCGGTGACAGCGGGGACGTGTGCTGCCTCCACAGCAGTGCCATGTTGGCTCTTCCCACCTCCTGGGAGGCTCAGGTCCATGTGTCTTGTTCTCCTTGGTGAGTGGTGGCTACACGTCAGTGGAGAAATCCATCATGCTGGGGAGAGAGGAGAGGGGCTGGAATGGGAGGGAAGGGTCCCAACAGGGAAGCAGTGGGGAGGTGTGGAGAAATATTCAGAGTGGGAAGAGGGCCTGTTGTCAAAAACAAATGGAACAGGACATCCCTGTCTGTGGGACATCCCTGTTTGTGGATGGGAAGCCTGGAAGCTGACCTGTGTCAAGGTGATGCTCGCCTCTGCTCTCACCTGGGTTTTGGGGTGTCCTCAAGAGGGGCAGACTGAGCCCTCCTCCAAAGTGGGGCTTGGTCCATGAAGGACAGAAGTGCCAGGGCAGCCCGACCTATGGCTCTCAGCTACATTGGTTCTGTTTCCAGGTGAAATGCTTCATTATTTTGGAGCTAGATGAGCTTTAAGGTCCCTTCCAACCCTACCCATCCTATGATTCTGTGATTTTTTTTCTTTAAACAAACCTTGAATTGAAAAATTGGCTAAAACTGTTCCTTTTGACTTGGAGCTTTTCTTTTGTTCTGCAGGAGCAGCCCAGGCCAAGCAGCCCCTTCCCCTCCTGAGCTCTAGAGCTGGACTGCCTGAGGTGGGAGCTGGCTGAGTGCCTGGGCTAGTGGGAGATGGCTCCTCCTTGCCAGGTGTGATGCAGCTCATCTTCAACAGGACATTTGCTGTTGCAGCTCCTGGGGCATCACCCACCTCAGCTCTTTACGAAGGTCGTTGTGTTGTCTGTCCAGAAACTGGTTCTTCACCCACTGGGGGACGTCGGGGACGTACCAGGCGGCGACCAGCTTGACGCAGAGAGCCACGTGCTGCCCAAAGCAGAGGGGGCACCCCGGGGGGGTTAATGTCCCCAGCCCAGCTTCCCTCTCATCATCCCAGCCTCCTCCTGCCTCCCGGGCTGCTCACCTCGAAGAGGATGAGGAAGGCAAGCCGGGCTGCAAAGATGTGCCAGAACTGGGCCGTGTAGCTGTAGTCGTCGGGGTTCCGGTAATCCCGGTACCTGCAGCACAGCCCCATGGGTGCCAGCCCAGGATCCCCCTCTGCAGGGCAGAGCCCCCCGCCCTTGGCTTCCTCTGGGGGGTCCAAGAGGAGCCCTGGAGGTGGCTTCCTCCATGTGGTGCCACCAAGCCCTGCCGTGCCACCATTCCCCAGCCACAGGCTGGCTGTCCCGGGGAGGGGAGGGGCTGCTGGTACCTGCACTCCTTGATCTCCTCCCTGACAAAGTCTGGCAGCATTTCGGGCACCTTTGTGTGGGGCTCGAAGTCCTGGATGCGGAAGATGGAGAGGCTGTGGTTGATGTAACCAGTTGTGCAGCTGTGGGGGAGAAGAGGGGGTCAGCCTGAAGGGAAAGGGGGTTGGGCTGTGCCCCCACCAAATGCTGCAGCTCCTGCCTCTTCCTAGGGGATGTAAAATCCTCTGAGGGCTACAAGGGCCATCTGCCTGTGGCTTTCTTTTCCAGGGTGTCCCTGGTGTGTGGAGCCCCAGGTGAGTGTGTGTGGTTGAGCTCAGACTGTAGCCCCCCCATCCTGGGGAAGGCAGCAGCACCCACCTGGGGCTCACCCTCCCTTCCCTCGCTGTCCCTTAGCACCAAACCTGGGAGAAAGGAATTTCTCTGAGACTTCTGCCCAGTTGGACTGGAGGAAACAGGGAAGGGGGCAGGGGCAGGCACCAGGCAGTGTGGCAGCTCTCCAGCACCCCGGTCACCCACCATGGGGACAGAGTGAGTGGGAGGCCACCGGGGATGCTGGAGATGGAAAATCCTCCCCTGTCCCTATGGAAAATCCTCCCCTGTCCCTGCAGCCCACCATGAGGGACCACCCAGTGCCCAGGCTCCTCACAGGGGGCACCCAGGCAGGCAGGAGCAGAGGGCAGGGGTCTGGCAGCACTCACTCCAGGTCCGTGTTGTTCCCCATCAGGCAGGGGCCGTACAGGTACTTGTAGACCTGCACAGGGATGAAGTCAGAGGTGATGGCAATCACCAGCCCGTTCCCAATCACAGCCAGGATCCCGATGGCCTCCAGGACCTGCAGCCAGATCCCTGCGGGAGAGGAGTGGGAATGAGGCCCCTCTCCCTGCCCCAGCCCCAGCCCCAGCCCAGGGACAGGTTTGGGGTGTCCAGGAGGGGTCTCAGGAGGGGTCCCAGGAGGTGTCTGATGCTCAGGGGCCCTAGGGTGCCGGGGTGGGGAAGGGTCTGGATCTCCTCTGGCCCAGCTCACCGATGTCGTTGGCTTTGCGCGGCACCATGCGCCGGTACAGCCGCCTCATCTTGATGGCGTCCAGGCGGATCTCCAGCAGGTTGTTGCAGAAGGCCAGGAGTGGGGCCAGGGGAAAGGCAGCGACAAAGATGGTGGTGAAGCTGTACTGGGTGACTGCAGAGGGAGGAAAGGCCGGGTGCTGGTGTGGAGCCACCCCAGAGGGGACATCCCACCTGCTGACAGGGCTTGTCCTGCTTTGTGGATACTGCCAGGGGGGCTTTGCAGGGGTGAAAGGGGGAGACAGAGCTGCTGTGGGGACCCCCACAGGGGACCCCCACCTCTCCCAGGGCTGTTGGAGAGGGGGATCTATGGGGGCACTGGTTGGGGGAGCAGGGCAGACATCACAGGGACACTCCTGGCAGGAGAGGAAGGTCCTGGACAGAGGCCCAAGCACAGTTGCCTGCTCTCTCTTATTTTGGGAATGATCTCCCTGGTGTGCCAGAGCTCTTGGAGCAGGGCTGGGCATGGAGCTGGGTCCTGGAGCTCTCCCTTGCCTACTCATGGGCTCCACAGCATCAGGCTCTCTCCAGCCAAGCAGGGCACAGGGGGCTGTACCCACCATCCCTCCTCACTTGACCCCCTGCCCTACGTACCCATCTCCAAGAACTCATCAAACAAGCTGAAAATGTTGACCTCGTTGAGCTGATAGTTGCTCAACCACTGCCTTTTGCAGGGGTCCTCATCCTCCTCTTCCTCTCCTAACATCATCCTTCTCTTCCTGGGCTGCCACTGCTGCTTGCAGAGCTTGCACCTCACCCAGCTGCCAGGGGAGAGAGGGGTTTGCATGGCTGGACCACTGCCACCACCAGCCCCAGAGACCTGAGCAGGGACAAGGAGGAATCCTCGGCCCTGAAGACCACCTGGGCAGCTGTCCTGGATCTGCAGGAGCACCAGGGAGTACCCTGGGGGCTGGAGGAAAGCTTACGGGATGAGATACTCCATCATGTTGCTGATGGTCTGCTTGAGCAGCATGACGATGGCCATCTGGACGAAGAGGTCAGAGATGCAGCCGCTGGGGTGGCACTGCAAGGGGAGCAGAGGGCAGGGGTTGGTCCCCACCAGCAGCATGGCCTGGACCCGGGGCTGCTTGGCCAAGGCAGGAGGAAGCTGAAGTTCCCAGAGCTCTGCTGGGCAGCGGGGAAAGGAAGAGGAGGAGTTGTGTGGGGTCAGATCCATGGCAGGTCCCTCACCTCCTCCAGCCTCCACTTGCCCGCGATGCGCACGTAGTTGCCCGGGTGGCCGTTGATCCTGAGCGAGGAAGCAACATCAGGGCTACCTGCTGAGCACCACTGTGGACCCCCTGGGACCACCGTCCAGGGGCAGGATGGAGGGCATCACCCCCCAGGCACTGGTGGAGCAGAAGGGGCTTCCCCCACCCACCATGCCCGTGGGGAAAAGACGTGGCCCTCTTGAGGTCCCAAATGTGGCCCCTGTGCCTGGAGGGGACTGGGCTGTCCCCAGACCCTGGGGAGGGTTGGGGGTGTCAGCCCCCTCTGCTGACCCCCAGCCAATGCTCACCGTCCCAGGAAAAAGGCCACATAGATGAGAGAAGAGAAGTGTGTGAAGAACTGGAAGGTGAAGATCTTCACGGTGAAGTTGTTCTCCCGCTGGGAGAAGGTCCGTGGTTTCTCTGGGAAGGGGAACAAGGCCCAGGGGCTCGATCACAGCATGGTAGGACCTTGCCCTGCTCTGCCTTGGTTGCCACAGCAGCTCCTTGAAGGCTGGAAGGGTATCTCTGCCTCTCATGGAACCTTCTCTGCCTTTCACCCGAGCCCTTCGATGGACCTGAGCCCAACCTTGCAGGATTCCTTAGAGCCCTGAGCTGGGGGATAAGGGACTCTTCACTGGGATAAAAAACCTGTTCTGAGCTGTGCTGCAGCTGTGATGGCTTTCTGCTCCTCAGCCCCGTTGGGTGACTGTCCCCCCAAGGTGCAGGGTGGCAGTGGGACAGCCCCCTGGCAGCGGGTGGGTTGTGTGCTGGAGGGTGCTGACCTCCCACGGGGACCTGAGCGGCAGGAGCTGCCTGGGAGACACTTGGTGGTGATGGACGAAGGGGCCAGGGGGCTCTCTGTGCCCGGGGACAAAGGGGGGGCTGTGCTGTCACCCTGGGGTGCTGCTGGGCAGCTCAGCGTGCGTGCGGGTGGGAGAGAGGTTCCCCTTACCCAGGTCACAGAGGAAGAGGGCCACGTGCCTGTTGACCTGCGGGAGAGAGACGCACCGTGAGGGGGGAGGCTGCAGGGTGGAAGAGGCCAGGAGAGGCCCTTCTGCCCGCCCCAGGCCTCCCGCAGCACCTTGGTCATGATGACAATGGTGAGGTAGTGCAGCACGGCCCCCGTCACCATGGCCACCATGTTGGCCTGCTCACGGACAAACTCAAAGGGGCTCTGGGTGAAGAGGGCCGTGGCGATCACCCGGTAAATGACGAGGGCGTGGGCGATGCCGATCATCACCGCGATCTGTGGAGGGGCAGGGGGGTGCTCAGGGGCTCCATCCTGCCCCAGCAGCACCTTCAAACCCCGCGCCAGAGCCCATCTCAACCGCGAGCCAGTGGTCTCCAGTGGAGGATGAGAGGAGCCCCAGGTGGGTGTCTCCACCAGGACTGCTCCTCTGCGTGTCCCCCGCGCCCTCACCCCGGGGTCACCCCGGCACCACGCACCATCACCAGCACCAGCAGCAGGATGATGGTGCTGCGGATGTAGGAGTGCTGGTACTGCTGGGGCTCGTGCTGCAGATTGTTGATCAGGTCTATAGCCAGTTCCTCCTGAAAAACAGCAGTAAACAAATTATCATCAAAAAACGGGAAAGAAGGGATCCATCAGAGCTGTGCCCCCCAGTCCAGGGGTTGTTGTGTGAATGGATATGGGATGAGCAGCACCAGAGGAGGACAGGGATGAGCACCCAGCCCACAACAGCATGGCCAGTCCTGATTGGGTTCAAGCCCTTGTGCAGGTGGAGAGGTGGCTAGCAATGGAGAGAGGTGGCTAGCATCTGCTCAGCTTTCTGCAGGGCTCTCTCTCTGCCAGGGCTCTCCCAGGACTGCCAGATTTTGGCTTTGCTGTTGGTTTAAGTGTAAAGTGATATTTAAGAAAACCAAGCTGGGCAAAGGGGGGGGTCCCCGTGTTGTGTCTTTTCTGCAGGTCCAGCTGACAAGGAGAGCACAAGGCAGGAGAGGGACAGCCTCACCTCATCCTCATCCCACCGGTACAGGTCCCAGTCAGTCACCACCGTGGCCCTCTGCCTTTTCCACAGCTCCAGGAACACGGTGGCTGAGGGAGGAAGGAGAGAGCACTGTGACACCTGGGGGTAGCTCTGGACACTCCTGTTACATCCAACCAGATGGCAAATCAGCCTGGGCTGACCCTGAGGGACAGCAACCCCTTCTGTGCCCCCCAGGGAGGACCCCGGACATGCAGAGGTGAGTGCTGGGCCCCAGGTGGGGCTGGAGGTGGGTTTCTGCTGGAGCTCTGGAGGGGCTTGGGCAGCTGGGGTGGGCATGGTTACGGGGTGCCAGGCAGCCACACTGTTCTGGAACACTGACAAATACACCTTCCCAGTGGAGCAGGTATCCTGCACTGCCCCCCAGCATTGCTGCAAACCCAGGTACAGCCACCCCTTCATCTTAATCTGGGCTTCCCAAGCTCATCCCTGTGTCAACCCATGTCCCTGACCTGCCCAGACCACGACTTCCACCTGCAGTGGTGTCTGTAACTGAAAGGGTTGTGGTAAAGCCACACAGGATGTGTAGCTGATGATGGGACCACCCCAGCTCAGAGCCCAGAGCCCAGAGCTCTGCTTGGCTTGTTCCCCAGCAGCTGAGAGCTGATGGAGCAACCTGGGAAGGATAATGAGGGCTCTGGTGGCCCCTCCTGCCTGCAGCTGCCAGAAAAGCCCCTCTGGAGGGGCTGCTGGGTGCCCTGCAGGAGGCTGGGCTGGGGGAGGAGGAGGAAAAGCTCTCAGGCAGGAGAGGGAAGGAGTGTTCAGGGAGCTGGAGGGAACTGCTGGGATGATTTTATGCCTTGTCTGGAAGCTGATGGCCCTGGAAGAAGAGGAGATAAGGACTAAAAAGCCTCTGGCCAGTGAAGCTGTGCTGGTGTCCTGTTTTCCTCCACCTACTCTCCCCCTAAGCTGCAGGGGGCTTCTCCCTCTTCACCAGAACGTGGACACTTACCCCAGAGGGCCATGAACATGGCAAAGAGAACTGTCCCCTCGTTGTCAATCATGTGGGTGACCTGGGGAAGATCAAGGAAGAGGAGTGATGGAGGCAGCACCTCGCAGGGGCTCTGGCATCTGCGGAGAGGACTCTGTGCTCAGTGGTCTTCTTGGCACCCTGGTGCCCTCTGATGCAAGCAGGGTGCTGCAGGAGGGCAAAATGCAGGAAGGAAAAGGGCACTGGGACGTGGTACACTGTTCCTGGGTGGTGATGGAGGCTGTGGTGTGGCTGTACCTCCTCACGCAGGTCAGGGGAGGGTTCTTGCAAGCTGTAGCCAGGTTGCTGGGGTGGCTTTTCCTCCTGCTGGTATGGGAAGAGCCCAGACTGGGAGTGTCTGTCTGGGGGGGGCTGCCTACCTTGGCATAGGTGCAGGTCTCAGAGAGCAGCCAGAACGGGCACTGCTGGTCACAGAGTGGGCACATGATGGTGGTGGTGGCCTCACAGATCTCCTTGCTGGAGGGGCAGGGGTGGGGGGAACTCAGAGGGCAGTGACAGCAGCTCACAGCCACGTGTGCA
Organism: Florisuga fusca; assembly: GCA_038090715.1. Classification (NCBI taxonomy): domain Eukaryota; kingdom Metazoa; phylum Chordata; class Aves; order Apodiformes; family Trochilidae; genus Florisuga; species Florisuga fusca. The sequence goes on along the minus strand of JAAWXA010000063.1, from coordinate 1,028,758 downwards.
GCAAAGCTGGGTGCAGGGGGTGGGCTCTCAGCATCCCCATTGCCTTACCTCACCTGGCTGGAGTTGAAGGTAGTAATCCCAGCTATGAAGACCACCAGCCCCGCCGCGGCAGCGAATCCCAGGAGGTAGGTGTACCAGCCCAGCCAGGCAAAGTACAGAGCCACCTTCTCCCCAAAATAGCACCTGGAGGGAAAGGTGAGGGGTGGTTTGTGGCCACAGAGAGCCAAGGTGCAGTCAGTGCCTGCAGGTTTTGTGAATGCTGGGCTGGAAGCAGGCGTGAGGCTGTGGGTGCAGTGTTCCTCCTCCTGGGCTCAGCTGTGACCCTGCAGAGCTCTCCTCTTCCACTCTTATGGTGCCACCAGCTCAGAATTTCTGGTGTGGGGAAGAGGGTTGTAGGCACGGGTAGGAAATGATGGGAAGTGCTGACTGATGGACCTGCCTCCCCTCCTGTGTTCCAGAGGAATTAACTTGGAAGAACTTGCCCAGGAAGAGTTACTTTGCTTCTCCTTTTACAAGCAGAGCTGTAGAGCTGTGCTCTTCCCCGAGTTTAAGGTGGTTGTGGGAGCTCTGTGTTGCCATTAGTGCCCTAAGCCAAGCCTCAGGCTGGCTGTGCTGCCCTGGTGCCCTCTTCCCACCTTGATTCCCTTCTAAAAGGGTGAAACTGATGGAAAAGGAAATGGGCTAAATAAACCCGTGCAGCTGCAGGGGTTGTTTGAGCCTGCAGAGCTGGCAGCAGGAGCTTGGTGCCACGGGATACCCCTTCACTGAGAACTTTGGTGGCTTCAGGAGGAGCCCAATACTTCTGAGAAGATCCAGGTGCAAACTGATGGTTTCAAAGAAAACACAGGAGCCTGGCAAAGGGTGTACAGCTCTCTGGGTTTCTGTGGGACCTCTTCAGCCTGTGTTACCTGATCTTCTCAATTGGCTGTGGGCAAAATATTTCACTCCAGCGAGCCCAGTGCTCCTTCAGGAATTCCCTTATCTCTTCTTTCTGGAGAGCAGAGAAGCTGGTTAAGTACAGGAATATTAGGGCAACCTAATCCCCAGCCCCCTCCTGGCTGCTGCTAGGAGCCCACTCATGCCCCCCATCCAGAGAGGTCTCGATGCAGCCCTGGTCACCCAGTGGTATCTCCCACCCCATCTTGCTCCTCCACCTCTCCTGAGTTTTCCTCCCTGGCATCCACGTGCTCAGCCTCACCTCGTGCAGGGGAAACATTGCCTCGAAGACCTTCTTCTTCATCAGGTCACGCATCTTCTCTGGTGGCAGAGCAGAATGGGGAGGATTAGTGAAGCTTGGCTCCCACCCCCTGTGCTCCCTGACAGGTAGAATCACCCCAAACCTATTCTAAGCTGCCCCCTGACTTTCTCTCCCTCTCCACATCCTACCTGGGGGTAAGAGGAGGCAGCTGGGGGTGCCCCTGCCCACCAGGGGCAGGAGCTTTGCTGCAGGGCCAGGCTGAGCATCCCCCCGGGTGGCCCTGTCCCCTTACCAAGGTCGGGTGTCACCGTGTTCTGCAGGATGAAGTTCACGATGCGTATCCTGAGCAAGGAGAAACCGTGGTTAGAGGCTGCTCCGGGGGGACAGAGTTGTGTTGTGTGGCCCTGGAGAAGAGGGGAGGTGGCTGTGGACAGGGAGGAGGTGGCAGCTTGGCAGGTGGAGGTGGCCTGAGGAGAATGAAGAGCCTGGCACAAGAGCAAGCTGAGCTGGAAAGTGGCTGGAAGGTCCTCTGGAAGGTGCTGGAAGCTCAGGGACCCTGCTCAGCACCCACCTGGTGGTCACTGGTATTTCCTGATTGTCACTGGGGCTTTGCAGGCTGCTGCTGGGCTTCCTCAGGAGCTGCTGGTATTTCCAGAAGATCTGTGTTGGGGCACGGACTCCATAAAACACCTTTCTGTCCTCGATTTTCTGGCGGGTGGAGGAGAAGGGCTGTTAGAACAATGCTTGGCAGAGCCAGGGGCAACACCAGTCTCTCCTGGCTCAGCAAGGGGTTTATTTTCCAGCACTGCTGTGGTGATCAGCACACTGGTCAGGGCTCTCCCATCTCCACACACAGGAGCCCAAACCAGGCCTGGATCCCGGGTACCACAAGGTATCCAAGGATCTGCTGCCTTTTCCTCCACAGCCCCTCACCTTGATGATGAACCCCTTCCTGCTCAGCTCATTCAGGAACTTCTTCCTCTTCATCTCCTTCTCACTGCCCACGGGGTGGATGTCACTTACCAGGACAAAGTCCCATTTCTCTTCTTCCTGCCCACAGAAAACACCAGGGAATTTATGGGGGGGAGGAGGGGCACAAGGGAGAGTTCTCCCCCTCAGCTCCAGCCTCTCAGAGCTTTGGGCCTTCATCAAGACAGCACAGAGGACCCCCAGGAACTGGGCAGGAGAATGAGGATGGGGAAACTGAGGCAGCTGCTGCCTTGGCACTGCTCAGCTCTGCTCTTTGCCCTGGGCTGAGCTCGCTGTAAGTGCAGAGGGAGCAAAGCTTACCCTGGGGGTGAACTGCTCCGTGTCTTCATCAGAACATCTCCTGCAGGGAGTCAGCAGAATTTCATCCTGTGGGAGAGAAAACCAGCAAAGGCACCACTGGGAGACCCCGTGTCTGGGCATGGAGAAAACCTCTCCCTCCTCATCTGGGGTTGGTTTTTTTCCACCAGCTTGGCAGGAGCAGCCCAGGCTTCAGGTCCTGGGGGGTGCAATGGGTTTGGTGAAGCCACGCTCTGCAGGGCTTACTGTGTCAGGGAACAGATTTCATCATCAAAGCAGGATTTTGGGGGTTCTCTGATGTGCCTCGGGGTGCAGCCCCACGAGCAGCTATGCAGCACAGCCCTGGGCAGGAGCTGCCAGGGGATGGCAGACAGGATTGCCACCAAAGACATTGTGACCTGAAACAGTGGCCAGCCAGACAAGTTGATCCAGCTGAAATCTTGGGAATGTAGTGGTGGTGGTGGTGAAACCCTGCCCTGATGCAAGGTCTGCATCACAACCTCCTCCTGGAGAATGAGGCCATGGGAGCAGGAGAGGCTGGGATGAGGAAAGGGATGAAGTGCTCTGCCAGGTCCTGGTGCTTCATCCCAGGAGAAAGGGCTGTGGGAGGCTGACCAACAGAAAGCAAAGTGAAAAGGCTGGAGAAGAGGGATATTGTGCCCCGGAGGTGCTGCAGTAGTAAGATCCTGCCCCTGCTTCTCCAGACGTTCCCAAAATAGCAAGCATGGATTTTAATCCCAGGAGGGACTTGTTGCTTTCTTATTTTCCAGTCAATCCTGGGGATGCTTCTCGGGCTCTCTGGGCAGTGTGGTGGCAGCAGGCTCTGGCTTTTCTCTCTGTTCCCATAGCAACCACATGATTTACTGCCTGGTACCTGCGTGCACCGTGACCATCTCCACGTTGGGCTGAGAAGTGGGTAGGAATTGGTAAATTATTAGTGCTGACAATTCCCAGTACCCATGTCCAGAGTGGCAGCAGACACAAATGGCATCCAGCTGCCAGGGATTTGCAGCCCCTGTGCTGGTGGAGGAGCAGCACTCCGGCAGGGTCCCAGCAGGAAGAGGAGCAGGGCTGGAGCTACACTGTGCAAAGGTGTACAACTAACCAGCACAACTCATTTTGGTGTGAAAAAAACAGTTTGTGTGCCCCAGAAGTGTGCCTGGTTTCTCTGGCTGTACCAGCTGGTCCTTGTCCCCTGGTCCCAGGTCAGGTGCCCTGTGGATCCACCAGAGGAGTGATGGCAACAGACACCCCAGGCTGTGTGACTACCTGTGTTTTCCTTCCTAACTGTGGCTTGGTGAGGGTTTGGGTGGCTCCCATCACCCACACCAAGGTGAACAAGTTGCTCTTTTCTCAGGGATGTTTCTTACAAACTCTTGCCCTGGAGCCCTTCCACCCTGCCTCACCGTTTCCTGAGAAATGTGGCAACCTGTAACTGAGCAGGCAGCTGGTGCACCTCTGCACTTACTGGCTGCCCCGGTGTTTGAGAGCTGCTCTGGACTTTTGAACAATAGGAAACAGCATCTTTTCTGTCCAGCTAGAGGGAAAAAAAACCCTCACAGCTTCCCCTCTCCCTTTGCTTTATTTCAGGAGCTCCTGAAACATCTGGAGCTGTTCCCCCCACTGCTCTATGCAGTGCCTGGGTTTGTACAGGCAAATGATCTGGTCTGGATCCACACCATCCTTCTGAGCCCTGGCACCAACCTCTGAGCCCTGGCACCAACCTCTGAGCCCTGGCATGACCCTGCTGCACCCTGGGGTGCTGTGGGGGGCTCCACGCCACCCCACCCCTGCCCCATCCCCTGTGCCTGGCAGGAAGGGGGGTGCTCGCTGGGAGCTCTGTGGTACCTTAAAGTACTTCAAAGGGCTGAAAGCACAGGAGTGGGGGAGATTGGTGCTTGAGGTGTCCCAGCTGCAGGTGGCTCAGGGGTGCTGAAAAGAAACCTCCTGGAGGCAGCTGAGTGGTTTCTGTCTCCTACCTGCATGGTGAAGGGGGGAAGAGCCCTTCTCCTTCCCCCTCCCTGTTCTGGTTCCGTTGGGACGTGCTGCCAGGCTCCCGGGAGTTCTCTCCCGCTGTGGTTTCCCTCCTCAGCTCCTTCTCCCCAGGTCTGGTGTGAATGGAGCAGGGAAGTGACTTCCGTGTGGGACTGGGGCTGCCCTGGCAGGGAGCGGCCTCTGCCTGGCAGCGGGCAGGTAGTGAGGAGGAGGAGGAGGAGGAGGAGGGGAGGAAGCTGCCCTTCAGCCACCCTTTCAGTGATCCCAGCAGAGCTGCAGAGAGCTGAGCCTCCCCCTGCCAGCCCCGTCTCCTCTTCCTCCTCTGCCCCTCGCGGTGCCATCCCCAGGGAGGTGTCACAAACAGGGACAAGGATGCCAAGGATGGGGACATCCCCCAAGGGGCCCAAAGGAGGTGTTCAGCTGAAGCTCTAGAACATGTTGAACTGTTTTTTACAAGGGGGAGAACAAGACGTGAAACAAAAGAGAAAGTAAAGCTGAGCTGTGCACGGGCTCCTGGCTCTCAGGGTGAGCCTGGGCTCCCCAGAGGAGATGGGGTGGGAGCAGCACAGGCTTTGAGAGCACATGGGATGGGTCCAGGGTGAGTTTGTTAGCAGGCAGGACAAAGAAAATGGGCAAAGCATGAACTTCCAGGTGGGTGAGGAGTCCAGCTGAACGCAGCCCTCTTCCTCCCTGCCTCGGACAGTGCTTGGTTTGCTCTCCACCACTTTGGTTTCCCTATGTGGCCTCCAGAAGCCTCTCCCTGAACCTCAGGAAATCTGGCTTCCTGGAAGGACTGAGCAGAGGCTGAGAAAGCCTTTCCTCATGCCTCGCTGGTTGGCAGAAATACCACAGGTAGTCGTGTGCTCTGTTTCCCCACGAGGAGCTGTGCTGTTGCACGAGAGGCATCAGGGTTTGGCATCAGCAGTGGCAGCTGGTAAGGATGTAACTGGAAGGAAATAAGAGGAACACCTGTAAGTATTTTAAAGTCCTTAAGAGCAACTGACCCCCTGCTTCCTGGCTGAAGTGGGAAGCACCAAAATGTGCTCTGAATGTTCCTCCAAACCACTGAGTCCTCCTGTCTCTCTGCTCCTTAAAATCTTGTCACCTGTAAGTGGATATGGTTTGTTAGTCTGGTTGCTTCAGACTCTGCTTTCCTGAGGGCATTTGTGTCAGGATGTTGGGCTGTGGCCCACTGGAAATGTTACCCAAATCACTGAGCACTTTTTTTGTTCTGGAGCCTTGGAGCAGGGTATGACCCTTTTCTTACAGAGTGAAAAGTTTCTGATGTGTATGCCAGGTCTAACAGGTCTCCTTTTGTCTGTTTTCTGGGGGTGTTTTTTGTGTTTTATTTTCCAAGATCAGCAGAGCTGCCTTTTCCTGGGTAGAGCAGAAGGGGCAATGACTTCTCTGGGTTCCCTTGTGCTCTCCAGCAGCATTGCTGTGGGTTGCTCTGAAATAAACTGAGTCCAGGAGGAGCAATCCATCTGAATCCTGGCAGGAGGCAGCCAGCATTCCCAGGGTGTTGTTCTCAAGCAAGCCAACAGCACTCTGTGGCTTTGCCAAGTGCCTTGAACGGGCTCCAAAGCAGACCTGCAAATTAAAAAAAAATTTAAAAAATCATCTTCCCCATTTCCTGCTGTGTGCACCATCAGGAGCAGAGCAGGAGTGGGGAGATCTTTAACCTCCCAGAGGGAACCTGCAGGGGTGGCCAGGAGGGGAAAGCCATCCTTATCACCATGGGTGGGGACAACCTGTGTGTTTACCTGGTGAGATAGGATCACTGGGGCTTTCCACAGCACCTTGACTGACAAACTTTGAACTGTGGGTGCTGCTGGCTTAAGCAGAAAGGGGGTGGTGTGGGGGTGGGACAGCTGCCTCCCTCCACCTGCACATCTGCTGCTTCCTCCTGTCAGCTTTGCTGGGTAGAACCAGGAGGACTTTGCTCTCCAGGCAGCTCAGCTAATCGAGTCTGGGCATCCTGCAGCAGTCCTGAGAACTCGTGGGGAAGGTGAGTCAGAGCCTGCAGACTGGCTTTGTCCAAGGCATCCAATCCCCACAGCATCTCTCATGGCACTCAGAGGAGTCTGTGCTTTTCCTTCTGCTGTTCAGGAGGAATTTGGCTTTGTCTAGACAAGATTTAGCTCCTTTTTCAGTGAGGCAGTTGACAGAATTGGTGGTGTTCCTCTTTCAGTGCTTTCCTTCCCAGACAACCCTCCTGCAAGGCACCAGCTCAGCATCCACTGCTCTTGGGGGAACTGGTGCTGAGAAGGGCAGTGCCTGGGATGAGGATCAAGGAGATGGTGTGCCTTCAGCCTGGCGGTGAAAAAATCTGCTCCAGACACTGTAGAGCTCTGGCTCACACGTGTGCTGAGGCATCACAACTGCACAAAATCTCTGTAAGCACCCAGAATTATTTAAGGTATCATCCCCCTCCTCTGTTTGCTGCTGGGAGCAGTCGTTCCCACCCTCATCCACTGCTGCATGGCATCAGCCAGGTTTGGTCAGCACTGGGAGAGCCAGCATCCAGCTCTCCAGGAGCACTCCTTAGGCATGGGAATGGTATTTTCCACCTGAAAAATGCTAACAGAGCATGGAGGGCTTTCCATGTCTGTAACCACTTCAGCTAGGCAGGGGACACACAGGCTGTCCTGCATGCTGACATCCCTGATCCAGGAGGATGTGGAAATATTTGCTTTTTTCAGTTCTTAGGGTCTCAGATTTTTATTTTTTTTCCTGTCAGGAGGTGTTAAAGCTTATTGCCTTCCTGTGTACTTGGCTAGAAGGACATAAAAGAAGAAAGGCCCTTCAGAAGAGGTTGTTTGGATGTTTTTCAGCACCAAACTGCAACTTTCTGGTTAGCTGGGCTGTGTGAACCACCTTTATGTCACTAATAAACTGAGCTGAAGCAGAGGCTCTTCATCCTGCCCAGGTGTGTTGTTGCTCCAACAGAGGAGCTGGCTGCTCAGCTTCATCAGGGAGCCCAGCACTGGAGACACCCTTAGATGAATTTGTGACTGAGTTTGTGTAATAGGTGGGGGGAATAAATAAAAAGAATTGAATTTAGGACTTTTTCTTTCTGTCTTCATTTTGAAGGCATTGGTGAGATAGAAGTGTCTGGGAAAAGCTGCTAGTTGAAATGGGCTGGAGAAAATTAATGTGAAGCTGGGATCCTGCCTGCTGCTGGAAAAGGAGGGGGAAGACGAGCTGCAGAGAGGAGCCAGTGATGCTGAACCAGCATATGGAGGCTGATGAATCCTTGTCAGACCTGCTAGGCTTCAGGAGTGATTGCAGTGTCTCTGTTTCCCAGCAGCCTGTAAAAAATCCCGTTAGAAAACAGCACTAATGAGCAAGCTGGCTGGAAAGCCAGAGCCTGGCAAGATGATGATGATGTTGGGTCTGGAGCTGCTGTCATCCAGCACCACCAGCTGTGCTCTGGGGTGGTCCAGCAGGAGGGGCTCTGCTTGGGAAAATTTATGTTTCCTTGGCCAAAAGTTGTTTTGAAATGGGAGGCCAAGGCAGGCAGGGGAGAGCCCGTGTGGTGTGGAGAGGCTGAAACCTCATCTCTGCCTGCCTGAGGTTCTGGGAGGCTTCGCCCCCCCCCATGAGCCATGGAGACCCCAGGTGCTGCGGGAAGGGTCCTGGGGGTCCCTGGTCACCCCTCCTGCTCCAAGGGTGTGGGCTGCCAGCATCAGCTCCTGGGGGCTCTGTCTGAGCCTTGAGAGCCTCCACAGGCAGGGATGTCCCTCGGGTGACAGTTTGTGCCCTCTGGCTGTATATTTTTGGCCTCTTGTGGACTTTTTCTGGCTGTGCCAGGCCAGTGAGCACCCCTGAAAAGCTGTGTCCTACCACACCAGAGGCCATTCTGCTGTGGAGCTGAGTGGCAGTACAGCTGCCTGCCTTCTCCTGTAAAACTGTGGCATTTTCACCCAAACCCTGGTCTGTTCAGGTCCCTTGGTCTCCCTGGAGCTGCAGCTGATACACAAAAGCAGAGGTGAATCCCTGCTGGTAATTCAGCTTTTGGGTGCTTGGGTGACCGAATTTCCCTTCCACACACAGGGAAAGGTTTTTGTGCTGACGTGGGAGGTTCTGAGACCTGGGGAGGTGCTCCCATGTACTGACACCATCCAGCTGGTCAGGAACCTCTGCTGGACTCCCCTCCATGTGCCATTCACCAGTCTCAGTGTTTTCCTCCCCTGGAGTATTCCCACCTGTCCTGCAGACCCAAAGCCACCACGATGGGCACGATGTCCACAGACACGGGGGGATGAGGGGCTGTGGGGGTGCTTGCCAGGACTGCAGGAAGCTGCATCACCAGTGGTCCCCTGAGTGTTGTGTGGTTTTTATTTCATGTTTTGCACACGCTGTAGCTGCACTGGGGGGGAGAGGTAAACCTGAAAGCATTTATTATGTATTATTTCCTTTGTGGGATGCAGCGGGTGCTCCCCACCATGACAAAGCTGAGTGATCTTTTGCAGAGGGAGGTGGCATCTCCTGGAAGCAGCTCGGTGCCTCCAGGTCTCAAAACCCAAGGTGGGGTGGCCAGGAGGATGCTGCGGGTCGGCAGGGGATTGTGCTGCAGCTGGAGGTCTCCTTGTGTGTCTGCAGAACTGTGTGGGGTTTTTGTTCTTTGTTCTCCAAGGGCAGTATTCCACCTTCTCAGGGGATCTTGTGGTAAATCCTTCTCACTCCGATGTGGCCACTTAATCCCTTTGTACCAGAGACAGAGACCAACCATCAGCCTGGCTCTGCCAGCACAGCCAAGCTCCTGCCATCCGCAAATGGCTGGAATTGCTCAGAACTGGTGTTTTGAGGCAATTTCTGCTGCCCGGGCGGTCTCTGCCCCATCCCGGCTGGCTGCTGCCATCGGGTGGACATCTCCTTTATTTGCAGTCACCGAAATGTTCCATTTCTTCCTCCGGCTCTTCCTCCACGGAGCAGCCTCTGGTCCCCGGGATTAACGGGGTCACAGCCTGGGGCTCCCCGAAGCCACAGAGCAGTCTGGCAAGGGGCACTTCTCCCTGGATAATTCCAGTCAGCGCTTATAGAATTGAGCCGTTTTCTTTCATTCTTGGGTTACTTTTGCTGAGTGATACGGATTTTTACCACCAGATACCGGTACAACAGTGCCACAGTTTGGGGATGCCAAGTGCGTGTCCTGATAGCATGTTATCCTGTCACGGATCAAGAGGCTCTTGGGATTCTTCTATTGTGTTTTTTTCCTATTTTTTTGAGGTTTTGTTTTGGGGTTTTTGGTGGTTTTTTTGTTTTGCTTTTTTGTTGTTTGGTTTGGGGTTTTGGGGTTGGTTTTTTTTGGGTTTTGGGGTTTTTTTTTTGGTGTTGTGTTTTTGTCTTTTTGGCGTTTGGTTTGGTTTTGGTTTGGTTGGTTGATTTTGTTTGTTTGGTTGATTTTGGTTGATTGGTTGTTTTTTTGTTTGTTTTTTCTCTACACCTTCGCATTTCCACAGAAAGGGAAACCCAGGCTCTCCACATTTTTACCCCTCGTACAAAGCACACCCCTGCCACCTCCAACAACCTCCATCCAGGGTTCACAGGTTTTCCAGGCACCTTCACCACAGATCCTGAGGGAACTCTTGGCGTGCCCTGGGCTGCGAGGAGCCCTTAGAGCCCCTTCCAGCGCCCTTCGGGAAAGCTAATGGAGGGACGGGAAGGGTTAAAAACCCGCCTCGATGAGACCCTTCAGCACATGCCCTGACAAATATATTTTATTTATCGGGGGAAGAAGAGGCCGCAGCCCCTCGGCCCGGCCGCCATTCCCGCGCTCCCCTCAGCAACGGCGCCAACACAGGCGNCTACGTGGGGTCGCGTCGGGGGCGCGCTCCGCCCTCCTCACACAGACAGACGGACACGGACAGACAGTCACAGACAGACACACACCCCGGGTTCCCGCCGCCCCTCAGCGGCCCCGCGGAGCGGCCATGAGGCGCGGAGAGCGCCGGGGCCCCGGTCCCGTCCCGGGCAAAGGTGCCCTGGAGGAGCAGCAGCCACCCCCGGTACCCAACGGTGGAGGCCCCGAGCGGCTGAGGGAAAACCCCGCTCTGCGCCGCAGCACCGAGTCCGAGGTCTACGACGACGGCACCAACACCTTCTTCTGGTGAGCGCCGGACGCTTCCCGCACTTACCGCCCCGCAGCCCCTGAGGAGGCCTCGGGCCCTCTGCCCTCCGCCCCCTAGTAGCCTTTTAATTCCTCCCTGGCCTTTGGCGACCGCTGCCGCCTCTTCCTACGGGCAGGCGGGGCTGGGGGAGGAGGTGGGTGACGGGGTTTTGGGGGGATCCCGGTGCAGGAGGTGTCAAGCCAGCAAGCTGTGTCTGGCGTTTGCCTTTTTCTCGCTTGGCTGCAACAGATCCCGGTGCTGAGGCTGCGAAACCACGGGCTGTGTCTAAAGATGTTTTTTCCTGGTATTGTGGGACTGTTAATTATTGTTTCCTGGCGATTTGGCAGTGATTTAGGGCAGGTTTTTGGCAGTGGCATGTCCGTTCTCAGTCCTCTCACACAGCCTCTGGCCAGAGGTACCTTTCTGCCAGCCCAGGGGTGTCTGTGGCCTGGGGAGCACTCGGGGGGTGTCCCTGAGGAGCCCCCAAGCTGCGGCCAGGCTCTCAGGCCTGATTCTGGCTGTTTCATCCACATCATTTCCATGAACTCCCTCTCAGTCTTGCTAAGAGGCCTTTTGTGTTCCCTGTGGTCTCGTTAGAAAGCTGAAGTTGTTAGTGCTGAAGGTGCTGCTGGACGGGCGTTCTGCACGGCTGGGTGGCGTGCTGAGTCCTGAAAACCAGAGAATCCTGGAATATCAGCTTGGAATGGATCCCGAGGGATCATCTGGTCCAAGCCTTCTTGGCAGAAGAACAGGCTGGACAAAATGGGTGCAGAAAACCGTGACTGCCTGGGTGAGGAGAGCGGGGCAGCCCACCATTGGTTAAATTCAGTGCTCAAGATGTGTGTGTGCCTAGAAAAGCACTTCCAAATCCCACTTTTCCGGAGCTGTTCCAGGAATCCGCTTCAGCAGACACGTGTGTGTGCATCCCCATGGTTTTCCCTTGTGCCCTGACCACACGGGCTTCTTGATTAAGGAAAGGCAGCCGAGGTGGGAGCCCCTTGTCTGGAACATGAGCCGAGGGCGACGGGGCTTGGCTGGAGTCTGACATGAAGGAGCAGAGGGGAGGGCACTTGGCTCCTGCTCTGCCAATCTGGGCAGGAGTGCCTCGGGAGGGAGGTGGTCCTGGTGAAGCCGCTGGTTCTGGGTGACATTTGTGCCCGTGCAGAGTGTTGAAGGGACACTCGGATACCGCGGGGCCGTGGGGTGGTCCCTGCAGACACCTGAGGGGCCGGAGGGTCACCGAGGGACGTCGCTGCCTCCAGGGCAAGGGTACCTGTCCTGGGAGCACCTCAGCGTTGCCAGATGTAGGCTGAGCGACTGGAGAGCTGGGTCCTGCCGAGTAGTGCTGTCTCATAAATGGAAAATGGGTAAAACAGTCATTTCCTTACTGTCTGGCTCTTCCCAGGGACTTGGGGGTGCCTGGCAAGCACGTGCTGATGGTTTTGTTGTGTAATCTCACCTTGCTGCACCCGTTCCCTGGGGCGTGGGGCCACTCTGCCACTCCCGAAATAGCGGCTGGAGCTGCAGTTATTTTGTCCACCCGAGTTGTTCTTTTGGAAGTCCAGATGTGCCACCGTTCCCTCGGGGCTTCCCCTTTGTCCCCTAGCCCCTTCCAGGAGGGCAGTGGAATTGCTCCTTAACTTACCTGTTTTATTTTATTTTATTTCCCCTCATAGCACGTGCTGCTTGTGCTGGCAGCCAGGAGTTTAAACGCTTGTAAGAGTTGGAAGGTTTTTCCTGGTGTGACTTTTGTGTGACAGTGCTGAGGGTCAGTGTATCCTTTGGTAGTGACTCAGTTCTTGGAGCAGCCAAGAATAAAGATTATACTGAGGAATGATTTTCTCCCTGTGAGCCTTGCTATTCTTCTTGTGCTGTTGCAGAAAATGGGGTTTAAGAGAGTAGGTGCCCTCTGCCTTTGCCCACGTGGTGAAGAATGGAAAATCCCTTTTTTCCTTGGTGTTCAGAAGCTGGTGGATGGGGTTACCCACATGGGTTGCTTGATGTTGGAAAGTTCAAGAGTTTTGGACTTGCAGACACAGTCAGGAGTCATTCCAGAAGCAGTTGAGTTTGCAGAGGTAATTTTACTGCTCTGTGCTCTTTGGGAAAGGTGGTGCTTTCTAGCTGTCTGTTTGCTTCCTCAGTCTTGTTAAAGCTTTGGAAAAGAAGTTACATGCTGTATAATGGATCTGGTCCTGTTCAGCCTTACTTGTGCTGTCCCTTAGTGATGCTGTGGGCATCTGCTCAGTCAGCTGACAGCTCTCTGTCATTGGGAAGTGTCAAGGAAAGGAAATGGGAAGAAGCTTTGCTGATTGCCACTCTCTGTACCTTTTATTGGGGAACTAAAGTCAAAACATCTCTGAGTCCCAGCAGGGAGCTGAGAGTCCCAGCCTGGCACCCAGTGCTCCAGGCAGATGCCCACTGTTGTTCCCAGGACCTGTGATTATTTCTTGCCCATCTGCTTGCAGAATGAGCTTTCTGGTCACAGACAAAGCACCTCTTTGTGGCTGAGAGCGTGACTGACTTTTTGTACAGTTTGCAGCACTGTAAATCTGATATTTTAACTGAACTAGCATGAAAACACCACCAGGTTTGTGGTTTTTTGTTTTTTTTTTGTTTTTTTTTTTTTTCAAATGTCCCCACATAGAGCCTTCTGCAGCTCCTCTGTGGCTTCGTGTCTGCAGAAGAGCCAGTGCTGATGTGTCTCATGGGTTTGTGCTACTGAGACTTTGTTTTGTGCAGAAAAAGGTGAATCCAACAGAAGCTGGGCAGTTGCCTGTGAGCAGCAACAGTCACAGGTGCCTAAAGGTCCTTGCAGCTGGAAAAAGAGGACCTGGGTGTCTTTCTGTGGGGGAGTAAAAAAACTTGGTGAAACTGTAAATTGATTTATCTCTACTGAATGAATAATCAATAACTGAGAAATGTAGAGCTGTGTAACAACTTTTTTGAAGATGAAACCTTTCCCCCCTCCCAGCAGCCAGTGACAGGCAGCAAAGGTGATATGATGGGATGTATCATCCCAGCCCAGTCTTGGATTACCAGTTTGGGATCATCTAGTTTAATATTGTGTAGGATTTTCTCCTAAAACATCAGTGTTAGCCCTGATTTCTGTACGTATTTCAGAGTCTGTGTGCTCTCTAGGAAGGCATCTGGCTTGATTTGAAGCTGTTGGGAGGTGCTAGATAAATCTTTGCCACCAGGTTGCCTTGTGACTTTATAGGTTAATTGCTTTTAATAAGGCTTACTGTAATTTGAACTTAATTAGCTGTGGTGTCATCTGGTGGTTATTGATGTGTTCTTGTTGCTCACAGTAAATAATTCTGTGTTGCCATCGTGTGGATGTGATTTTAGTTGCTGTGGTCATAGTGTGGCAGCAGGGATCTGTGCAGCTCAGGAAGTGTAAAAGAAACAAAAAGAGTAAAAAAAGAAGGAAAAGAAGGAAAGAGAGTGAAATGGTGAGTGGGAAGCCCCATGGGCAGCTCTCATAGGAATGAATTCAGCCTGTTTGTGTAAGAAGCATAGAACTTGCAGGGGGAGGTGGCTGGGGGTGCCTCTGCTTGGGGGTTTCTCTCCTTTTGGGTCAGTATTGTAAGAACTCTTCCCTGATGGCAGCACAGGGCACTGGGGGCTGTGTGTTCAAGCCAGCCAGCTTGTGAAATGCAGGACTTGTATTCAAAGTGTTTCTTAGCCAGTCCTTGCACATTGTTCTCTCACCTGGCAGCAGTGTGGGAGTTCCTTGGGGCAGAGCTGGGGATTTATCTGAGGGAGCTTAGGGAGAGAGAAGATCTGCACCTTGGCAGGAACTTTTTCCATCCCCTCTGGTGAGGGCTGGCTGCAGCACTTCCCAGGTGACATTCCTCAAGCTTGCTGGAAGCTTAACATTTGCTGGATGGTTTTTTTTTTTCATCTCTTTAAAGCCTTACTCTTCCCAGCCGGCCCTGGTCAGGTTCTGTGTTTGCTGATCCACTCTGCTGCTTCTCCACCTGCTCAGAATTGACCAAGTTTAGGCATGTTGCTTGACTTGGGCAGAGAAATCTTGCATCAGGCTGCTGCTGTGTCACCCCAGTGTGTGTTCCTGGTGCCCAGGCATGTCCTCAGCACCCCAGCTGCCAGCCCACCCTGCAGTGAGCTCCTCTGGCAGGTGGAGGCAGCTCCCTCCTGGGAAATGGGATGTTGGGACCTGTTCCTGGAAGGAAGGAATTGCAGAGTTCTTCCGGTAAGCTGCAAGTGTAGAAGAAATATCATTAATACAGAGGCTTGGTGAGAACTTAATGCCCCACCTGGGCTTTAGGTTTCACCTGGGGAAGTCACTTTTCCTTGTGTGTCAAAGAGTTTGTGCTGAAGAGCACAGTCTGGGCTGGTGGGAGCTCTCTAGGGGCAGCCTCTTCCCTCCTGATACTTGAGCTCTGTCACAGCACTTGAATTCTATGGCAGTTTACAGAGCAAATCATCAGCCTGAAAAATTACTTCTCTACTTTCACACAGTTGAATCTGGCAAAGGGGCACCTTCCTCCCTTTATTGCCATTTTTTTTAAAGGCCTGAGTGGAGTGTGTGTCACCTGCAGTGCAAAGCCACACTGCTGCCATGGAGATCACAGGTTTCCCTTGCTTTAAACACATGAAAATGTTGATTACTTAAAAACAGGTAGTTTGGGGAACTTTAACTTGTGAGCTCTGTAGTACTGGTGAATGGGTTCCTCACTTATTTAGAGGAAAAGAGCAGGTTTGCTGAAGCTTTGCTGCTCAGCCTGCTGTGGTCTCAGGGGGTTCTGTGCCACTGGGCTTCTCGCACAGAGTGATCAACTTATGGCCAGGAAAATGGACGTTACTATTTTGGAGTCTCACAAGTACATACAGAAACTTAATCAGTGCTGTGTACCTCCAGAGACGTGCTGGAGACTTGTGGTGGTCTAAGAATAGGAACTTTTTATTATCCCTGGAGTTTAAACGTGTTCTAAGGCGCAGCCTCCAGCTGGAAACCTGCAGCTCTGTCCTGGGGTGGATGTGGATGAGAAATCTCTGTCACAAACTGGTGGCTAACCTCTTGTTTTTGAAATGCTGAAGCCTGACTGCAACACGAACACCTGAGTTTCAGGTCTCTGTTTTAGGTGTAATAACAAGATTGTGACCAAGGTGGAGTCTTTGCTGAAGGTTTTAAAACCCCTCTGTCTATCCAGACAGGATTGGTTCCCCATTAATTACAGTTTTGATTTTGAATGTCAAAATATTGGTCAGTTTTAAATTGTTACTAATTTTTGTTGTGTTTTCCTGTTCCTTACTCTTCACACTAACTTTAACACTATCCTGCTGGGGAAGCAACAGATCTGTTGCTGCCTCTTTGTCCTGTTTTCACAGAATTGCCATTGTGTGTCAGATGATGTGCTGGATTGTGGAAGGTAGAGAGTTTTGTCATTTGTCCATCTTTTAAATCTCTTTCAGAAATGGTTTTATGACTTTGCCATAGTTTGGAATCAAGAAAAGAAATACCTTTGTGAAAAATGTGATGATAGCCAAGGTGGGACTAGTTGCTTTTGCTGACAGGTTCTTTCTTTAGCAGTAGCTATTAATACAACTTCTTAATCCCAGGAGGCAAACCCTACCTACTGGCTGCTCTTTGGAGTTTTGTTTCACCTAAGAACTCACAAAGAGATAAATAAACCCTTTGCATGGTGTTCTGGATGATTGATATTGTCTTTAATGTAGTTATTGCATCATGCCTGCAAACAGGAGCAGTGCAGAGCAGTGGGTGCTGAGGGTGTGGTCCTGCTCACTGAAGCTGATTTTGGTTTGTGCTGGAGGTGGAATGAGGTGGTGCCCGCTCAGCCAGGGTGCTGCTGCTGCTGCTGCTTTCCCTCCAGCTGTGGCAAAATCTCCCCCAAAAAAGAGAGACTTGAAAATTTCCTTATGCCATTTCTGCCATGTGCTTTATTTGGAAAATGAAAGCTCTAATAGCAATTTCCTTGGAAAACCTGCAGATTCTAAATGTGTCAGGAGGACAAATGGGCATGAAAAGGAGAAATTTGAATCAAATTTAACCCCACGGAGTGGAGAAGTCCCACAGCTCTGTAGGAGGAAGGGCAGGAGAGGTGCAGTGGCTGAAGCTGCCTCTTGGTCTGCCAGAATCCCTCACTGGGTGTTTCACAAAGGCAGCAAGGAGGTTTGTGAAACCAAAACTGGAATGATTTCACCCAAGTGCCCCCATGTGTCAGTGAGGAAAGAGCTAGGGGAAGGGCATGGGGAGACGTCTAGACAAGTGCTAGGGCAGAAAAATAAGTTCCTTCATGTTCCAGCTTTTTAGTACTTGGGGATTTGTTGTGTTTGATCTTCCTGTCCTTACATATTTCCCTGTGCATATACTTTCAGGCACTGCTTTCTCAGAGGTTTTTTGACATAAAGGCTCCTGGCTATTGGCTGTACCCCCCTTGCTCCTGCTGTGTTCCCCAACTACTGTCTAATTCCCAGGGTATAACCCCAGCTCTGCTTAGCTCTGCTCTTTCCAGCCTCCCCAGCCTCCAGGCCAGGAGAACTTAAGCCTTTGCCTAATTCCTGTGATGCTTACCTTGCTGGCATGGCCTTAGCTGTGTTGTCTTCCTCTTGCCCTACGTGAAGACTGGAATAATCCCTCCTCCTGCCCTGTCATCCACCTGCAGTGACTGCACTTGCCCCAGTGCTTCTGGATGCTGTTCATTTTCCTGGCTAGGGTAGACACTTCACATTTGGGTTTGTTCCATATGACTGAGGATTTCTCTTTTCTTCTGTTCACTCCCAAGCCCTGGGCAGATCTGGTGTGTGTCTCTGTAGGTCTGCATGGTGCTCTGCTACCTCAGGCACCTGCCATCCCTTCCTTACTGCAGCCAGTCTTCTGCTCAGAGCTGCCAGCCTGCTCTTCCCAGAGGACAAAAACCAATGCAGGAGGTCTCACCCGGCCTTCTGGGCTTCATGCTAGGCTGAAGATCCATTCTCATGACCTGGTTATCTTGAAAACTCCCTACAAGATGGAAACTGAGCCAGAGGCACGATGAGATACACAGCCTTCTCTGGGAGCTGGTGGGGTTTCAGGCTGATGTTGGAGGCACCAACAGTGAACTCCCCAGGGAAGGAAGGATGAGAGGAGCCCGTGGTGGCTCTGGTGGAGGAGGTTCTAGCTGGGCTGCTCTAAATGAGGACATTCCAGGCACTGCCTGGGCACAACACCCAGGGCACTGGAAACGTGACTGCCTTCGTGTAGGGGACATGGTAAGATGGAAAAGAGCATTTCTGGGTTTGTTTCACCAGCCTCTTAGTTTCAAAAAGGGAAAGAGGAAACCAAGGCTTTTCCTGTGATGGAAGTACAGGTGGGGTTTGTATTAATTCTGTACATACCTCCATGCAGCAAACAGGACTGTGGTCTGGATGACGTGGATTAGAGCATTTCATTCAGCCCCCTGCTGTCCTGCCTTCTTTGAGAGGGATGTATTTAGTTTTTTTAACTACTTTAGGTTGCAAAATAGGCCCCATCACGTGGCCCTGAGGTGCATGTTAAATACGTGCTGCCTGAATCACCTGCTCTGGCATCCTGGGAGGCAGGTCAGAGGGAAGATGCATCTCTTGAGCAGGGAGCTTGCTGCTGCTGAGCCTTTGTCTGGGGTTTTGGATGTGTTGATTCCTTGCCAATTTTGAAAGTATTCGTGGGCCCGTCTCTTTTTCTTCTTTTTGTTTTTGTTTTGTTTTCACTGGAGCTGTTAGTCTGTGTCCTCTGGACTCCAGGGAAGGGTGGTGCTACATGCCCAACACCTTTATAGCAGTGTCAGAAGAGGATTGCATCTGCTTATGAGGTATTGCATCTGTTTTCCAGTGGGATTAGAGGGTGCTGGGAGATGTGGCTGTGTTTGGATTAGGGTGAAACTCTCGTTCAGAATAATTCTTACCTTACCTTTCAGAGCAGTTTAAGGTAGGTTACTGGGTGTGATGTTTCAAGGCAAGTCAGAGGGAAATCCCTGGTGCTCTCCTGCTTGTCATTCATCCTACGAGCTGAGAATATACAAACTTTGGTCTTTGGGAATGCAGTGGAAGTGTAATGCTTGCTTCTCTTCCAATATGATATAAGAAGAAGATGTAAAAAGCACCAGTATGACCCAGTTCTTGTCACACTGTGATTTTCATTCACAGTTTTTCTGTTCTCTAAGCTTGATGCTGTGTGCCTGTGCTGCTGTCATCAGCTGTGTTACCAGGGGGTGTGTAGTGCTCCAAACCACAGCTCCTGTCCTTATGGTTTGGTCTCCAGTGGCCAAACTGCCCACACTGCTGGGCTGAGGTCACAGGAGCTTTCTGCTGAACACAGTGAGGGGCTTCCCATTAGCAAAGGGTTTTTCAACTTTAAATGAAGAGTGCAGTGGAAGAATATTCTCTGTCCTAATGAGGTGGTTGGGGTGGGGGGTGTGTGCCCATCAGTCAGCTCCAGGAAGCTCTGCTCTTCACTCTGGGCTCCAGCTGCCTCTGCTCAGCTCTGTTTTCTCTTTCACAGCCAAAAGCTTTACCAAAACCAGGCTGAGCCCGTGGGCTCTCAGGGATGGGGAAGGGAGCACCTGTGACCCCAGGTGCACCAGCCACATCCTGCCTGTCCCAGTGTGTCACCCCAGCAAGGTCACAGACTCTGTGCCCACCAGGCTGTCCTGGGGGGCTTTGCTGTCACAGCCCTTCCAGCAGAAGCCCCTGGAGTAGAGATGGATGCATGCAGCTCTGGGGGACAGACCTCTCACCCTCATTTGGTTTCTGCTCTTCAGGTCTGAGATGGACTGAAAACAGCAGAATTTCTGGACATCAGACATCTAGAGGCAGCACTGGAATGCTTACAACTACAACTGCTCTCATTCAGGGATTTCTTTTAATTATTTTTCTTTTTTTAACTAGTTTTTCTTGTAGTGTGTAATTCCCATGTGTGGAGTGAGTTCCCTTCTGTTTGGTGCTAAGAGTGTTCAGTCTGTTGCAGTTTTTGTTAACAGGTTTGAAGCAGAGCTGTTCCAAACCAGCACCCTCAAGTATGTCCCCAACAAATCAGGAGAGAAATCTGGAAGGTTTTAGAGTGAAATCTTAGCACAGTTGGTGGTGATTTTTTTTTTTTTTCAAGTTGCTGCTGTTCACTTGGCAAATCTTTGTGCCAGTCTCCCAGAACCCAGAGCTCTGGGGGGGTAAAGAGGGAGACCCATCCTTGTGGGAAGCTCCTGCCCCGTGCTGGAGCTGGTACAAAACTCAGTGCCGAGGTGAATTCTGTTTTCTCTGCACTGTGGTACATAAAACCCCCTCCAGGGTCTGTCTCAGACCTAGTGAGGCTCCACTGGCAGGTGGAGATAGAAGGTTTTCTCCTTTCTGATGTCAGTTTTCTCTTTTCTGCATTTTAGGAGAGCTCATACCTTAACAGTCCTGTTCATCCTCACGTGTGCGCTGGGCTACGTCACCTTGCTTGAGGAAACCCCCCAGGACACAGCCTACAACACAAAGAGGTAAATGGTGGGGACAGGGTTCCTGCCAGCTGTGCTGGGAAAGAGCAGCTGTGCCAACAGGTTACCCTGCACACTTTTACCTCCTGTGTCAGCTACCTCAGGTGACCTTTGCATTAACTTGTTTAAATGCCCAAACCCTTAGAAAGTGACAAAACCAAGCCTAAGTCTGTAAGCTCCTTTTGAGCTGCTGGTTGAATTTAATTTCTAATCAGTTTACTGTCACTCACTGTCATACCCACGGGCTGCTGAGTGTGAGTATTTAAAATAAAATACAAAACTCTCTCTAAAGCCTCAAAGTACTGGCGATAATCCTGCCTCTCTTTCTTAACTTCCTAATTTATGTGAGCTGTGACTCAGTTTTTCTGACTTCAGTGCTTTTTGTAGAACCATGTTCAAGATTTCAGTGCAGATCATTCATTGTCATTGAAAATTAGCATAAGAACTTTTAGCCCAAAGGGAAATGATTGGAAAATAAGGAGATTAATCTGTCACATGTGGTCCATTTCTGTCACAATTTAAAATGATTAAATGTAGTTGAATTTCTTCTCTTCTTAAAGAAATACAGCAGGGAAGAAAAAGAGGGAGGAAAAGTGGTCTTCTAAAAAGTCAGGGGTTGCTGACAGACTGCAAAGCATCCTTGCTATAAGCATGAAAATAATTCTGTTTTCTGGTTTCTTTAATACTATGCTTTTTTCCCCCTGCTATTCAAGGGTTTCTTCCTAATTTTTTTTTTACATTTTTCAAGTGACTCAGGATATGGTATTAATTCTCATGGAGGTGCAGGACTCGGGATATTTCCTGAGATGATCTGGGTTGTTGTTCTGTCAGTTACACAACAGCTGTAGCTGAGGGTTGGTGGCTTTATGCGTGGGGGTGAAATGGAACAGGTTGGAACACAGTGCCCTGTCTGGAGCTCTGGGGTGATCAGCTGCCAGCTCCCTGCCAGCTCCCAGGAGTCAGTGTGGGGAGGGGATGGAGACCACACTTCCAAAATAAAGCAAAACAAAGAAAAGCTGAATGAGAAGGGATGACACATCCTGAGGGAGTAAGACAGACTCAAGGTCACTCAGTGGAGTATTTTATTATTAAGATTAGAGCCTTTGCTGCTTTAATAAAAACAAAACCAGAGAAGGTTAATCAGCAGATTATTCTTCCTTGCATGAAACAGAAGCTGCTTTCTGCACATTCACTGCAGGGAATAATGTGTTCTTAAAATCAGTTTCAAAGCATCATAGTGGGCCATGAGTAGTGAATGCTTTTTGATCCCTTCTGCATCTCTGGCTGTGGAATATTGCCTGCAATATCTGGATGCAAAAATACGTGAAGAGCAGTGTCCTGAGAACTGTACACAGGCTTCAAACAGGGGGTTTGTGATGAGTTTTGGAGGATGTCTCTCTGTTTCTACTCAAGGTACACTCTTACTGTTGCTATAGTCACTCACACTACAGGCAGAGTTCTCAGGTAGTCATTGATTCAGCCAGATCTTTGCTCTTTGGAAGCTGACAGTCCAGACCTAACAGAGGAGTCCTGGGTGTTACCTCTGGTGCCTTGCCCTGATGCACAGAGCAGGTGGCAGTCTCTGTGTTGTTCAGCACACGCCTTATGCTCAACCAGTTCTCAGTGAACTCCTATCTGGGCCCAATTAAAACTCCTTTCTAAGGTCTTTGCCAAGTTTAGCACCACTAAGCACAAAGGGTTTCAGCTCAGTTCATGCCCCAGCCCTTGTTCTTGCTTTCTGTAGCCTCCATGTGCCTGGCAGTGTCTAGCATCTCCCTGTTCTGAGCAGTGTGGCTCTTCACATGTATTTTGAATGAAAAGAGGCATTTCAGAGCAGGAGTAAGGGGGTCACAACATGCATAAGTATATCCCTATCTCAAATCTTCACAGATGGTTTTTTTTTATTCCAGAACTTTTAAAATACCTCCTCCTGCTCTGAGGTCTTTTTCAGTCTCAGTGTAGAGCTGTTGTGTGTTGTGCTCCTGGCCTGCAGAAGGCTGTTGCTGTGCACAGCTATTTCACAGGAGCCCTTGCCTGCTTAATGAGCAGAGCAGTTTTATTACCAGTGAGCAGTGTCTCTAGCTGTCAGGCTTTTTTATTTCCAGCTGCTGCACACTGACAGTGGAGCAGTGTTTGGGTGCTGAGGTGCAGAGCCTGAGCACTTGCAAACCCTTCCACCTCCTTTGTTCCCAGGCCCTTGCTGAGAGGTGCCTGTGAGCTGTGTTGGGTGCTTAGAGCAGAACACTAAATGACAGCAAAGTGTGCAAATTGCTGTGCTGTGTTTCCTGGGCTAGCTGAAGCAGGAGGAAGTGCTCTGAGGCTCCCAGCTTTTCACCTGTCAAAGTGCTTCATCCAGTCCCTTAGAGAAGCAGCTGAGGGCAGGGTGAGTCCCTGGGTTCACGCAGTAAGTCACCAGGAGAAATGATGGGCAAAACCAAAACCAGAGCATGAGCCTCTGAGGTCATGGGGTGTGGTATCAGGAGCTCAGGTTTGTATTTGCATCTGTTTACATTCTGGGTTTTGAGTGGTATTTCCCCTCCTGCAACATGCTAGGGCAATTAGAGGAGGATTATTCCCTTTCTGTTTTAAGATAAGGTAAGATTTATAGAAATGTTTTGTGTGTAGACTTAGTCAAAGGTCACAAGGATCACACAGACAGATGAGGGTGGGATACAGCTGTGGCCAGAGTGCTCTGCTGTGAAGACACCTGAAGATCCACACTGTTCACACAGGGCTGTCATGCAGCAGAGCCTGGCTGAGCAGTGACAATTTTTATTCCCACAGTTCCTACAGCATTCAAAGCAGCCTGGAAATAGCCCATCCTGTCTGACAACTGCCAGCTTCTTCTCTTCCCCAGGAGGAGCTGGCAGATTTGAGGGTAGCAAAAAAAATTCAGCAGGGTACTTGAATATTTGCATACAGTGGCTGTGGAAGGAATCCACATCTTCCCAGCACTTTGAGTGCTGGGCAGGAGGCCTTGGGAAACAAGGTTCGTATTTTTTCCCTATAAAAAGCCCATTTAGGTTTCAATACATTCCTGTATGCATCAGGGTTGTGCACTGAATTTCAGGTGGTGAAAGTCTCTCTTCCACGACTCCTTTCTGCACTAGTTTTTGGCAATAACTGCTCTCTGCCCACCACTGTACCAGATCTAGGTGTGTGCCTGTTGGCAAGCTGATGATCTCCAGCTCCTGTAGCTGAACCCCACAGAGCAAACAAGGTAACCAGGAGGCTAGATCTCCATCTGCCAGTCAGCCAGCTCCTCAGCTTGTGACACCACGGAGGGGATTGTACCAGTCCAGATTGTCCTGGGGATGCAGCAGGGAAGGGACAGGGAGTGGGAGCTGACTCATTAAGAGCCCAGAACAAAGGATGGTTACACAGATACTCGTAGACAAGCTTCATTGTCTTGGGTCTCTGAATCAACTCTCAAAATAACACAAACAATAGCTTGTTTGTATTCATGAAACTGTTGCCATGTTCCCCCTTTCTTACTTGGCTAAGTGCTAAAATTATTTTTCTAGGCAAGCTTTTGCTATGGGATGTCTTCTCTGCTGCTGCTCGAGAAAATATGTTAGCCAAGTTCCTCCAGGCTGCCTGCAGGGGTAATTGGAAGTAAAAACCCCTCTCAAATCCTGGAGAAGCTCTTTCCTCAAGCCATGGAAAGCCAGCAGGCCAAGCTGCTGCTTGGGCTTTGGAAGCTGCATCAGGAGGCAGCACAATGGTGTGCAGGGGAGAAAGTTACCACAGGAAAAAAAAATAATGGAGCTGGCATGGCTACTTGTGAGTTTCTTCAAAACCCATGGTGATCTTGAACTAGAATAATATAGCTGGAACTCCAGCTTACTGCAGCACAGCTGCTCTTTGGCTGAGGGTGGGTTTCAGGAGAAGGAGCACAAGTGTGAGTTCCTGCTGTGACTGAGGTTCAGCTCCTCTCCAGCTTGAGGAGACTTACAGTCATCGTGGGCCTCTTGGTTCATGGCTGAGAATAATGATGGTGAAAATCCAGCAGCTAATTCTGTTGTGCTTCCCAGTGTCATAAAGCAAGCAAAACACCTGAGTTCTATCTCTTAAGGTAAAACCCATTTTTCTTTTCAGGAAGCACAAACTTTTTATTGCCAGAGGGGAATGTCACAAAGTAGTTTTCATGAATCCTTTTGTTTTGTGTTCTGAAAGATGTTCTTGAAAGTTTGAAAAGAGCATTTTATTCATTGCATTGTACTATTTTGTCCATGAAGACTAAAGGAACATGGTCAGGCCACAGAACTTTGTATTCATGAAAAACAGGGGGTGCCCCCTGAAAAAGAACCTTTCCTGGAGTGATGAGCAGCTCTTTTAACTCAAGAGTTTTTTCACCACCTAATTTGAAGTGTCTTCCTGAAAAGGTGGGGCTGAAAGACTTAGGGAAGTGTTTGGCTGCTTGTGCCCCTGGTGATGACCTGCAGGAGGCTCACCTGTGGCTCCAGCACCTCCTCTTCTTCTTTTGTTCTTTGGTCCTCACCTGGCTGGCCCAATGCTGGTGAATGACAGCACAGTGGAAGGAATGGAAGCCAGGCAGCTGGGAGGAGAGAGGGAGAAGGGTGGATGAGGAAGCTTTGGGGTTGGAGGCAGTCTGTCATCAAACCAGGCTTAAAAGTATAGGAATTGGTACCCAGTTCCCTGGAATAGAACCTCCAAAAGGCATCTGTTGACACTTGATATCTGTTGGAGTTCAGAAACAAAGACCAGACATTTTTTACATGTAATCTGCAATTTCATTTGGAAAGTGAAGCAATTTAAACAGTTTGCTCTCTTTCTCCCTTTCAGAGGTATTGTTGCCAGTATTTTGGTGTTCTTATGCTTTGGAGTTACACAAGCTAAAGATGGACCATTCTCAAGACCTCACCCAGGTAATTTCAGTTGCTGAAGTCATTCAGATGTTTCTGGTAAGTTGCATGGTTTATGGTGAACATAAATATTTGTGTTACTTACAGAGAAGGTAAGTCCTAACTTTAATAATAATGATAGCATAGGTTCATTCACACTGCACAGGTATCAGGTGGTCTCTCAGCTTCCACCCAGCCCTCAGACAGCACAGATTGCCCTCCTGTAGCTTCCTCTTGTTAGCAGAAAGCTTTGTGTGAACTGACAGCTGTTTTCCTGGAATGGGACTGACTGCACCTCTCACCACGTGTTGCTGAAGCACTCTGCTCTCTTTGCCCTGTCCATTTCCACAATAACTGGTAGATTAGAAGCCCTTGATTATGTTTTTAAAGATTTCTACAGAACCTGTAGGTCCTGAAAGCATTTGAAAGCACAACACAAAACCTCTTCCATGTAGTGTTACATTAGGTGAAAAATGAAAATACTCTATTACCTTTGGTTGTTTTTCCTATTTTTAGATGTGAATCACTGAGAAAGAATTAAGGGAATTTATATAGGCTTCCACCCTGAAAGCATTAACCTCTCCAAGTCATACAAAGCTGAAAATACTTTTTATGCCAAAAATTCACCCTTGCAGCTCAGGAATGCTGCTCTGTGTGAGAAAGAGTGGGGACTGTAGGGACCTTCATCAAAACAGAGGTGGTTATGGAGCAGTGCCCATAGCACACCTCTGCAAACTCAAGGTTTTATTTTGAGGTCTGGGTTTGTGAGGTCTTACAGCAGTTTTGAGTCTTTCCTCTCTGTCACAGTGAACTCTGGTTTCTCCTCTAAGCCCAGTGACTCCTTTTAAGGGCACAGTGATATTTGGGTGCTTCAGATCAGCCACTGGTTTTGTCTGGGATGGAAGTTGATTTTATTCCCCAGAGCACAGTGGTGCAAATTGGTTGGGGAAGGTGCCAAGATCTCTAACTTCTAGCAAAGCCAGAGCCAACCACCACCTCTGCTTGCTTCTGTCTTGGAAAGAGCAGCTGCTGGACTGAGGATCTGTCAGCAGAGTCAAAGCATCCATGACCAGGGTGACTGATGAAGCTCCCAGGGATTCAGCCACCTCAGTACTGAGTCCATTCATCTCAGCTTTTCTCTGAACTTCACCTTCCTTCTAACATGTTTGGTGGGCTGATCTTCTGCAGAGTGGTTTCTGGGGGCTGTGGCAGTTTGCTGGGACAGGGGGTACTTCCACAGGCACAGCAGGAGTTCTGGGGAGCTGCTGAGAGGGAGAGGCCATCCTGCCCTGTGCCTTCCCCATGGGGAGCCTCCTGCCTGGCACTGCAGCCCCTGGGGTTCAGCCCCAGCTCTCCAGTTACAGGAGAGTGTGTCAGGGAAGTTCCCTTCAGGCCACCGGGTCTCTAACCTTAGCTTCCTGGTGCTGTTCCAGGAGAAAGATCTCATTCCCCAGGAGCTGGCAGCAGAGGCCACTGGTGTGCACTGCTTCCATTTATAGGGCGGAAGGAAGGGCTGGATCACTGGGGTCACCACTGTCACACACAGCTCTGCAGGCTGCAGCTGGACATGCCCTGCCTCACGGGGTGACTTTTGGAGCCCTGCTCTTCAGTATTCAGCTCAGAGATTTGTTATAGTTTTGTCTGGTTTTCATGCTTAGTGTTTTCTGCTCTTGCTCAGTGTTAATCCTTCTGGTTTCCCTGTTCCCAGCTCACCTGTGCCAGTTCACCACTGCTCTCACTAAAGCAAACACATTTTGCTTTGGGTCTCCCCCCTCAATATAAGTCTGCTTTCTCCATAACATTTTGCTGGTCCTGCTCTTTGTGTGTTTTGAGTGTTCTTCTTTCAAATGGCTGATAGGGCTGTGGAGGGCACCAGAGAACACCCACACCTTTGGGATGGTGGCAACACTTCCCATATCCCTCTGATAGCACCTTGGTGGCTGGGTCTGTGACCCCTGCTGAATCCTTCTCTTTCAGCTGGTGAGCCCAGGTGAACCCTGACTGGTTCCTAAGTGTAAACTGCATTTTGAGCTCTTCTGCTGCTCTGGTCCTTTGGCATCATCCCATCTTCTCCTTGCTGTCCCTGCCTCCCCTGCTGCTGCTCTTTGTGCTTTGTCTTATTAACCTACTTTTCACTAAGGTCATTAATGAAACTGATCTTAGCAGCCACGTAGGTGGGATCCATCCAGATTGGTGGGTTATTTGTGTATTTATTTGGCATTCCTGTCAGTATTATTGGCAGGGTCAGCTTTAGCCATGGCTCATCCAGCTTTACAGTTCCTCTGCTGATTTCACACCCTCCTCCTCCATTTTCTTCACTCTAGCTAATAATTTGTTACACGGCCCTTGTTACAGTTGTCTGACTGTGATTAGAAAATGTAGGACAAGAAAATAATGAAAATAAATATGTATGACTATTTAGGCAAGACTTCTTCCCACACTTACCCTGCTTTTTATCCCATTTCCCATTTCCTTTCTGGAAACCATTGGCTTCAAGGGCTCCATTTGGTTCCATCCAAACCTTCTAGCAAATCAGGGATCTTAACTCCAAGGAAATGTATTTTACAGGGTACAGCTCTTAAGCTTTGCTTGAGAGTCCATTTATTGGTGGGTGAACACACAAATTTGGGGAGCATGATGCACGTCACAATAAAATTAATCACAGATGAAGTCACCATCAGTGTGCTGACTTCTTAGTATTTGTAAATAAAATACATTCTTTTTTCTTGTTGTCAGCTCCCTTCATGGAGCCTTGAACGTGCAAAGGTCCTGGTATTGTGAGAGATCAATGGTGCTTTATTCTCTTTGTCAGGATTACATGCCCACACTGTAAGTTAAAATAAATTTTCCATGGCAGTTATTAATGCCCCAAGACATGGCTTTTAATACTCCCAGACTTTGCCAACGGTTATTTTGATTTAATACATCATGTGTGACAGCACAGGCTGCTTGGAGAGTGACCTGTGCAGTTCCTCACTAATCCAGGGGCTGGAAGGGTTAGCCAGGGAATAATAATGTGATCTGCCCCTGGGTACAGTCAGCTGGTTCTGCATCCCTGCACTGGGCTGCTGGGTACTGCTGCTTGGCTGCTTTTCCCCTGACTGCTGGGCTGCTTGCCTCTCTGTCCTGGGGTTTGGACAAGCTGAGCTTTTAACTCCTGTTTTTCTGTCTCAGCCTGACATTCCATCCAGACATGCAAGGTTGCCCACACACAGCTCTGGCTAGTCCAAAGGGCTCACCTGCCCTCTGTTACTCTGTTGTCCCACCTCCCAGTGGCTGCAGCTCCCGGGTCAGGGGTGCTGGTTCTGAACCTTCTGACCCTGTCTGTGCAAACCCTGTGCTGGCCCTGGCCCATGGGCTGTCCAGCCCAGGCACTGCTCCCTCTGCAGCTGCTGGGGAGCACTTCACAGCTTCCACCCACTCAGCACCCCAAAGATGAGTGCCTTGCTTGGGCAGAGAACTTAGAAATTACTTTCTTTGCTCATTTAGCCCTTCAGGTGGGCACAGGTCAAACTCCAGCCTCTGCTGGGAAGTGGGGTGAGTGGCTGGCTGTGTGCTTGGCCAGGGAAGGGTCATCCCCAGTGACAGCAGATTAGTGTGTGAGCAGAGTGATCACCAACTATCAGGTATGTAAATGATTAGTTGAAGCCTGTTTCATCAGCCAGATAGTGGTAATTTGAGGGAGGTTCATGGTGACAAGTGCCAAGTTCAAGGAAAACAAATATTAGAGCATGCCAAAAATAGCTTTAGAGCTACAGCTGAGGCCTGTCCAGGAAGAGAGAGAACACAGTGTGTGTACTGCTTTGGAAACATCTTGTTTCTGGTGCACGTGTACAGATAGAAAGTGTTCTCCAGAACCTCTTGGGTACTGGAGTGAGCTGGGCAGAAAGCACACTGAATTACAACCAGATCTTTATTAGTACCATAAAGTGTTGCTGAGTGTATTCAGCAGCCGTGGTGCATAATTAAGAAATGACAATTATCTTTGTAGATTTTTAAGTAAGAATCTTCAAAGTTCTAAATTTCCAGTGAAAGCTGTTCCAGAGCTCTGAACTTCCTGTTATCCAGGCCACATCTGCCTTTTTTAATTTTTTCCTTATACTTTTCCCCCCTGGCAGTGTAAAGTAGGCTGTTTTGATTAAATTAGCTCAGCAGCTTTGCTGGAAAAACTTCACACCTTCTCACTTTTCAGTCTATTTTAATGATGGTGTCAGGAGCAGGCTGTTAGACACTTCTGTTAAAAATGTGTGGTTTGTTGGTTTGGTTTGGTTTTGTTTTTTTAAATTGAGGATGAATGGGGCAAAGGCAACATTTATTTTTGCTTCAGGTGGCAAACAGTCCCCCCAGGAGCTCTGCAGTGCTGTGGCTGTTGCATTTCAGGTTCTGAGCTGACAATCAAGCATGTTTGCAAGCCCAGAGTTCTAGTTCTGCCGTGGCCCTGTCACATCTGCATTGCCTTTGAGCTCATTAGTGCCCATACCTGTCCTGAAGGTTTTTTTCCTTTTGTGGCAAACCATGTTCTGGCAGGTGGAGGAGTTTGCTGCCTCCACTCAGCCCTGTGAACAACCTCTGGATTGCTCTGTGCCTCAGTCCAGTCCTAACCATGCCCTGGGTGTAACCGTGGCAGGAGAGCTCAGTTCTGGACGTGTCAACAGGAAACACCTGAAGGAAAGTCCATTAAAACCATTCCAGAGGGATTAGTACCTGAGAGATTTGAATACCCACTCGTCATGAGCCCAGTTTTGCTGCATCACCCTGGGTGAATCTTTGGATGTGGTTAGGAAAAAACCTCTGGAGCAGTCTGTGCCCAGCCTGGCTCTGTGTGCTCACACCCTGGGGAGCAGAGACCAAAGGACTCTTGGGGTGGAGAGGGCTGAGTTAGGGACAGGAGAGCAGCCCATGGACCACAGGGCTTGTACCCAGGACAGCCAGAGCCTGGCACCTGAGAAGAGCTGAGGGGACAGGGATGGAGCTGGCAGGGGACAGACACTCCCAACTTGTGCACCCTTCAGGCTCAGGAGTGGCTTTGGTATGAGAAGAGCTCAGGCATCTCAGGGGGGTAAGAAATGACTGCAGGCTGTGGGGCAGAGCTCTGCCTGATGTGTCTCCTTGGGGGAAGGTTTCAGATGATCTCATGGGTCTCACATCAAGCACCTGCTAATCCTTTGGGGTGTTTTATAATTTATTTATTTTATTCCTTGTAAAAGTGAAAATACCTTTGGTATTTTGAAGTGCTGTCTACCTCTTTGAGGCAGCAGCCTTGTCTTCAGGGGAAAGGATGGGCTTGCAGGAGTAAAAGCAGTGATCTTCCTGCTGGTCTCCATCTTGGCTGCTTCAGCAGAAGCTGGCAAAGCTCACTGGCCCTGGTAGGGCTGGGAAAACCAAAGCTGGGCAGGTCAGGTTACATGGGAATGGTACATGGGAATGTGGAGAAAGAAATGAGAACAGTGGAGGAAGGAACTTGTTCTCCTCAATGGGCTGCTAGAAAGCATTGCAAGTGGCACATACCATTCCTTCTAATTCTTACACAGCCACTTCACTGGTTTGGAGCATTTTTATGCATCCTGGTTCAATCCCAGAGATCCAGATCACTGCCTGAGCAGTTCTGGCAGATTCCCATAGCAGCCTGGCTGGTACTTGAAGAACCTTTCTGGTTGCACTCCTTGGGAAGGATGGTGAGCACTTGCACACTGGCCTTTATAATTTTGTGGTGGGAGCATCTCTTCTTGAAATGTTTTCTAATATTGCAGTAAATTAATAATTGAGTGCTCTTTTGCTTGAAAGCCTGCTAATGTGCTCCTTTTTTTTGTAGCTTACTGGAGGTTTTGGCTCTGTGTCAGCGTTGTGTATGAGCTCTTCCTCATCTTTATACTCTTTCAGGTAAGTCACTTAGAGCTCTGGTTACTAAAAGCCAGTTTGATAATCCCTTGTGGGGTGTTAGGATACTTGCTGACTGCAGGAGATACTCTTCATTTTTGTGATATCAAATAATTGTGCTACTTACTTCTGGGTTGAGGGAAAAATTTGATATAAAAGTGTTTCACCTTTTTGTCTGACCTCCAGCTCTTCTCAGCCTGGGCCAGACACTGCAGTGGAAAGGCTCTTAAATGAGTTCATAAGTCATCAGAATTCTTGTTTGGATCAAATGCCCAGGATTTGCTGCTTCTCCTGTTTGGTCTCTGCTCTGCTGGACTTGGTTTGGCTTGTTGAAGTTTCATACCAACTGGTAGTTTCCTGAGTTGTACAGACTGTGGGGTGAATTCATCTAATTTAATCCCCTGAAAGACTTTTAACCTTAAATGATAGGTGCTTTAGGTATTTTTCTGCAATAAACTAAAACTTCCTACACAACTTTGTGTAGTGGCAGCAAGCTAAGGATGATGTTTTTTCTGGAGACATACTACTGGTGCTTCCAAATAAAGTGTCTTGCTTTGTACTGTTCTGCTTTAGGAAACTGAGAATTTCCCCCTGGCTCTTTCAATGCTCAGAAATGCAGCAGCTGACGTAAAATATTTTGAGATGAGCAAACCTGATGCCATTGTGTTCCTTTTTGTGTACTGGACACTGCTCCAGAGCAAGTCTGAGCACCCAGAAAGGGCTGGAGATGTGGAAGGAGACTGACTTCTCCTCAGTTACACCACCCAGTCATCTCCTCAGGGAACAGCATGCTTTGAAACCAGAAGCAAATGTGGAGATGTTGAGGGTTGAGAGGTGTCTGCCCTGCTCTGAACAGCAGCTGGCTGTTCCCCTGCTGTTCCTTCCTTCTGACATCTGAGTAACATCTTGTGCTCTGCAGTTTAAGTGCCAACACCTACTCATCAGGTAGCTTTAAAAAATCATTTTAGATGAGAGAAGGATCAGGAATGTGTTCTTAAAAAAAAAAAAGCAACAACAGAACGTTCTACCTCTAGAGGCCAAGTGAGCAGGGCTGGAATCCAGGTGTCAGGATCTGTCTGCTGTTGGAGGAGGGCATTTGCTTTGTAGTGTTGATCAACCCCCTAATCAAAGATTTCCTCTGGCTCCAGCATTTCTTATTCTACATGCCTTTCCTGGAGCCTCCCCAAAAGTCAGTGCCAAGTTCTTTTAAGAACACAAAACTTCTTTTTTTTAATTATTATTATTTTTCCCCGTGCCCGCCTGGTTGGTGCAGCAGGCAGCTGGAATGTGGCTGCAGGAGGCCAATAAACAACAATTTGAGTTTCTGTCCCATTGACATAACTTGGGGGTCAGTGGGGCCCTAATGTCTCATCAGGGTTTCAGGCTCAGAGTTGAAGCTTGTCTTGCAGTTAATGTGGCTTTAGTGGGTTTATTCTGTAATTTTATTAGTGCTGTTAATTAATTTTGGCCTGCTGTTAGTTGCCACTTGTCAGCCACAGCTGCCACATTGCTCCTGGTGTGAAACACTGACCACAGCAAGGAGCAGCTGCCCTGGGAAATACTTACCCAGCACAAGTGTGCCTGGGTTGCTAGCAAATCCCTTCAAGCTTTCACCTCTGTTTGTAACTAATATTTTGCTAGTTTCTTCTGGAAGGCCATAGGGCTTAGGAAACATGGAAAGGTTTCTGGTTTTTCATCTTCAGGAAATCTTAGGTTCTGTAGTAATTTTTGTTTCCCCTAATATTTAGCACTGGGAGGTCCAGAAGCCAGGTCTGTACTTTGATGCTTCAAGGTCTGGGTATAGTTGAAGAACTGCTCTGCAACACATTTTTGGGTACAATGCTGATCTTAATTTGTACTTCCTGTTCATTAATGCTTACTGAGAGAGAAACATGGGTTTTGTGTTCCCTCTGCAGACTGTACAGGATGGCAGACAGTTTATGAAGTACATTGATCCACACCTAGGTGTTCCTTTGCCAGAAAGAGACTATGGTGGGAACTGCCTTGTTTATGATCCTGGCAATGAGACTGATCCATTCCACAACATCTGGGTAAGAAAAAAAGAAAGTTACTTGCAAATGAGTCTGGCTGGTTTTTGGTAAAAGATTGCTTACCTGAACTCCTCAAAGGGCAGTCATCTGAGTGCTGAATGGGAGAACAGGTCAGGACTGACTCTGTAGCTTTCTTCTCTTGGCCTCCCCTGTTGATCAGGTGGAAGGTTGCCTCTTTGTGTCCTAATTACATTGCCCGGGGGAGAGGGGAAACCATTTAACAGACCTTGTTCCTCAGATCATTGGAGGTCTCCCATTCCCCTAGGAGTTTCAGCTTGCTCCTGTGCTTAGCAGATCTTCTCAGGTCACCCTGAGGCACAAAGTTCAGAGGTTGCACCTTGCCCATGGGTTGCACTTCCCTGAATAGCAGAAACCATCAGGTTGCTGCTTCTTGCTGGCAAACAGAAGACCTGAAAATCAAGGGCAG
The DNA here is from genome assembly GCA_038090715.1 of Florisuga fusca. NCBI lineage: Eukaryota > Metazoa > Chordata > Aves > Apodiformes > Trochilidae > Florisuga > Florisuga fusca. Next base: position 995,472 of record JAAWXA010000063.1, on the reverse strand, counting down.
AAGAATTCCACTTGCTCTGGCTTGGGCATATGCTGCTGTGGGACACTGTGCAGTACCAAGGCAGGCTCTGCTTATCAACACAGTCCTGGTGCCTCCTAAAATCTTTTACTTTGCTCAGAAGAGAGTTTGTTGGTTCATTGTGCTGGAGAACAAATAAACTCAAAAAGTATCCAGTGTTTATATGGGAAACCACTGAAGTTTATTGCTGTGTTTTTCTTGGGGGAAAAATCAAGCCTTAAGAACTGGGCTACTGCTTGTGCAAAGTGACCTACACTCTTCTTGCTTTGTAGGACAAACTGGATGGGTTTGTTCCTGCTCACTTTTTTGGCTGGTACCTGAAGGTAAGAATGGGTCTTGTGTTGCAATTCTGTTAGAGCAGTATTCTGCTCTGAGGGCTTGGCTGCTCCTCTTGAGGGGTGACAGTCTCCAGGGCTTGGAAAACATTAAAAGGTTTTTTTCCCTGACCATGTTAGGTCACCTCATTCCTCTCCAGAGTAACATTACAGTGACAAGCTCCCTCCTCCACCACAAACCATTGGGAGGTCAGATCAATGAAAGCAGGAACCTCTACTCCTGTAGCAGGATAAATGCTGGAAGGAGGGGCTGGGGCAGTGTTCAGCACTGGCCGTGGGAGTTTGCTGCTCCCTGACATGGGTGCACAATGATCCACTGCTGCAGTTCCAAGGCACAGTGCCACCCTCATCAGGAGTGAAGTCATTAAACATGTACTAATTTCGTTCTTGTTACTGTTTAATCACTGTTAGCCAACTCGGGGAGGGACTCCAGTTGTGCTTGTCCCTGGCAGAATGCATTCAACACTGTTTTGCTGTTATTTTGGACTAAATATTAGCTTTATTTTAACCAGAGCAAAACTGACTAGCTAACTTTATTTTTCCCTGCAGACATTGTTTGTTTTCTTAGCTACAGGATGCCCTATAGAGTAAACAAAAAAACCTAAGGCTGTTCTAAAAGTAAACTAAAATTGTGTTTTGGTTTTGCCTTTTCAGCATTGAGGAAGTCTTTCTCTGAGTGTTTTGGCTTGGTCTGTTTTTTCTTTCCCCCTCACCAGAAGATGAGTATGCAAAGCATGGGGGACTTGTACTTCAGCAGCCTCTCTGTGGCTTGCTCTGTCAGTTATTTAATTTACAAGTGGTTATTAATTTACAGTTGTAGAGCTGTAAGTTCGGAGAATCCCAGGGCTTCTTTTTTTCTGAGAGAATTACATTAGAAATTTAAATATCAAAATAGCATTTCAGTTACAGTCTGTGTTTATTTTTACAAATAATGTCATGCTGAGGAAGAAATGCCTAAATAGTGAGAATCTGGTAACATAAGTGGAGCAGGAACACATTCCCGAGGAGCTGGAATGGGATAGGGTTAGGACAAAAAGTAGGAATTTTTCCATACACTATTGCAAAAACAGTGAATCTGAGCATTGTCACTGCAGCATTTATGGAGTTCTTTATCCAGATTTCTAAAGGACATGAGTGTAAGTGGTGTCCCATTCCTCAGCCTGGTGTGCAAGTGCTTGTTCTGGCAGTGTTGGGCAGCTGTGGTGGAGGTTTGACAGTCTGTTTTCTCCCTTTTTATAGACACTGATGATTCGAGACTGGTGGATGTGTATGATCATCAGTGTAATGTTTGAGTTCCTGGAGTACAGCCTGGAACACCAGCTTCCAAACTTCAGTGAATGTTGGTGGGATCACGTATGTACTGCACAGATCAGGATATTTGTCTCAATGAGAGTAGGAATTATGAATTATGAACGTGTTTTTATTAAAGAGAGGGGGTGGGAAGTGCTGAGAACTCAGTTTCATGCACATTTGTGTGACTGCTGCAGCTCTGGTGCTTCTTTGTGTTGAGTTTGTACTAAGTTTGTCACTGCTTGTATAATCTTGTGGGGTTTCAAACTGCTGCACTTGGTTAGATGTTTGCTTGGGTTCATTTCACACCAGAGAGAGAATCTAAAGCTTTACCTGAATATTTTCAAATATTTGATGGTGGTAGAAAGCATAAAATCTGAGATCAAGAGAAAGGTAAAACTTTGTGTAAGAAGTTTCAAGTGGTGATTTTTCTTGTCCATTTGAAGAAAAACAAAACAAAAAACAAACAAAAACCAGAACAGCTTTTCCTTCTGTGTAAACCTGTCCTCACTTTCATCTGAAAACAGTAAATATTACTGTGTCTAGATTTTCTGGTGTGGTTCCTAAAAAGGTTTTAAAAGATAAACCTTTGGCCTCAGTGCAGAAGTGTACAGTCTTTGCACAGGTTGGTCTGTAACCATCCTTGTCCTCCAATACTGCTTGTCTGTGTTTTTTCAAGCCAGGGGGACTGCTGTGATCTAGTTTCTCTGTGGAAAAAACAAGCTCTAGAGCTTAAAGTGACACACTTTTTCTTTTTTTTCCTTTTTTTTTTCTTTTTTTGCCTGTGAAATGCAAATTGGTTATCAGAGCCATCAGAAGTACCTGCACCCAGAGCACACAGCTTTGGTTCTGAGGTTGTTTCAGCTTGATTTTATTCTTACAGTACAAGCTCTTTCCCAAGCTTGTAATGATTTGCTGCATGGTTGTATTTATAAAACTAAATGCATTATGTATAGAGACATCAAGCAAAGCTGTTTTGTCTTCAAAGAAACTTCCTATGGAACTAACACTGTGCTCTGTTTCTTTGGAAGCAGAGGGCAGCAAGGTTTTTTTCAGCTCAAGAGCTCCATCTCCAGAACTAACCCTTGGCAGATGGGCAGAGCACGGGGAGCAGTTCCCTGTCTAGTTTCACATCCTGTGCCTGGATGTAAAAGTCTTTTCTTTAGGAGCCAGCCTAAGGCTGGGCACAGGAAAATCCAGTCTGTAGGAACATGTTCAGGTGTATTTGTGTGTGTGTGTGTGTTTCTCAAGTTCTCATTTAACAGTGGAGCTGAGCTGAGGGTAAGTGGGAAGTGTCTGTTGTGCAGCTGCAGGAGTGCAGGAGAGGAGGGTCTGCAGCCACCACCTGTAGGGCAGTTTTGCTTTGCTTGTGCAGGTTTGGGCAGCTGAGGTTCTTCCTCTGACAGCTCCTGAACCTCTCTTCTCTGGGGCTGTTCACTCCTTGTGACTGTCTGTGCCTCTGGGTGTACTTCTGGTGTTTCCCTTGTACAAGCCTCTCCAGCATCACTCTGCTCTTCTCCTTGCAGTGGATAATGGATGTGATCTTGTGTAATGGATTAGGAATTTACTGTGGGATGAAGACTCTGTCTTGGCTGTCTTTGAAAACATACAAATGGCAAGGACTTTGGAACATTCCTACATACAAGTAAGTTGGTGTAAAAAGTAACTCCACAGGCAGTAGCACAGCACAAAACTTGGGCCCATCTTAAATACCTCAGTTGCTGGAGGGTTCTGTTAGGGTTGAGGTGAATTAAAGAATTCATGTGTGCTTAGCAGAACCTGAGCAAAACTGACTAGCTAACTTTATTTTTCCCTGCAGACCTAGTAACTCAGTGCTGCAGGGAAGCTTGCTTAGGAGAGTTTTATTTGCCTTGCAAATGAAATGATGTTATACCTGTCATGAGCATTGCCTGGTGCCCAGGGATGGAGGGAGAGATGAAGGAGTTCAAGTCAGGATTCTACTCTTTCATTCCCAGCAAAGATCAGCCTGGTCCCTGTGCAAATGGGTTCCCCAGTAAGCAGAACCTCACAGTAACTGGGACACTGAAACTTCCAATTTAATAAATCCCTCATAGTCTTGTACCAGTGATGAGCTTCCCATTTTCTGTAGAGTGCCTCTGCTGAGCAAAGCAGAACTGAGGATCTGCTTAGACAGTGGGTGCACTGCCTGGAAGTTGGAAACAGAGTCCAGATGACAGGCTTCTCTGGCTCAGAATAATAATCTCAGCAAGCAGTAATTTTGGGGGGTAAATGGAGGCATTTTGCACGCATGACTTGGGTGTCTCAAATGGAGATGTTAGATTATGTCTCTTATGTGCTGTTTATTAAAACTGCCAGAACATGCCCTGGTTTTTTTTTCCTTCCAGAGGTAAAATGAAGAGGATTGTCTTCCAGTTCACACCATACAGCTGGGTGAAGTTTGAGTGGAAGCCAGCGTCCAGCCTGCGCAGATGGCTGGCAGTTTGTGGCATTATCTTTGTTGTAAGGACACTTCTTCTCTCTCTTGTTTGGTTTAATGTTTTGTAACACTCAGGCAACTGTGCAGATGATAACTCGGGCTGAAGCTCTGACCTGGTGATGTTTCTTTAGTTGAGGCTGGAAGAGATCCCTTCCAAACCCTGCAGAAAAGGTTCCTGGTTCCATGTCTCTGGTACAGTTCACAGATTCAGTGCATAAATATTTGTTCTTGCTTTCTGAACAGTGTTCAGCAGTGTAAGGAATAGAGAACTGTGTTCTACACATAATTCAGCAAGTAACTGCTGTCCAAACCACAGCTTTGGGTGCAGGTGGCTTGTTTTCCCTCAGCCTGCAGCAGATCTGTGCCTTCTTATAGCTGGAGAGGACTGCAGCCAGAGCCTCAGGCTTCTCTGTGTTGGCTCTGTGCAGGGTGGCTGCTCAGACACAGCTTTGCCTCAGACAGTGGTTTTGGACAGATTCAATAATTCAGTCATCCCTGGTTTTCTTTTCATGGTTCACTGGACATGTAGCACATGAAGGTGTTGACAAAATCCAGCTTGACCAGTTCAGGTAAACTGGCTCCCCCATTTAGACAAAGGAGAGAGCAAACTGGCTTCTCCAGTGGTGACAGCAGAGTGACAGTGCCTCCTCCATCTGAGAGGCTGGAGCTGTGTCATGGCAGTGCCTCACCCTGAGTTCAGTGTCTGTGTCACTGTCACGGGTATCGTGAGGGGCACAGAGGGAAGGAACACCTGGTGCTTTATCCCTGCTCCCCCTCCTGTCAGCTGGAGGACTTTGCCCTTTGTGCTGCCCGGGGGGTGTCACTTGTCTCTGTTTTGAGCTACTCAAACTTATTTTAATTTGGCAGCTCTAGAGCATAAAAACTTCATTTAAAAAAAAAAAAAGCACCTTGTGACACTTCCAGTGATTGCAGAGACACTGAGCATGAACCAGTTCCTGCATCATTGCTGGGGTACAGGCTGTAAGGTGGTGAGTTTGTTACCAGCAGATAGACTTCATGCCATTTGTTGTAGTTTCTTTTGAAGTCAGGAGCTTGTGTCTACTTGTGCATTTAATGACACTGTCAGGGCAGCTCACTGGAGAACACTTTGCTATAAATGTACAACCAGTTCTCTGAAGCTGGCTTTGGCAGTGACATTTGCATAACTCTGTAAAAAAAACCAAACCTAACCAAAATCCCCAGGAGGTACTGCTTGTCCCTCCCTCCCTCAGTCAGATTTGAAGTGATAGTGGAAAGACAAGTTGCTGCCTTTGGGATTTGGTATCAGTAGTACTGCAGGTACTTCAGACCCCTGATGAACTTGTTCAAAACGGGAGGCAGGGCCTATCCAGGCTTCTGTTGTTTTTTTTTAATACCTCTTCCAAGACAGAACATGTTTACACACCCAGCTGTTGCTGGTCACTGTTGCAGCTGATGTTGTGCTCAGTAATGCTGAGCAGGACTTGTGAGGGAAATGGTGGGGGGAGTCATGCAGGGAGAGAGGGAGATTCCAGGCTTCATTCAGGGCAGTCTCCTGAATGTAATTTAAAATGTCCTTTTTTCTCAGTTTTTATTGGCAGAGTTGAACACATTTTACTTGAAGTTTGTCCTGTGGATGCCACCAGAACACTACTTGGTCCTGTTACGACTTGTCTTTTTTGTCAATGTGGGAGGTGTGGCTATGAGGGAAATCTACGACTTCATGGACGACCCGTAAGCCATTCCTCTTGTGTCTGTGTCATGCCAAGCTTCACTTGCTTTGGTTTGAACTTGCTCCAGCTTGTTGGCATCCATCTCAGGGCAGTTGTTCAGCTTGTTGGGGTCAAAAAGACCAAATCCCAAAGCATCTGCTTTGTGTTCTTCTGTTTTGGAGGTAAAATCCTGACGAGATCCAGTTAGAGAGCAGCAGTTGTTAAGGGCCTTCTGTGTGCACTGGTTGAACTTCAGTTTTTGATAAATGCTTACACTTTTGAGAATGGAATGTGTAATTTAGCTGGAGTGCCACTGGCTAGTGGGTAGAGGAGTACTGAACTCACTTTCAGATTGATAGCCAGGAGCTGCAGTCCTTACAAGTGCTTTCTAAAGACAACAGGGCCCAAACTGAACCAAACATGCATTTCTTAGAAGTGCTTCTCTCTCGAGCTGTCTTCCAGCTGCTCCCTGGTCCTCTGGAGCTCTCATGGCACCCTCTTGCAGATTAGAGGACCCTCAGTAGCCAAGTGTGTTGAAGGCAGAGTGCACCCATACACATCAGTGCATGAACTTTCTGACTGTTCTGACGTAAGCATCATTTTTGTCCTTGCTGCTTTTGTTTCTGCAGACCATGCAAGACCTGAGAAACCTTTGTTCTCAAAGTCACTTTTTCTTTTGAGTTTCTGTAGTGATGCCACAAACTGCCTGAGCTCACACCTTAAGGCTGCAGGGGATGTTCATTGTCTGTCACTGACCAACACAAAAAGTGTCTGTGTTCAGAATTTAGGGTTCCACCTTTCTGTGAAGATCAGTTCCCCTTGCAAGGCTTTGACTCCTAGAAGTGGGAAGAAGGGTCAACCCCCATTGCTTAGCTGGATTTCAGGACACTCAGCAGAGGCAGACTGCCCCTGCCTCTGGTGTTGGAACTGCTGGTTTGGGACGTGCCTCCAACTCAAAGGTAAGAAGAGGTCTCAGCCTCTCACTGGGGAGCTCCTCTCCTTAGCACCATGCACAGTCTTCTGGTCCTTGTGTTTGGGTTGGAAAAACTCCTTTGCCCTCTGTTCAACCACATGGCATGACATTGAGGTATAGGAGGCTCATCACTCACCAGTGCCTCATTGCTGCTTCAGTTGTTGCCATTCTCTCCGTGAGCTGCAGGAACTCATCCAGCAATCAGAGACTCTCATCCTGAACTGCATGACTTCACCACTGCCACCACTGCCTACTGGCCTTGTGTCTCCTGATGGGCAAGATGTCCAACCCTCCCTCACTCCTGAGGTTCATGGCTCTGCTTGATGCACCACAGAGCTGACATCAGACTTCATGCAACATGGCAGAGCCCAGCATCTGGTCTTACCCAGTATCTTCTCTGAGAAGGCTTTTGCTGCTGGACTTAGAATCCTTTGTGCACTCCAGGTCATCCAAGCAGATAGAACCAATCCCCCTTTTACCAGCTTGGCTGGGTGTGTTTTCACATGAGTTTTTCATTTTGAACCCAGGAACTGGTTTGGGTGTTTCCTGTTGTGTCGCAGGGAGAGGCTTCTGGGGAAGAGCAGGCTGTACCAGAGGCTCCCAGCTGACAGCACAGGAGGAACCCTCCTGACCTTTCCTTTTGGAAACTTACTCAACTTCTTATTGGACAAAGGTTGGAATATTCCCCTGACCTTCAAAGTCAGGACCATGGCTTGTTGCCTTGTCTGGTAGTGACAGGATTGTCCAAGATAAACTGATTAGATCTCTCCAGCTGACCTTGCAATAGTTAGTCTAGAAAGTTGTGAAGTTCAGATGTGCAGACTCTCTTTTTCTTGTTCCAGACTCTCAGTACCTGCAGGCAGTGCTAGGGCTTTGCTTGCAGGAACTTGGCCTGAGCATGGTGACAGTCAGGTACCTGGGACTGACATAATCCAAGAAGAGGAGTGCTTCATGAAGCTGTTCTCCATCTCTTCCACCCCACGCTCCAGCTGTGATCCCCATGCTGCTTCTGAGTTCTTGAGGACTGGCCATGGGAAACATTCCTGACCAGAGATACCTTCCTGCAGGACTCTGTACCATTTGACTTTGTCATATCTTCCTGGTCTCTAATCCTCAGGTCTTTTTCAAGGAATCTGCACTGAGGTCATGAATTTTAATCTCATTCATCAAATGGAAAAAAAAAAAAAAAGAAAAAACTTGCTTTAAAAAATCTTTCAGGAACAGAAGGGCAGGAAACCAGCTCTCTTCCTGGGCAGGTTTGGGTTCTGCACAGCTCTTCTGTCAGGGTTACCTTTGGTTCTTCTGCCAGTGTGCTGTTGTAAGCTAGTGAAAGGAAATGATGGAAAATGAGGAAGCAGATCAGCAAAGCAGAAAGCTGCCCCAGTCGTCTCACCACTGGAGCTCCCAGCCAGAGATCTGCTCTTCTGTTTCCTCTGTCCATGTGGCAAGGTTTGTTTCTGCCCATTTAATCTGTCGTACCAGATGAACCACCAGGAGCAGTCTCTGAAGTCCTTTCATCTGAGTTGGTCTGGGCAGGATACTTTTTAGAACTGAGTGCACTGACCCTGTCTGCATCAGCAGTAGCCTAGTGTGTTTGGAGCATTTTGTGTACTTTGGACTTTTGTGCATTGGTGTCAAATGCAGCTCTTGGGCTTCATGGTGAAAACCCACGTGTGTTGTGTGCTTGACTTGCAGTGACTCCCCTGGCTTCAGGAGAGGGAAGAGAAGCTCTTTTTGCTGCCTCTGCTTAGATCCCTTCCCAGGCACTGAGGATCCATGGGGAAGCAGTTAGATGGCTTTTTTTTGTTTGTTTTTTTCCACTGCGTGGCAAAGCCAGTAAGAAAATCTGTCCCGAGGAGCTCGGGTGGCTGCTGAATATCCCAGCACCTAATGAGCCAGTGCCTCAGCCAGGCAGGACTCAGCAGCCACGGACCAGGCTAGAATTTCCCACTGCTGCAGTGCCCCAGAAGTGCTGCAGAGGTCACCTCACCATCTCCAGCCCTCTTCCCAGCCCTCTGCAGCTTTGGTACACTGCTTACCTCCCCAGCTTCTCTCTCCTGCCTCAGTGCTTCTGCCACTTTACACTGAATTCTTCCTGGATATGTTTCACTCCCTCTTATGCTGTGTTAGGAGTGGAATAACACGGTCAGCTGGACCAAAAAGAAAGGACCCTGTGGGAAACTGTCCTTCAGGATATACTGGAGTTATGTGAGAGGACAGGAGAGATGCTTCCTGGGGTGAAAGCAGAGATGTGTAGAGCACAGGCAAAAGGGGCTAACAGGGAAGGACACCAGAGTGAGTCTTTGTGTGGTGTTTAAGTAAAAGCTGCAACCCAGAGACTGTTGGGGTAGTTGTGGGTGCCTGCTGGTGAAAGAGTTGGGGATTGTGGTGGTTGAGGGTGTTGCTTTCCTCACGTTCAGTCTTCCTTGTTCCACATCAGTTGGGTTTCAGGGAACATTTATTAAATCGTGCCTTTGGGTGGGGGAAAAAAAGAGAAGAAGAATACATACAACTTCTTATAGCTTACTCTTGGTTCTTTCCTCTAATGGGAACAAAATCCCCTTTTAGATTCAGAAGATGGGTGATGGAATTAAAAATCTTCACCTGCCAAGCAGGAAGGAGTGGTGCAGGGCAGCAGAGGTGCTGGGGTGGGCAGGGCTGCAGGGCCACCCAGTGTGCAATCAGAAAGGGGTTGTTCTGTGTCCCAGAGGGAATCCCCTGTGGGTATTGGCATGTGGAGCACCTGGGCTGTCAGGTCAGTCAGCTCTCAAAATGTCAAGTCTAGAAATGACAGGAAGAGGCCAGGACAAGAGGTGAAGGCTCTGGCTGGGTTAGGTGGAGCAGCTCAGTTTTCTCCTGGGAGGGCACTGAGGGGCTGGGGAGGCAGCCTGTGGGTGTTTTGTGGTTGTGGTGTTCCCATGCAGGAACAGGTGACCCAAAAGATGGGATATTTCCATCTCCCCCTCTGCAGGCAGAGCCTCTGAAGAGATCTCTTGGTTCCACTGCAGTTTAATTTCCAGTGCTGCTGATTGACGAGTCCTCCCCTAGGTGTGTGCCAAGCACTGCAGCTCCTCAGCTTGCCTGGTGCTGCTTAGAGACAAACCCTGGCCATGAAACATCAATCCTATGTTTGCCCCAGGGTTGTGTTGTCCTAGAAGTGAAATGCTGCCCTTGCCTCCTCCTTGCTTTGTTTTTAGTAAGCTTCCTTCTTGTCAGATCCGTTTGGAGATGATTAGTGACAGGTCATCAAGTGCCTTTTTGAGAAGGGAGTGAGTTCCAGGTGCCCTGGTGCCAGGGGTCAGCATGCTTGCAGCAGTGTGAGCTGAGGTTTGCTGAGGCAGTGGAGGAGTAGAGCTCCTGTACCCTCAGCCTCAGCTCAGGCTGCTCAGGTAATTGTTTGGTGCAGATTTACCATCCCCTGAAGGTGAGGTTGCCTTCTTGCATCACACAGTGATGAAGTTTGACTTTCCAGAGCCTCTGAGAGGAAACTTTAATTAGCAGCAGCAGGGGAGTCATCAGCCTGCACAGCTTTAGTACGTGTGTAATCCAGACTACTTCTAGGATTGTGCAAAGCTGAATGAAATTGTTACCCCAGCTGTCTCCTTCTGAACATTGCTCTGAGTGCTTTACAGCAAGAGCTCTGTTTCATCTGCATGTTTGTTTTGCAGGAAGTTCCACAAGAAGCTGGGTCAGCAGGCATGGCTGGTGGCTGCTATCACTGCCACCGAGTTCCTGATCGTGGTGAAGTACGATCCCTACACCCTCACACTTTCCCTGCCCTTCTACATCACCCAGTGCTGGATCCTGGGGATTATCCTGGTGCTCACCTGGACAGCCTGGCGCTTCTTCATCCGGTGAGCAGGGCTGGGCCTGGGCTGGGCTGTTCTGGACATCCCTTCAACAGTGTCTTCCTGGAATCGGAGCCTCACAGAAGGGTGTGGGCTGGGAGGCACCTTAAAGCTCATCCAGTGCCACCCCTGCCATGGGCAGGGACACCTCCCACCAGCCCAGGGTGCTCCCAGCCCCATCCAGCCTGGCCTGAGACACTGCCAGGGATGGGGCAGCCACAACTGTGCTGCCAGTGGCCTTTAATCCCTCTGAGGACAGGTCAGTGCTCCTTGGGGTAGCTGGAGCTGCCCTGTTTTTGTGTAAGAGGCATTAAATAAAGAGGGATTTTTCTGTGCATCATCCTGGCAGTTTTCCTTCTGGGTCAAGCCTCTGATAGCTTTGGTCACTGTGGGACTTCTTGGGGTGGTCTTGCTGTAGAAGCAGATGAGCAGCTCAGCACCTGAGGGCATTTGGTTTCCTGGCAGCCCAGACCAGGGTTTTGCTTTTGCTTCCTTGACCAAGGTGTTTGCAGGTTGATGGCAGGAGCAGGCCCCACCCAAGCTGTCCCCATGTCAGTGTCACTGAGCCCTGTTCAAGGTGTTTTGTTTGGGGGCTGCTGTGCAGATGCTGAGCAGTTGCTCAAGGCTAGCAGTGTCAGTGTCCCAGTGCCACAGCAGTGGTGGCTCTTGCTGAGCACCCTGGAGTCTTGTGCTTCTGAAAGAGGGGGCAGCAGGCAGGCTGCCAGCAAGGAACACGGGTTTCAGGTCAGCCAGAGTCATGGGGGATTTCAGAAACAAGCAGCCACAAGACCCAAGTGGGTTAAGTTATCCCAGGGCAACTTGCATCCAGCACAGACTTGGCTTTTATTGGTTTTACTCCCAGCCCTGGTTGATGCCTCCTTGTTTTTCTCTCTTCAGTGACATCACTCTGAGGTACAAGGAGATCAGGAGACAGAAGCAAGAGCACAGACACGAAAAGGAGAAGTGCTTGAGCAATGGGGATGGACACTCAGCCATGCTGGATGAACACAGCGGGAACAAACTGAAGGAGAGGAAACTCTGAGCAACAGACACAGGGCTGAAAAGAACTCGTAGTGCTCAAGCTGGCCTGGTGGACAGTTTCAACCTTACCCTAACTTGTACTTTTCATTGTTAGATTTCCAGCTCGTGAGAATCCTCTCTGGGCAGGGGGGAGGAAGATGTAGTGGTGACATGCACACCCTTTCTCCTCGGGTACTGGTGAGAGGTGGAGAAGGTCTGTGTGGAGGGAAGTCAGAACCAGCACCATGGGGAGGAGGTGGGATCCTCACCCAGGGGTGTTGTGTCTTCCCTTGGAGGCCAGGGGCTTGAACACAAGGCAAAGGGAACGTAGCTGATCTGTTTGCAGTCAACTGTGAGATTTTAATTTTGACCTTTGGGCATTAGGAACACTTTGTTTTGGAGTGGGACAGATACCTGGTGTAGGGAACTGAATTATTTTTGTCTGCTCAAACTTACCTGGGGCTGTGGAGTGAGGTTGTGTGTTCAGCCACCAATGAGCAGAGCTGCAGCCAGGTAAGCCCAGAGAAACTGCAGCTTGTGCACAAGTTGCATAACTTGCACAGAATGTACTCAGAACACTACTGTTACAGCCCCCCAGCCATGGGGGGATTGCCTTTCTCTAAACTGACTTCCAACATCCTGGGATAGCCCACAATAGTTTTTATGTTGTGTCACAGCTCTAGGGAGACAGAGAGCTTCTCCTTAGTTCTGGTTTTTTAATTTTATTTTTCTTTCAGTCTTGGTCATCTCTTAAATGTAAGGGAAGGTGAAATAAGAAAAATCAACCTTCCTTTCCTTCATTTCATGGAGTGAAATGCATTACAAGCAGAAAACAGGGAGTTACTCCATTGGTCTTAAATTATTTGCCTTATTCTCAGCTCTCTTAGTTCCTTACCAAGAAGGTTTCATTCTTGGTGTCTGCTGCAGGGGGCACGGCAGGATCTGCCACCCCTCAGAGCTGTCCCATTGCTCCCAGGGTGACTCCAGAGCTGTCCCATTGCTCCCAGGGTAGCTCCAGGCTGGGCAAGCTGGTGTGTCCTGCTGGAGGAGTGTCCCAGAGCAGCTGCTGCTGAGCTGAGGCTGAGTGCATCCTTCTGCCCAGGCACTGTGTAGCAGCAGAGGTCTGCAGACCAAGCTACAGTGTTCTTGCTGGTGACTCAGCATCTAGGGAAGGCTCTTGGAAACCTGGGCTGCATTGTTTTGTTGTGTTTTGTTTCCAGGTCATTATTCCAAACTCCAAGTGCTACACGTCAATTCCGTAACCTCTGCTCTGAGCCTTCCTGAGGCACTGACCTAACCATGTCATTCACATCCTGTGAGCTCATCTGGCTGCTAAAGGGTATTTTTCAGGGACGTGTTTATCTACAAGAACAGGGCAAAGACACCACCAGTAAAATTTCAGAGTGCAACCTCAAAGTTTTTAAGTGGCAGAGCTGCCAGCTAGCAAGCAGCCACGTTTCCCATCTGCTCAGCATGGTCAGTGGCCACCAAAATCTGCATTTCTGCTGTGGCTGTGGGTGACCCAACTGCTCCCCACCCTTGGGGAAGGGGCTTTGGGCAGTCATCAATTAACTGAGCAGTTTGCTTGTGTCTGAAGAGCTCGGCAGATGCAGCAGAGCTGGGGGTGCTGCTCCCCAAGAGACAGGCTCAGCTGCTGCCTCCAGTCCCCACTGCTCCTGCAGGCTGTGGTGCTGGGTGGTGAGGAGCAGTGGCTGTCACTGGGTGCTGGGGTGGTGAGGAGCAGTGGCTGTCACTGGGTGCTGGGGTGGTGAGGAGCAGTGTGTCACTGGGGGCTGACAGCTGTGGTTGATGGGCAGAGGATTTATTTTTATGCCTTTCCACCCAGAGTCATTTCTAGTTCCAGCTGTAGAGCAGCCCCAGGAGCCCTTCCCTGGCTGGTTGGCAGCTCGTGTGTCATCCCAGCCAGGCTCAGGCTCTCCCCATCTCCTCACACTGTGCAGCCTCCTGGGTCTGTCTCAGGATTTGGGTGGTGGCAGGAACATGGTGGGGATCATCTGTCCCTGTCCCTGCCTGCCCTCCCCACCAGAGCCCCAGGGCTGCACGTGTGGAATATTCCTGTTCCCTGGGAGCCCTCCTGGAGCTCTGACCTGAGACATGGACCACGGAGCTGTTTGTCTGCAGCCCCCTCAGCAGCCTCCGTGGTGGGAGGGGGTGACTGAGCCAGTGTAATAAAGTGATGTTTGCTGGTGTGCTCTTTGGTACCATGGCTGTGGGCTCCTGGTTTCTGTCAGTTGTCTGGGGGGGAGGTGCTGAGGGGGCTTGGCCTGGGCTGGAGTGACTGCTGGGCCTGCAGGGAAGGAATTATCCAGGTTTTCAGTGAAATGGGTGTTAGAAGCCCCCAGTGCACTGTTTAAGCAGGAGATGGTTTGTGCAGAGCAGGTACCAGGGTGCTCTTGGAGAACTCTTTGGGCTGTGCAGTCTGGGTGCCTCCTGCCCTGGCTCTGGCTCTGCTCCTGGCCTGGAGCATCCTTCCCTCAGCACAGGGAGAAGAACTGGGAGCTGAGGAGCCTCAGATCTGAGCACTGGGGAGGCAGAAAAGGAGCTGAGCCCATCCTGGGGGAGCTGAAGGGCAGCAGTCTCCACTTCTGGACACATCTGTGTGTCATCATGTGTTTCCTTACCTTTTTTGTGCCCCACACCTCACCCTGGTGGGGCTGTGTCCCCCTCTCTGCCACAAGGCTTGCCAGGGGTAAGTTGTTGCCTTTAAAATTTTTCATTTGATTTTTTGAAGCTGGACTTGGCTGTGCTGTGCCCTCCAGCTTGCAGCAGCTTTAGGTTTGGGTGTGTTTGAGGTTTGTTTTTTTTTTAAAGGATAAGGTTGTGGAGGTTTTCTTTTTCTTTTTATTCTTATCTGACTTGAAAGGTTGCAGATGCTGCTGTTGGTGGTGTTTCCTACAGGAATTCAGACTTGGGCACAGGAAAAGTAATATAAGTTGAATCCAAGAAGTAAATTAACTTGAATTACCTGAAGGTAAGGAGCTGCCTCTGTTAGGTGAAGGTGAGAGCCCCCAGGTCAGCCTGGGAGAGGCACCAGGTCTGCAGCTGGGCTGCTCCCGGGGAGCTGTTCCAAGAAAATGTTCATAGATTAATAGACTTTTGAGCAAGAATAAATAGTTTTTCCCTGCCTAGCCAGCTGAGGACCCTCTGCTGTGTCCCCGTGGGGGTAGAACCCCCCCAAGGGGTGTGTGGACCCTCCTGGCCCTCTCCCTGTGCCACGGGGCAGGTTTCTGTTTTATTTCCTTATCCTCAGGGTTGTCCAGGCACAGGGTGCTGACAAGCTCACACCACCCGGGTCTGGTGGTTCCTGGACCACGGGCACCCACCTGAGGCTGGAGGAACCCTGGGGCCACCTCCTGGTGCTGGCCCGGCCCGGTTCGGTTGGGTTCGGCAGCCGCAGAGCCCTGCAGCAGGTGGGTGTCCCGGCCCTGGTGTGTCACCTGCCCTGGGCCACCCGGCACTGCCTTACCTTGGGCTCCGGGCATTTTTTCCCCCAAAAGGGGCGGTTTTTGCCATTTTCTCCAGTCCCAGCCGTGTCTGGCTGGTTGGGGTCCTGCTGGGCCCACACGGACCTTCCCTGGGGACACAGCTCTGGGGCTGTCTCTTATA
>JAAWXA010000063.1:924634-976235 GCA_038090715.1 Florisuga fusca | reverse complement strand
GTGTTGCGCTGGAGCTGGTGCAATGCAGCAGCCCCGGCCCCGCTCCCTGCCAGCGCTGCCGCTCCGCTCCCCGCAGCCGCCCTGGGGGTCCCCGCCCCGTTCCCAAAGCCTTTTTTTGGTTGTTGTTTGCTATTTGTTCTTTTTTTTTTCCTATTTTCATAGTGGTTTTGGCTTCCCCAGCCCAAGCCGGGTGGCGGGGAGGGCTGCCTGGGTGCAGAGGGTGATGCTGGTGGATGCTGAGCACAGCTGGGAGCAGGATGGACCCGCAGCTGCTGGAGGGACCCCTCCCTGGGTCCCCGATTTTCCTTCTGTCCCAGAGAACGGGCTGAAGTCCCCGTGCACTCCCGGGAAAGCAAAGCCCAGGACTTGGGGTGATTTGGGCTCCAAAGCTGCTGCCTGACACCACCCCAGGGGGGACACGTGTGTGTGTGGGGGGGGTGATTCCACACACCTCATCCCACCCCATCCTCACCCAGAACCGGGTTCTGGGGCAGGAGCAGAGGAGGATGGAGCCTCCAGCACCCCGGGGGCTGACGTTGTCCCTTGTCCCCTGGCAGTGGCCGCCAGCCCGCCCCGCTGGGAGATCGGCATCTACGCCACGGGGGCTCTGGTGCTGCTGGGGGTCGCTGCCCTCAACCTCTGGAAGCTTTGGCGCTCCGGCACTTACCCGGCACCCTCCCCCTTCCCCAACTACGACTATCGGTACCTGGAGCAGAAATACGGGGCTGCCTATGAGGATGTCAGGCACAAGGTAAAAGAGGGTGGGAGGTTTGGGCTTTGCCTCCTGCCCCCTTCACGGAATCCTTCCGGTTGGAAAAGATCTTGGAGAGACCTTCAAGTCCAACCATTAAACCTTTGCAGTGTGGGAGCTGTTGGAAGGGGCAAAAATACCTCCTGCATCTCCTCATGGGGGGGGGTAGCCACCAGTGGAGGTGCTGGGGAGTTTGGGGGGATCAGTGGGGAGCTGTGGGCAGGGCTGGGGAGCTGCAGGAGCTTCAGGAGGGGCAGGGACCACTGCCACAGCAGCTTGGGGCTGAGCAGGGGCTGCACAGCACCCAAAAAGGTGCTGATGAATCTGTTTATCCTCTGCTTTGTATGGAGGGGATGGGATGGGATGGGATGGGAGGGGATGGGATGGGATGGAGGAACCTTGAAGCTCATCCCTGCCATGGGGACACCTCCCCCCCCCAGCCCAGTGGGCTCCAAACCCCCATCCCAACCTCCAGCACCCCCAGGGATGGGGCACTCACCCCAAAAACTCATCTCCTGGACCCCTCAGATGGTTCCTTCCATGATCCCAACCCATTCCATGATCCCAATCCATGTTCAGGGACCCCTCCCCCAGCCCAGGGGGCTCCAAACCCCCATCCCAACCTCCAGCACCTCCAGGGATGGGGCAGCCACAGCTTCTGGGGGCACCCAGGGGCTCCCCCCCCCTCCCAGGGAAGAATTTCTCCCTCATCTCCAACCTCACTCTCCCCTCGGACACTTTCCAGCCCTTCCCCCTCCTCCCATCCCTCCAGCTCCTCATCCCAAGTTCCTGCAGGAACCTNCTATGCTACTCAGATTAAAGGGATGGGATGGGATGGGATGGGATGGGATGGGATGGGATGATCTGCTTTTCCTCTCCCTGTTGGCAGCGAGGGATGGTCCTGGGCTCACAGAGGGTCCTGGAGAAGACCTCACCCATCCACAAGCCCAGCCTGAGGGTGGATGACACCTTTGAGAGCATCAACGAGCTGGGGAGCCTGGAGCTGATGAGCAAAGACCTGGGCTTGGCCCACTATGGCCCCTTGAAGAAATCCATCTCGGCCGACTCCCTCAGCTCCATCTCCTCCATTGGGAACAACTTTGGGCAGGATTTCACGGTGGGGCAGGTGGAGGTCTCCATGGAGTACGACGGGAAAGCGGCCGCCCTGCACGTGACGCTGCTGCAGGGCAAGGACCTTCTGGAGAAGGAGGACACTCACTTCGAGTCCTGCTTCATCCGCATCAGCCTCCTCCCCGCCGAGCAGATCGTCGGCATCTCCCGGGTGAGACCCTCGTCCCCTGGGCACCTCTGGGGGCAGCAGCTGAAGATCTGGGTGGCTGCACCAGCAGGGCCAGAACCCAGGGGGGTGAAGCTTCCCATTCTAAGTGCTCCAAGAGATGGTGTTGGGAAGTGGGAGCCTCTGTTTCCTCACAGCAGCTGCTTTTTGGCACAGCTTGGGGTCAGCTGGTTGGGCTCAGGGAGGATATTCTGGAGCGGAGCAGAAAGCTTCATCCCACCAAGGGAACCCTCTCATGGGGTGGGGGTACCATGCCAGCCAGCACTGCCTTCAAAATATTTCCACAGCTCCCTTTTCAGACCATTTTTCCATCCCAAGCTCAGGATCTTTATTTATGCTCTGGAGATATTTATTATTTTGCATCGTTACTCATAATTCACCAGCACTCTTTACCCTCTTCTGCTGTCCTGAGACAAGTCCTAAAGACACTTCTGGTTCCTTTTTCTTTAATGCTTCCCACCCCAGGGGCTGCTGATGGACCCAGAGGGTCCGGGCTGAGCCCCTGGTCCCCTGCCACACCCTGAGCTCCCAGGGTGCAGAGCTGCCCCCCCTCTTGCATCTGCCAGCACCAAACCAATCTCCACTTTGTAATTAATAGAATTAGCAGGCAGCAGGGCAGCTCATGGCCCATTTTCTGCCCCAGCCTCACAGCTAAGCTCGGGTGTGCCCCACACACAACCTCTGTCCTTGGGGCTGGGGGACCCCTCGTCCTGGCTGCTCCCCGCAGTTCCCACCAGTGGACGGGGTGGAGATCTCCCACGGGTGGTGACCCAGGGAATCCCCACCCTGCCCGTGGCAGATCCAGCGCAGTGCCTACTCCGTGGCCTTTGATGAGCACTTCTCCATCCCTCTGGACCCCTCGGCTCTGGAGGAGAACGTCCTGCGCTTCTGCGCCTTCGGCATCGATGAGGACGAGCGCAGCGTCAGCACCGGCCTGGCCGAGATCAAACTCTCAGACCTGGACCTGACCACCCGGCCCCTCACTGCCTGGCTCTACCTGCAGGACACCAACAAGGTGAGGGGGGGGTGCTGGCCCACCTCCCGAGGGGGCTCTGGGGGGGGGTTTCTCCTCCCTGGGGCTGATGGCGGGCGGTGGGATGTTGTGTCCTGCAGGCAGTGGACACGGTGGGGGAGATCCTGCTCTCCCTGAGCTACCTGCCCACGGCTGAGCGCCTGACGGTGGTGGTGGTGAAAGCCAAGAACCTCGTGTGGACCAATGGCAAAGTGACTGCAGGTGAGCTGGGGTCCCTTGGCCTTCTGAGGGCTGGAGGTGGAATTTCCATCCTGGTTTATCCCGCACGGATATTGATTGGAGTGGCCCCCGTGGTGGACAGGCCCTCCCAGGAATAGTGGGGTCTACCACCAGAGGTGCTTCCCCAGTTTCCCCGTATTGCTGGTGCAACGTGTGGCTGACCCCGGGGTCTCCTGTCCCCCCACAGATCCCTTTGTCAAGGTGTACCTGCTGCAGGACGGGAGGAAGATCAGCAAGAAGAAGACAGCGGTGAAGAGGGACGACACCAACCCCGTGTTCAACGAGGCCATGATCTTCTCAGTGCCAGCCATCGTGCTCCAGGTCTGTCCCAGCTTGGGGGGGGCCAGGTCCCAGCCTGGGGACACCCACACCCCATTGCTCCTCGAGGTCCCCAAATCCCTGCGTGGATGAGGACTTCCTGGGGCGTCCTGGGGAGGTGGCAGGAGCTGGGGGTAACCGCGGATGGTTTGGAGGGTGCAGGGTCCGGTTGTGTGGGGGTGTCTGGGGAAGGGAGGGGGAGCTGTGGATTTGGGCTGGGGGTGCTCTGCACAGCCTCACCATCTGCGTCCCCCCCAGGACCTGTCCCTGCGGGTGACGGTGGCCGAGTGTGGTGAGGACGGCCGAGCCGACAACACGGGCCACGTCCTGATCGGCCCCGCGGCCAGCGGGATGGGCACCACGCACTGGAACCAGATGCTGGCCACCCTGAGGAAGCCCATCTCCATGTGGCACCCACTCCGCAGGAACTAAGGGGGGGTCCCCGGGGGTCTGCACCCCAGCACCGGGCAGGGGGGCTCAGCCCAGAGCTGCTGAGCTGGAGCTGGCACAGACAGAGCATCCCCTGCTGAGGCACGGGGAGCACCCAGTGAGACTTTGGCTCTGCACACCGGGGTGGGCTTCACACCTGGGGGGGCTTCACACCTGGGGGGGCTTCACACCTGGGGGGGCTTCACGCCTGGGTGGGCTTCGCATGCACTGGAGGGACCCACCTGGAGAGCACCCCCCCCCCNCCCGAGAGCTGCCGGGATGGGGGGGGGTGTCTGCTCTGGGAGGTGGATTTTGGTCAAACAGAGGGGAGATGGAGAGGGGGGGATAAAGTCCCAGCTTGGTGTGGTTTTTCTCAGCACGTGTGGTTTCTCTGGTGGGTTCCGGAGGGATCTGGGTGTGCTACAAGGGTGGGAACATTCCTGAGGGGAATGGGACAATTAGCAGCAGGAAAAACAGTTGTTGGTACAGTTTTTCCCTCTTTTTTACATTTTTTTCCAGCAGAGGAAACCCCTGCCCATCTCGGTGGGCTGCAGGGGGCTTCTTCCCTTGCCTGGTGGTCTCTCAGCCTTAGCCCTGGGGTCAGACCCCTCCTGAAGGCCCAACATGATGGGGGACAGCTTCTCACACCCACCCCCTTTTCCTTCCCTTGGGGCTGCTCAGAACTGCACAGCAAATTCCTGATTTTTTTTTAAGACAAATCTCACTACTTGAGGGATCGTTTATACAGCCCTTGGTCCTGGGGTCCTGCTGGGACCCACTCCTCCCAGAGCTCACTCAGATTATCTGAAATGTGGGTGCAGAGGGGAACATCCTGACCAGAGGCAGGTGCTAGAGACTCCCCAATTTTATAATTTTTAAGCCTAACTCCTCTTCCAGAAGGAGGGAGGAGAAAAAGCTCTGGATCCCATCTGCTCCTGGCTCAGCCCCTCTGTAAGGTTTGGGGTTTTGGGGGTTTTTTTTTTGGGGGAGCCACTCACTGCCCACTCTGTTTCCTGGAGAGGGGGCTGGAGGGCTGTGCTGGAGCTCCCCCCTGCTGGGGGCTGCCCTGGGGACACCCCTGCCCTGCTGGGAGCCCAAAGGGAAATCTGGGGGTGTTTGGGGCCCGTTGCCAGAGTGGGTGCTGGGGACAGGGGGTGCTGGGATGATGTAAGCAGGGGGGAAACAAAAAACAACAACAACAAAAAAAAGATTGAGCCATTTACCACGGATTAAAGACCCCAGGGTGGTGGTTCCCTCCCTGGCAGCAATGGTCCTTCCTGCCCATCTGTCTCCTCTGCCTGACCTTGGATTTGGGGTGGCACTGGGGTTTCTCTTGCAGGCTCTGCTCGGGCTCCTTCCCCTGGATCCACTGCTGGCCAAGGCACAGGTTTCCTTCTCCCACGCTCCTCCTCCTCCTCCCCTTGTCCCCAGGAGCTCTGGTGTCCCATCTGCTGCCACCCCAGCCCGTGCCATCGCTCTGCCGCTGACGCACGCCGGTGCCGGGGACCCAGCCCCGAGCCAAGGAGCTGCTGGGAGCAGAGGAAGGTGCTGGGCAGCAAGGTCCGCCCAGGGCTGGGGCTGCAGGAGGAGGGGGTTTGGAAGGGTGAGGTTTACTGAAGGGTTTTTGGTTGGGTTTGTTTTTTTTCTGGCAGGAGTTCACAGGCAGTACCAGCAGGCACTGGGGGAAAAGCTGTTTGTTAGCTCCCTCGTGCCCCTGCAAACTGCTGAGCCAGGTCAGGATGAGCTGAGCCTTCCACTGGTGCTGGAATCACCTGTAGGTGAGATGTGAGGTATTCAGCCCCCAGGTGATGGGCCACGGGTGGGTTGGGGCTTTCTGCTGTGCCCCCTCCAGCAGCTCCTCTGTGGAGGCACCTCAGCACCTTCTCCTTTGTGCTGGGGCCTGCATGTGCCACCCCGGGGACAAAAAATGGATTCTTGGGCTATTCCTCAGCAGGTGGTGGGCCCTGGGCAATGCATCAGGACCTGCTGGGAGCCATCAAGGAGAGGGGACAGGGCCAGAAGCTGTGGGTAGAAAGAGAGAGTCTTTGGAGATGAGGGTCAGCAGGCAGAAACCAGAGTGGGAGATGGATTAGTCTGGGGGGTAGAGGAGCAGGAAGGGGTCTGGGAGGGACACTGAAGCCCTCTCCCTCCCTGTGCAGGGTCATATCCTGCAGCAGGGCAGAGGCTGGTGGGGCTGAGCCCCTCTCATGGTGGGGAGGGGAGGCAGCCTGGCTCTGCTGGCCCCCAGAGGGTGACCTGGGGCTGCCCAGTGGCACCGAGCTGGGAGGACTGCTGTGCTGGGAAAGCAGAGCTGGAGACATCCCTTCTCTTGGTCACCCTCCCTGAAGGAGAGAGGTGACCCAGGGGCTCAATTCCTCCCTGGTTCCTCACAGACATTCATCTTCTCACTGGGAGGAACATCACAGTGACAGCTGGTGGCTTTAAGTGTTTTAATACCCATTTTCCTGGC
Source organism: Florisuga fusca (assembly GCA_038090715.1). Classification (NCBI taxonomy): domain Eukaryota; kingdom Metazoa; phylum Chordata; class Aves; order Apodiformes; family Trochilidae; genus Florisuga; species Florisuga fusca. The sequence continues at coordinate 969,718 of JAAWXA010000063.1, read as the reverse complement.
ATTTCCCAGCCTGCCTGGGTACATCCATCCCTCTGTCAGTAGGTGACAGGGACAGAGCTGCTCTCCTTCCTCTGCCTTGGCTCAGTGGTATCAGGAGGCCCAGTGACTATTTATTGAAGCACGTTGGCTCCAAGCTCTGCACCACCCAAAAAAGGGTGTGTGTGTGTGTGTGTGTCCCCTTTTCCTCTGGGGCTCAGCACAGCCCCTGTAGCATCTTTGGATTCTCTTGTCTGACCCGTGCCTTGAAGTTAGGAAAGAACCCCCTGGGCTCCTTCACTTCTCCTTCTCTTTCTTTTTGCTCTTCCTCTGGCTGGTCAGCTCACTGAGTTTCTTGTCCAGGCGCCGCTGGAGGTGAGCTCTCCTGGCAGGATCCAGGGATTTGTCTTTGGAGCCACTCCCGGGGTAGAGAACCCCTTCCCTGCTGATCCTCTGCCGGGCCTGGGCCTTGGCCTTCTCCCCACAGCCATGAACCTGCCAGGGAGAGAACAGACACTGCTGGGGAACTCCTGGGCACGTGGGCATCAGGGGATTTCACTCAGAGCCTGGGATTCCTCTTCCACCTGCTTTGCACCTCCCCCTAAAGCCATTTATTTACAGCTCTGCTAACAGGGAACAAAACAGAAAGGTGATTTTTCTCCTGGGATCTGCACAGCAGGTAACTCAGCTTTTTTTGGATGGTTTAAGTGTCTCTTTCCAGAACTTTGAACATCTGGAGGAAGCTCCCACTCAGAGGTGAGCAGCTGAGCTCCTGACTGTGTCCTCTCTGGCCCCCCCAGTGCTCAAAGCCCAGGCCCCAGGGTACCTCGGGGATGTGGTGGCTGAGGCAGTAGCTCCTGTTGCAGTGGGGACAGAGCTGTCCCAGGGTGGTCACGCTGGCCTGGCAGCGGGGGAAGCCACAGGTGGTGTCAGCTTTCACAGCAGCAGCAATCAGAGCATCGATATCTTCCTCTGCTCCACTCCTGGCTGATGGTTTTCCTGGGGAGGAGACCTGGACACTGAACCACCTGCTGAGAAGTGGAGAAGGAACCCAAGCGAGGTGCAGCTGCAGCCCCTCTGCCTGCCCCTCTCCCCAGGCTGAGGGGGCTGCTCTGACATGGGCCAGGTACCCCTCTCTGTTCCCCTCCTGACATTTGAGAGCCCCCCACCTAGCTCCTGAGCTTCTCTTCCTGGGAAGGGACCCCCAGCTTGGGATTTTGGACTGAAACATCCCCCCAGGCATCCAAACCCCCTCTCTCCCTCTGCAGTGACCAGCAGGGAGCTTCCCACATCCCCTGCTCCACAACACAAACCCCAAGGACAAGGGGATTTGGTAGCAGGAGCCATTCAAAGATGTCCATGAGTTGTGCTGCTTACAAAGAGAGTGCCCTACCTTTATCTTTTCTCCTGCTGCTCCTGCCCTGACCGGCAGCTCCGGGCTCTGGAGCCTTCCTGGCTGCCTCCTCCCGCCGGACCCTCTCCAGGTGAAGGCTCTTCAGGTCCACGTTCCCGGAGCTGCTTCCCCCTGGCTCAGCAGGACCAGGAGTGTCCCTGCCGGGAGGCTGTGGCTGAGGAGCAAGGGGCAGCCCCTGGCAGGGGCTGGGGGCAGCAGCCCGGGGGGGCTCTGCTGACCCTTTCTTGCTCACGCTGATGAACCGGGCCCTGCCCTGCCCGGTGCTGAGGTGCTGCAGCCCCAACTCCTCTGCCAGGAGGTGAACCAACATCCGAGCATGGGAGCTGAGGGAGGGGGGGAAATCCATCCGAGTCTCCTTGCTCTCCAGGAAGGTCTCCAGCGTGGCCTTGAGTCTCTCAGCAACGTCTGTCACCCCCGTGCTCTGTCCCCCCACTCCTCCTGTCTCTGGGGACAGTTGATCCCCTTTTGTCCCCACACTCTGTCCCCCTGCTCCTCTTGTCTTTGGGCAGGGGGGTGCCTCTGCCTTCCCCTGACACCCAGCTTTGGGTTTCCTCCCCGGGGGTGTTTTGGGGCGCTTTGCTCCGGGGTGTCCCCGCTCGCCCCATCCCCCCGTGGGGTAGTTTTGGGGGACAAGGTTGTCGAGGTACTGGAAGGCAGAGCGCACCTCCCCGTGTTGGCTGAAGTGTCCCAGCAGGCGCTGGAGGAAGGGCTGGGTGCCCACTGTGTGGCTGTCACAGACGATGGCCACGTGCCGCCGCGCGCGGGTCACCGCCACGTTGACCCGACGGTCCTCTGCGAGGAAGCCCACCTCACCTGGGGAGAGGAGAGGAGCCATCAGGGAGGTGGCCCCAAGGATGGAGGGGTCAGTGCTTGCTGGGCCCTGCTCCCTGCCTCTCGCTGTCACCTCCCTCTTCCTGCCTCTGGCTCATGGGGGTCCTCACTCTGCTGCTGGGGATGGGAGGAGGAGGGGTGGCACACGGCCTTCCAGGGACTTCTGACAAGTGACAGGACTAGGGGTGATGGTTTTAAGCTGGAAGAGGGGAGATTTAGCTCAGATTTACCCTTTCTGTGAGGGAGCTGCCCCCAGAAGCTGTGGCTGCCCCATCCCTGGCAGTGTTGAAGGTTGGATGGGGCTTGGAGCCCCCTGGGCTGGTGGGAGGGGTCCCTGCCCATGTAGGGGGTGTCACTGGATGATCTTTAAGGTCCCTTCCAACCCAAACCATTCCTTGATTCATTCTATGATTCAAACAGGTTCCTGATGGCCCATGGCACCAGGTCAGGCTGGGCCCTGGGAGCAGACACAACACAGTGAGGTGGAAGCTGCTCACCTGGTGACACAGGTAATAACACCTGGTCCTGCCCAGCTGCCCCTGAGGGTTTAACCCAGAAGCCTTCAGGCAGCTCTGCAAGGTTTGCTCCTGCTCTTTGGCTGTTTTCTAGAAGAAGAGCAGCTAAGAGAGAGCCAGTGCCAGGATGACTCAGGGAGGATCAGCGAGTGAGATGGGTGGTGTGGGTGGCTTTGGAGTTTGCAGCTGCTGGGGATAAAGCAGAGGCCAGTGGGGAAGAAATCAACAGCTCTGCTGGTGCAGTGACCAGCCTGGCCCTGCTCCTGCCCTGCCTTGCTGTGCTCTGCACTGCCTTTGAGGACCAGGGTGTGGGTGAGCCCCTCTCTGTGCTCTGCAGCTTAGAGAAGCATCTCCAGCCCCTCTGATGTGGGCTGGAGGCAAGGCTGAGCCCTCTGCTCCAGCCAGAGGGTTTCCTGCTGGAGTGGGAATGGCTGCAGAGGGACAGGGTCAAGGTTCCTTCCCTGTCCTGAGCTGCAAAAAGGGTCTGGATTTCTCCCATGGACCTCAGAGGGCACTGACAACATCTCCTGTGTCCTGTGCAGACCAGACCCGTGCCCAGACACCACGAGAAGGTGATCTGTGTCCCCAGGGAAAGGGAGTGACCCCTGCAGAGTGGCTGAGCCTTGGCTGCCAGCCATGCCCAGGAAGGGGGGACACACCTCCACGGAGGGCCCCAGCTCCCACTCAGCAAAGCTGAGTCACTCAGGACTATTCTGAGTCCTGTCCCCCACCTCCATGCTCCCCAGTGCTGCTTCTCTCACTCTCGGCTTTCTCAAAAAAGAAAAAGAAAAAAAAAGGAAAAAAGCAAAAAGAAAAGCCTCCTCCTTCCACGCATCCTCTCCCTTCATTTCCTCCTCACCACCATCCTTCCCCACACACCCACTGCAGTGCTGGCAGCAGAGGCAGCAGAGCAAGGGCTGGGTGGGTCTCACCGAGGGTTTGAAATGGGCAGAGTGGTTCATGGAGTGTCCCCTCTCATCCCCTGGCTGTCACAGAACCCTTCAGCACAGAGCCCTGAGGCTCCAGAGCAGCAGATTTTTTTTCCCAGCTATTAACTGCTGCTGCTGATAGGGAAGAACTCGATTTTCCGCTCTAGATTTTGCTCCCAAAGAAGCATTTTCTCTGTGCATGACTTGCCATGCCAGCTCCTGCTTGCTTTCTTCAGGGAAGTGGTGCAAAAAATTGGCTTCAAGGGCAAGAAAATGAGCTTCCCAAATTTTCACCTTCCGAGGGAAGTGCTCAGCACTCCAGTAAACGTGGTGCTAACCTGACGTGTGCCACTCTTAGGGCCCCAGTTTCAATAATTTCTGAGGCCTCAATAGCCTGGAAATGTTCAAAGTCAGCAGCTCTGCCTCCCTTTTTACCTGCTGCCTTGCCCAGGAGCCTTCCTCTGCAACTGAGACAGCAAATACCGTGCATGTGAAAAAAAAAAAAAGGCTGGAAAGGAAGGTTCTTGCCAGTAAATTAATTAAGAGCAAAGTGCTACAGACTGTCAGAACTGCAAACACAGCACAGCACTCAGCAACATGACGAGGGCCCTTTGAGCAACCACCCAGTCCCCCTTTCTTTCCCACTCCCCAGGGAGTAGCTGCCCAGCAGTGAGCTCTCACCTTTCCTGTTGGATCTCACAAATGAGAGGATCACTGCCTCTTTCTCTCTTCCTTGGAAACCATCAACTGATTTGATTTCTAGCTCTGGGTACCTGTGGCAAAGGTGCTCTCTCAGCATGTCCACCTGAAAAACACCAAGAGCTGCTTTTTACAGAGCACAGGGTGCAAAGGATTGCAATGGCAGTGGTCAAGTCCCTTCTTTGGTCAAGTCCCTTCTTCCCCAACCCACCCAGATGAGTGCTCACATCTGGAGATCAAGTGCTTAGAGTGGAAGATACCTGAGTAACATCTCCTCCTGCCATCCCCTCAAGGGGCTTCAAGGTGGAGAAGTTGGAAAAAATGCTGATTTTACACTTTGGCTCTGCTGATTTCCACCTTCATTGCTCTCAGAACATTGTGGACACCAAGGTTTGACCCCAGCTCTGTGCCAGGAGCAGATCATCTCACCTGGAGGTTGTAGGGGGACACAACAGCAATGTCTCGTGCTTTCACACCAGCTTCCACCAAGGCCTGGATGTGCAAACCAGCCAGCTGGACCTCCCCTAGGGCAGAGAGCAGGAGGGATGGAACAGGCAGAGCCACCTCCCCTTTGGCAGCCAGGAAGGGCCAAGCCATGTCCTGCCTGCAGCTGCCAACAAAACTCTCAGGACATGTCTCAGCCTCAGGTGAAGGATGGTACCTGGATTCCCTTTAGACTGTTCATCTTCCACCTCCAGCTCAAAGAGGCCACAGCCAGCAGTGTCTATAAGCAGCAAGGGAATTGTGGTCTCTTCTGTAGAGGTGACACCTGGCAGGTCCCTGCACAAGACATTTGGGAAAGGGCCAGTTAATAGTGATGCCAAAGGGATGATCAGCTGTGGTGTTGCTTACTGCTGGCAAGGACAGAGGGAAAACCCAGCTGGGTATCACTTGCAGGCTACAGACCAACAGCTGTGCCCCGTGGGGTGAAAAGGCAGGAAGATTGGCTCTGGAGATGGTGAAGAATGACAGAAACTGGGAGCTGAGCTTCCCCCCTTCCTGCTCCACCAGGTTTTGGATCCCTCTGCACTGAAGAGCTCTGCTGGCATCCTCCAGCATGCAGCTCCAGGTCAGTGGCAGGAAGGACAGCAGGACCCCAGAGGCCCAGAGGAGTCTGGCAATGCCAGGAAGCCAGAGCTGGAAAGCCACCACTGCTCTGCACCAGGGCATTGCCATTTAATGCTCCCCCAAAATGCAAAGGAGGAGCTGAGAGCCCTGGAGAGCTTCCTCCTGGGCTGGGCTGCAGAGCCCATCCCTGCAAGGCAGGGGCACAGCCTGGGGGTGTTCGTGTCTCTCTCAAATGGCCTCAAACAGGAAAGATGTGCAGACCCAGGGGGATGTGGCAGCTGCTGTCTGGGGTTTGTTGTGGTGTTCAGAGGAAGCAGTGCCTGAAGTGTTACCAGAGATTTGACAGCAGAGCTGTTGGGCAAGAGAAGAAAGCATAGAGGAACCACAGAGGGATTGGAGCTTTCATATCATTCTATCATTCAGCTTTCATATCATTCCTACCGCTAGAGCTGCTGCATAAAAAAGAAAAATTTAGAACTTAGCAAACCGTACTTTAAAGCCCAAGGAAGCTGCAAGCTGAACTGACAGCCTGGGAAGAGGACATTACTCACTCCACTGCCAACAAAACTCTCCTCTCCTGACCTGAAACTCATTTTTCTCCTGTCTGAAGCAATCATTGTTGCAATGCCTGGCTGAGAAGGTCTGGAGATCAGTGCAGGTACACCAGGGAGCCAAAGCCCCTGCAGAAGAGCCCAGGCTGCACCTTCCCCAGTCTGGTGGCACAGCAGAGCTCAGAGGACAAGCTCTTCCCATGGCTGACCCCAGCAGAACCCCCAGGATGGCTGCAGCCCCTCTTCACCAGGGTGCTGGGGCTGCCCTGGACACAACCCTCACCCTCCCCAGCCAGGTCTCCTGCTCAAACTCCTCACAAGTAAGATTATTTTGAAACAAATGTGTGATAAAATGGGTTCTCCAGCTCCCTCTGTCCAAAACAGGAACAGCTATGAAAGGGAAAGATTTTAGGGGCACATAATTTTTTCTGATTCCTAAATATCTGCATTTTACAAACAGCATTGCTAACAATACAAGAGCCCCTTGCAGACAAGCCCTGCAACATTTTATGCTTCTCCAGCAGAGAAAATCAATGTTTTCCCATCTGCCTCCCAGAACTGCACTGACTGCAGTTTTAAAAAGAACCAATTATTGACAGTCACAGCGTGTGTTGGCAAACAACTGCCTGTCCCAGGGTGCAATGGAAATGGAATACCAGTCACTCCCTTTAAATTAGCAGAGAAATGGGAAAGCACTGCAGGCAAGGGATGAATCCCATGCCCTCAGACCTGTCCTGGCAGCGAAACTCTCCAAGCTGGAAAGGGAATCTTCTTTCTGATGTGGCTCTTGGGAGGCTGAGGGGACACACGCTGCCCTGGTAACCCTGTGGACATGTGGGGACACAGTAAAGTCTGGTGGCTGGTCCTGCCCTCGATGAAGAGGTTGTCAGGGAAGCAGGTGTGCCTGCAGCAGGGATGGTTTATGGTGTTGTTGAGGAGGACACAGAACAGAAAGGCTACTGCAGGGCCAGGAGGGGTGGAAGGCTCCACCACAGGAAGGGACAAGCTGCCCAGGAGGGGGTGACCAAGACATCTCTGCTGAGGCACCAGCCCAGAGGGAGTCACTTACTTGAGCAGATGCTGTGCCACGGAGGGGTGAGCGGTGAGGCGGCCGCCGTAGAGCTCGGTGGAAGCCCAGAGCATGATGTCCTGGTGCATGCGGTACTGCACCCTCAGCATCCTCACCACCTGCTCCCCGTACCTCTGGAGGAGACGCTCCATCAGGCTCAGGGAAAGGCCCTCAGCAGCTGCCCTGCACGGGAAGAACCAGGCACAAGTGGAGTCTGGCTGTCTGAGGTGACTTCTGGGGACCCCCAACACCTCCACGTAAGGGAACAGCTCCAGAACAAAACCCTCCCACCTGCAGGCTCACCCCATGACCATCCTTCATCAGAGCTGTCAGGGTAACACTGCTGGGGGGACTGCAAGCCCAGTGATGGCCCAGACTCACCTCAGGACACTTGGGTGTCACCACAGCCAGACCTGTGGTGTTCCCAGCACTCCGGGCTGCTCAGCCCAGACAGATCCACTGATGCTTTTCATTACCCGTTAAGAAAACCAACATCACCTCTGGCAAAGGTTCTGTCCTTCTATCTGTGACACAAATTAATAATGAAATAAAGCCTCCAGGAGCCTAATTGCTTCCTCTTCACCCTACAGAAAGGGCTTGTTAGCAGCATCACCTAATGGTACCACCCAGGGGAGCAGGACAAGAACTGCTGCACTTTGACTTCACATCCTGAGCATTCCAAAGCAGAAGATGTTTTTCCTGCTGTGTGTCCAGTGCCTTGCCCAGGACTGTGGCTCCTGCTGAGGGGCTCTGGCTGCTACCAGAACAAAGCACAATGATGATGAAATGATAGAGAACAGCTTGGGGAAATGATGGCCCTCAAGGCCAAGAGGCAGAGCAGGTAGGCAGTGACTGCCCTGGGGAGCATCACCTTACCCCATGGCACCAGGGCTGCTGCTGGGCTGGAGCCTGAGGAATGCCCTGAGAGCCTCAGACTGATTAAAACTGCAGAAGGGAAAACCCAGGGTAGATCTTTCCAAGAAGCCCAGTCTCACTAGGTCTGCTCCTTGCTGAATCACAGAACGCAGCAAATGGGGGAGGAAAAAAACCCAAAGGGGTCATGAGCTTGGAATGGACACAACTGCAGGGCCAGAGCTGCTTTCCCAAGGCTGCTGTGAGGGTAATGAGGATCAGAGCTGATGAGCAGCACAGCCAGCCCCAGAGGCAGGAGGAGGGCTGGCAGGTCTGCAGTGAGGCTCTTGTGCTTCACCACACAGAGGCCTCCAGCTGCACGGTGCATTTTGCTGCTGATCATGAACCATGCTGAGCTTGGCCATGAGACCTCTGCAGCTCCCCGAACCTGAGAGCAAGCCTAGAGCTGTTTTTCACACAGAGCTGGCAGGAAAACCCTGGTGGTTTTTCAGCAATAAATATTCTGAAGTGTTTCTCATAATGATATACAGCAAAGCATGGGGGAGGCATTAAGCCTCACACTGAGCCTTGGAAATATTGCTCTTCTACACACCAGCAGCACAGCTTCCACCACAGGGATCTACATCAGGTTCTGTGCTGAATTAATAATGAGGATATTAAACTGCTTGCTAAGATTTCACCTGTTAATAAATTTCCTATTAGCTGGCCACTCAATTCATTCCTACAAGGGCTGATTTCTGTGCCAACAAAATCGTAACAGCACGGAGCAAAAGCTTTTTAGGTATCAATTGCTTTAGAAAAATTAAATTGGGATAATAGGCTGGACAGAGAGAAGCAGACACCTGATGACTGGGAGTATCTCCTTTAAGGTACCCAAAGCATAAGCAGGTGAAGTCAGAGGAAGTGAGGCTGTGCAGAACTCCCCCCTTCTCTGGATATCCAGGACTAGCACAGGGATTTGAGATGGTGCAGACATCCAGACTGACTGCTAACAAACAAGATGGCAAAATATTCTTCTGTGTGTCTCAGGAACAAGCTGAGAGCAAGAGGTCTGATAAGTATCTGCAAATAGCTGGAGAGTGTAAGAACAAATTAATGAATCAAAACCCTGATGCAGAGACAGATTAATTAGGATGTCAGGAAAAAAAGGACTAAAATGAAAACAAGGGGGGAAAAAATGTTCCTGTCAGACAGTAAAACAAATCCTGGCATTGTGATGCCCCCTGGGACCAGGCCAAAACCCAGGGGGAGGCTTGAGGGAGATGTCCATGAGCTTTGGAGCAGGCTGCTGCCAGGGGAGCAGCTCCTGCAAAGTACCCAATATTCCTTCCCACTGCAGCAGGACTGACTTCACACACAGAGTAACAGAGGATCCTGCTGGATCATCCTGGCTAACTTTAGACCCTTCACTGAAGCCCTGAAAATAGGAGCCCACACACCTCAGGTCTGCTGTCATCAATGGAGGAGAAGGGGAAGGTGGGAGGGAGGGTTTGAGTCCTCTGCATGAATCACCCCTGGAAACAGCTCGGAGTTTTTCTTTAACCAAAGAGGAGCCAGCAGGTGATGTGGTGCCTGCATTTGATCTCTGGAAATACCTAACAAGATGGAGGCAGGAGGCTGCAATGAAAAGAGCTCATGGTTTTTGAAGGCATTTGTCTGGTTATGCAAAAGCAGTTGTTCTAACTGGTGAAACTCTGTCAGCTTTTGCAGTTAACTGGGAGGTGATGGAGCCAAAGGATCCAGCTGGACCTCACTGCACTCCTCACCACCAGCTGGCCAGGCTGTTCACCAGACAGCAGCAGAACTTGAGGCTCCATTCAGCACGAGGCAGTTGTGCTTTCTGCAGGGATAACTTGTGCCATCCCAGGTGTCTCCTGCAGGACAACTGCTCATCACTGTGCTGTTTAAACCCTCTGCAGATCCCAGGGGTCTGCACTGTGGCAGCTTTGCTGTTTAGGCTAAACCAGAGACTTGTCTGGAGAGCAGCAGCATTTGGGAGCACAGCCCAGAATGCTCTCCATAAGCTGAAGTCCTTTTTGCATTTAAATCTTCCAAAAGGCTGAGCTCTGGTGATGTGTGTCCTGGCTGACCATGGACCTGCTGATGCCTTCAGCAATAATTTTATTTAATGTAGCAAGCTTTTCAGATGGTAATTTACTGGCAAGCCAGGCTGAGCTGTAAATCTGTGAGCACTATTGATTCAGGCACACATTCTTTCTGCTCTGTTTTATTTTCAATCTCCTGAGCTTTAGGAAGGGCACAGAGTGCCACTGTGTTTAACTGCCCTGGAAGCTCCTCATCTAAAAGTGATTACCCCCCAGGGGCTGGGAGCTGACCTCCCAACCAACAACCCTGCACAGACCCCACCAGGGGTGAGGATCTGACTGCTGCCCACGCTCCCTTTTCATTTTACACTCTTTGTGCAGCTGGGGTTTTAAAAACAGGGCAAGAAACCATGCAAACAGGTGGCCAAAGTGGCACCTCTTTGGAGAGAGAAGCAATGGGAGCAGTGAGGACAAGCAGCCTGGACCAAGTCATACCCATCCAAGGAGCAAGAGAAGGTTTCTGCTGAAGAAAGAGGAGGTGATGATCACCTCTGACCAGAGGAGAGATGTGAAGGAGTGGCAGCTACTGCAGAAGTCAGATGAACTCAAAACTCAAAAGCAGAGCTCCTCAAGCAGGGCCTGGAGGAGACCCAGCAGGTGGGTCCTACCAGGGAGGAACTTTTTGCTGTTGCCTCCAGGATGCAGCCCCAGCAAAGGCTCCTGGCATCAGCCCTCACAAGTGAGCAGGAGCCCTGGAGCTGCTGGAGAGCTGCTGAAGAAAATCTGCTTCCCTCCAAAGCTGGGCCAAGCCTGCCAGCACATGGGGGTTACAGCACACACTCTCTTTTTTTTTGGGGGGGGGAAGCAGGAGAGAAAGTTAACAAAGGCAGCCCTATTTCATCTGCACCATGACAGGTCAGTGACTCCAGACCTGGAGCTAGATACACAGGAGCACATTTGTATTTTGAACCCCCCACGGGCTCCCTGGTACTCCCTGGAGTATTCCCCTTGAAGCACAAGCAATTCACAGCAGCCACAGATCTTTCCCACAAACTAATTGTTCCTAATGAGCAGGTTGTGAGGCCTTACAGTCACTGTGGGGTGTGACAACCCCTTGCAGGACCCTGGTAGGAAAACTCCCACACCAATGCCTTAAATAAATGTGGAACCACAGAAGCAGAATTTAACAAAAGGAAGAGAGAACCTGGATTAAGCTGAGCCTGAATTCACTCTGTGGAGTCTACAGTCAGCAGGGAGGAGGTGAGCCAGGCCACCCTGCTTGCCAGGCAAGTGGAAATCACGTGTAGAAAAACAGATTATCTTTCTTAAAAACAAACATTTTAATGTTTGTATATAAATGCTGGTCAGTGAAACCAGCATCTGTATCTCTTTTGTTTACCTTCTCTTTGCTTACCACTTCACCAGTGTGAATGGCTGATGGGATTGGTTTAAATTGTTTTTTTGAACAACTTTTCCAGGCACTCTCAAAATGACTTTGCCCAACAGAGAGAAAACAAAGAATTCAAACGCAGTTCTGGTGGTATGACCAAACCCAGCCCACAATAAATAACCCACATTCATGAAATGTCTTGACACCTGAGGCCTGCAGAAGCTCTAACAGGAGTCAGGATCAGGAACCACTCCTTACTTGTGGGAGATGATGGTGGGGGGCAGCTGTTTGTGGTCCCCAGCCAGGATACACCTTGGAGCCTTCAGCAGAGGGATCCAGCAGCTGGCTTCCAGGGCCTGAGCACACTCATCTATCACCACCAGATCAAAGTGATCTTCTGGAAGAAGCTTCAGTGGGCCATCAGAGGAGGCACCTGGTTTAAGGAGAGGGTGCACAGCTTAGTAGGAAGCAGAGAAGAGCCAGCAACCTGCTTTTAAAACTAACACCCTTTAACTGTGATGGAGGGAGGCAGGTGAAGTAATGCTGCTTTGCAGAGATTTAGAAACTCAGGTCTGTAGGCATGCCAGATTCATACACACTTACACGTGTGTGTCACAAGTGTTTTGCCAGCTTCTGGTTGTCCCTTCTTGCCCCGACATCTGGGCCCAAAAGCTTTCAAGTGTCTTTGAAAAACAACAGTGATACCCAGATGACAAACAGAAGGATGTGCTGGAATGCTTCACTCAGAGCAGGAGCAGAGCAGGAACACTGATGAACACCCACCTCCCTTCTGCCCTCGAATGCAAACAGAACCCCCTCACCAACCAAACCTGACAGGATGATGGGCTGGAGGCTCCCCTTGCCTGATACACCCAGAGGAAAGATGAGTTCAGACCCTGCCTCCTCTGCCCTGGGCTGCTCTGTCCTTCCTCAGGAGCAGGAGAAGCAGCAGAGGAGACCTGTGACCAGACCCCCCAGCAGGGCCTGTTCCTTCCCACCAGATATCCACTTGTGCTGTCCCAGCAGCCCTGCCAGGATCCAGACACCACCCGAGGCTGACCCACACCCTGAGCAGAACTGTGCATTTCAGAAGCTTTAAAAACATCGTAAGAAAAGGGCTGCAGGAGGAGGAGAGGAGGTTTAAGCACACAAGACAAAGAGATTTTCATTCAGTGTCCAGAGGAATGTTTTTTCCAAAGCTCTGAGAGCAGCAGCTCTGAGCAGGGGGATGCTGCTTTGCTGCTCTGGCTCCTGCTCCCTCCACAGCTTTGCATCAGTTCAGAAGTTGCTGTTTGTCATCTGAGACACTCTGTTTTCCTTTCTAAAAAAATTTTTGAGCCTGTATGAACCCACTCTGGTACCAGGAGGCATATACCTTCAGCCTGAATTTCACAGTTCTGCTGTGAGGCTGAAGGTGGAAGAAGTAGAAATATTCTCTTTATCTAAAAATGACAGTTCCAGCCTGGGTGCAGCTGTGCATGTGGGTTTCCTCCCTTGCAGCCTTGCAGCCTGACTTGGCTTTATTGAACTCCTATTAACTAAAGGTCACTGATGCCCCTGTGCACTGCTGTGATTCAGTTCTCTCCCTGCTGATCCTAGCAACAGAGCACTTTGGCTTGCAGAAACCAGAATCCCCATCAAACTGTGGTTTCAGGCAAATATCAGCAACTGAGAAAAACACAAAATCCAAGCCTCCTGTTTGTCCACCCCCTTTTGCAGAAGCAGAATTGCACAGAATGTGCTGAAACAGAATTGCCCCCTGGCCAGCAAACCCCTCACCCCAGGGGACAATCCCATCTGTCAGTCTGACACCAGGAAACCTCCCCACTGGTTCAGGCAAAGCTGAAAGAAGTGAGAGGCCAGCTCCCAGCAAGCAATGCATGGGAGGGATTTATCTTGCCTTTAACCCTCCCACAAGTAACTTCTGAATGCCCCATCAGGTTCTTTTTCAAGACCTAAAATGACTGATGTTTCCTTTCAGCAAACAATCCCTGAGCAACCAAATCCGAAGATTTTTAAGTGGGCCCTGGAGTATTTTAGGTCTGATCTAGAAAAGCACCTCAGCATGTGTAACACCTGAAGCACACGTCCTGTGAGCCACCCCAGAACCAACCAAACACCTGGAAACTGGGGCCAGGGACACATCTGCTGTTCCATCAGACACAGAAATGATCTGAGCAGGAAGACTGAGCCCCCCTCCTGCTGCACTGCAGGGCACTCAGTTCAGGTGAGTCCTGGCAAGTGAGGTAAAAGCCTGCAAAGAAGAAGAGGATCTCAGACCTGTGTTGGTGGCCAGGATGACACTGGCATGGGTCAGGGCTGCAGCCATGGCAGTTTCTTCCCGTTCCTTCAGCTCCTTCCTCAGTGCCTTGATCTCACTGAGGAAATGGCTCCGCTCCCCCTTGTCTTGAGCCTTTTTGCTTTTTGCCTACAGGACAGAAAAATCAAGACAGCACAAACTGTTTCTAGGGGTGTCTCCAGCTTCCCAGGTAACCAAAGAACCTGGATACAGCCCGTGTCCACCAGGATACATGGGCTCATCTTCATCACCCCCAGGAGCCCCTGGCTGCTCTCCCCAAGCCCTGCCAGAAAGCTCCTGCCTGAAGCACAAGGAGTATTTCTGTCTGTGCAAAAGGTGAAGCATTTCAACACAACCCCAGGCTCTGAGCAGGAAGCAGCAAAATGAGAACACCAGTGCCCACAAATCCTGTCTTTAAATCCTCTGTGCAGCCCTCCCTGCTCTGCCTGGTACGTTCCCAATGCCCCAGAGAGCAGCAGGGAGGAGGTCAGAGGCTGCAGGACATCTGAGGACAGTTTATGGGCTCAAAGCAGGGAGGAATGTGTACTGGTGATGAGGCTTAGAGGGAAGAAAGGTCTTGTGCCTCTGCTGGGTGAGGAACCAGGACTTCCTATCTCATTTGGAAGAAGCAAGGACCCTCTGGCTCCAAGTGACCTTGAAGCAGGAGATCTCCCCAGGCTGACTGCTCCATGTCCAGCCAAAGCAGCAGCCTTGCATTTTTAAAAAGGTGTCTCTGAGCTGCAGTAAATGAGTCAGAGCAATATCTAGACAGGCTCATGGCTTGTTGTAGCAACACCTATTAAATAAAACTCATCAAATCATCACCACTGGCTGCTGGAGCTTCCCTGGCCAGCAGCTACGAGACAATGGCCAGAAGAGTGCTCACTGCAAGGCACCCTGAGAAAGCCACCAGGTGGAAAAGGGGAATATTTCCTGGGAGGGAAGGCTGATGACCTGAGAAAGCTGAAAAAGCTGCAGAGAGAAGCTTTTATAAGCAGCCAAACCAATAAGACCTGCTGGTTCCTACAATCATCCTCTTGTGGATGGATTCTCTGGGGCCTATTGTGGCTCAGCTCACACTGCAGCCTTTCCCCTAGGAAGAGGGAACTCATGCCTCCCCTGTTTTGCCTAAACTTAAATACCTGTGAGACCTCTGCATGTCTGTCAAGTGCAGCCAAAACTGGCTGACAGGCTCTGAAGTTACAGAGGAGGGTCCCAGACAGGTATGGTGACAGCAGATCCCACAAGCAGCCTGTCCTCAGCTGGATCCACAGGGACAGGGGGGGCAGCACCCCCTGAGCTCAGCCAGACCAGCACTGACCTTCTGCTAGGAACTGATGCTGCCAGGGGGGCCAAGGCTTACACCTGCTCTGCAGAAAGGATCTGGTTAGTAAATTACCAACAGGGACTGTTCTCTGGTGTTGGGTGGTGACAATGAGATCTGCCCATCCCCCTGACTCTCAGCCCTGGGAGCAGCTGAGGACCCCAGCCCAGGGGTCCCACAGAGGATGTTTGGCAGTGGGATGAATCCCACCCCCTCCTCATTAGGGCTCTATGGGTGCCAGCAGGTTCTAATTACCCTGACCCACCTCCTTGGGTCCCCACCCACCCCCTGGCTGCTCTGGGAGCTGCATTTAAGGCCAGACCTTGCCCCCTCCCTGGCCTATAGGGTCTGTGTCCTGGGTCTGGTGTCCTTGCTGTGGGGACTGCCTGGCTGACCCTGCTGAGTGTCACTGGACCCCTCTGCCTTTCCTGCTGAGGAACTGGGGGCTGCATCATTCCAGAGGGTGATATCCTGGAGTGCCTGAGCAGGTAAGAGGAGGAGAAACAAAGGGGCAGGAGAAAACACAAGTCCAACTTTACCCAGCCCTCAGATACCCTCTTCTGCCCTTAATTTATGGGCAAGAACTCT
The DNA here is from genome assembly GCA_038090715.1 of Florisuga fusca. NCBI lineage: Eukaryota > Metazoa > Chordata > Aves > Apodiformes > Trochilidae > Florisuga > Florisuga fusca. The sequence continues at coordinate 954,147 of JAAWXA010000063.1, read as the reverse complement.
GGATGCAGTGGGAAAATGGCTTCTGGACAATGCTGCTGCCAGAGGAGGGAGGCAAAAAGGCTGAATAGTATCAAAATCTGTCATCTCAAGTGAGAGAGCTACTTTGTCAATCAAGTTTAGGAAAATTAGGTTGTGAAAGAAGAAATTAAGGCTGGATTTTTATAGTGTACTCTGCTTTCTACTTGAGGTGGCTGAGTGGGAGGGAGTGTCAGGACAGCCACACAGCTTGTTAGGAAATGAATTAATGATGTGAATGGTTCTTTGGAAACAACACCAGACAGATAATCTGGAGTGCAGGGCATTGCAGCATCTCCCCAGGCAGCAGGAATTATTATGAATTTTGCCACTTCCATGAGGAATTTGGCCAGGAGGAGTTTTGTCCTCAGCTCCTTCTCCAGCAGATGAAGAGGAGCACTGGAGGAAGGTCAGTGTGGAGGCTCAGGCAGAGGCTCTCTGTGAGGAACCTGGCTGGAAACCAGTCCTAAAACTGCCAGGATTGCACCCTGGTTCCTTTCCTCCAAGGCCAGGTTAAAAGCTTCCCAGCCAGAGTAAATGGGATGAATCCAGGCCACACCATTCCCCCTTGCTCTGAGTCCTTGCACTGTGCTGCTGCTCCTTCCCTCTCTCCTGCTGACTGACCACAGGGAGAGGCTCATCCCCCCCAGTATCCTATCCCTGCCTGTGTCTGGTAAGATCCAGACTGGGATGGTCACCGTGGGCTCCTGACCCCACAGACACCAGGGTACAGGCTGGCCAGGGCTCCCATCAGGACTTGTGACTGTGATTTGCCTCCAGGCACAGATTTTGGGGCAGCCCAGAGCACCTGACTGTGGTGACTGCCCTCTGAGACAGTGCAAGACGTGGCAGGATTGTTCCCTGGTGGTGGAGACCCAGCAGCCCTGGCTGGCAGGTCAGGCCCTGTTAACCCAGGGTGAGGAGCAGGGATGACTTACAAAGGCCTGGTCAATGTCCTTCCTGATGTCTGCCACTATCTGGGCATTGTCCCCACGGGCCAGGATGGCATCCAGGGAGTGGTGCTGGATGGGCTCCAGCAGGCGGGCGGGGTGGCCCAGGCGCAGGATGCGGGTCCTGGGGGTGCTGGGGGTCCTGGGGGCTGCCAGCCTCTCCACCAGGTTATCCACTGCCACGTTGGAAGGGGCACAGCACAGGACCTGCAGGAGGAGAGAAACCCAAGGGTTGTTGCTGCCCAGGGCAGCAAAATGTTGGAGCAACAGTGTCCAAGCAGGAAGAGACCCAGAGGGAGGGACACCAAGACGGGCAATGGACCTCTGGGCCCCCTGAGCCTTCAGGCACCAAAGGAAACCCAAACCCTCACCTGGGCTGGAAGCCCTGCTGCAGGGTCTTTAATAAGCAGTGAGCCTGAGCTTTGAAGCTGCTTTTTGCACCTCCCTCAGGGCCCGGGCTCTGCAGTGTAGCCTTGCTGCTGCTGGGTCTGCTCCAGCTGCCAGGAACCCCAGGCTCTGCCCCCTCAGCCCAGCTGATCCCTCTCACCAGGGTCCTGACACTCGCCTTCAGGCCTTGCTGCACAGCTTGCAGGATGATCTCTACCAGGGTCGTGGTCTTCCCTGTGCCAGGTGGCCCGTGGACAATGGCAAGTTCCCTCTGGGCCAGGCAGAAGGAGACAGCCTCCTGCTGGGACACATCCAGGGAGTTGTTGTACAGCTTCAGAGGCTCTGGGGAGACAGCAGGAGAGTCACTGGCACCTCAGCCTTAACTCGGGGGCTGAGTGAGCAGCAGAAGTCCACAGACACAAATTAAGCCCTGAGTAACTGGCACAAATTCAGCTGATCATGAGAATAACTTTCCTGGGGAGGAGGGCATGTTGTGTACCACCCAGCTGGCCAAAAAAGCCCAGGTTAGCAACAGGATTGCTCTGAAACACACACATGTGGGATCTCCTGGCTGTGGAGGCTGCTCTGGGTTTATTTTAAAGGTGAGACAGCAAATTTAGTGAGCCTGCAATAGGAGGGGGGGAGGAAGTAATTGATATCACAAAAAAACCAACAAAAAAACCCCTCCTGTTCCAGTTCACAAACCCAATGCATCACCAGTGAAAAAGGAGCAGGAAAAACTGCTGCCTCTGTGGTCTTAAAAGAGCAGTCCTGTATTTTTTTCAACAATCCCTGAAAAGAAGGATACAAACCAGCAATAGAAATGATGAAAACTAAAATTAGCTGGGGCTTTAAAGGTCAGAAAGGAAAAGAATGTGGAAGTTGCATTACAAGACAATTGGTTTCACTGCAGGAGACAGAATTCTCACAAGCTGCTTTTTACCTCCCAGATTTATCTAATTTAAACCCATATTTCTTCTTATCTCCCATAATCCTGCTGCTAATCTCCTTGTTCATTATGGAAGTTAATTACAGCAAAGATGATGACTCATTACACTGAGGTTTACTGAAAATAATGTTCCCATAAAAGCTTATATAAGGCAAATCTCTGGGCATCATTCCCTGCTGGGCATCATGTGTTTTATCCCTCCCTTTGCATGAAGGGCTTGATAAAAACCACTGGAAGTTTTGGGGTTTTTTTTCCTGGTTTTTGGCAGGTTAACTTGTATGTAACAACTTCCTGCTCCCGTGTAGTCAGCTGCTGGCACAGACTTTTGAAGCAGCACAACTAAAGGGGGTGTCTGTGTTAAACAACTCTGCTGAAGATGCTTGGTGAGGAGGAGAGAGCAGGGCAAGAGGAGTTTTTCCCTGCTAAGCTGCCTTTTGCTTTAGAGACCATTTTTGAATTAGTGTGCTGCCGACCAGGAGAAGATCAGGCAGCATCCCATGGGCTGGGGAAGAAGGGGGAACAGCCAAAAAAAAACCTGGGAGGCATTTCCCACCACGAGGAACAGCCGGGACGTAGGAGTCATTGATGTTTCCTCGCCCAGGGGATGAGCTCAGGCTTCTCCACACCCTCCTCCCTGCAGCAGCCGCTGCCCAAGTTGCCATCGTGTGGGCAGGTTGGGAAATGTGTCTGTCCTCTGGGCTGGGGGAGGAGGAAGAGGAGGAGGAGGGCAGAGCCCTGAGGGGATGCTGTGGCTCCTCCCTGCTCTTCCCCATCCACCAGCTGTGGGCTCCAGGGGGGTTCACCTGAGGAAATGCAGTCTGTGCACCCCAGCAGGGCTCTTGGATTTATAAGCACACACACACACAATATCTGCTTGATCAGCAGGAGGATTTGCAGAGCTGCTCCCAACTGACAGACCTGTCAGCCCAGCTCTGCCCCCTGACCCAGGCTGTGGAGAGGAGTGGAAACCTGCAGGGTGGGTCTGCTGGTGGTCAGGGAACTCAGCCCTTGGTGTGGAACCTGACCTAGGAGTCTACCCCTGGTTAAAAAAAAAAATAAAATAAATCAACCATCAAGGTTGGTCTGCTGAAAACATTTCCACAGAGACTTTTCTGCACTTGAGGTGAAGAAGTGGGTTGGAGGGTGACAGCCAGCTCCAGGGAGGGGTCTTTGCACCAAACACAGATGGGAGCAGTGCTCAGGCTGCCCAGAGCTGCAGACCTCCTGCCTCTCAGTGTCTGTTCCTCCTCATCAGCCTGCACAGGCACCAAGAGCAAACCCGGCCCTGTCCCACCCCTCTGCAGCCCAGCACCGGGCGGCAACATCCAGGGGGGTAATCACCCCCGATTCTTCCAGAGCAGCCCTGAGTGGTCTGCAGAGGGTTGTTGTGCTGTGATGAGGCACCCCCGGAGCGCTGGAGGGGAAGGGAAAGGTCCCTCCAGCCCGGAGGAGCAGGGCGGTGCTGGCCCCTGCTGGCAGCAGAACCGCTCCAGAACCACCACAGCTCTGGAGCTGCCAGGATTGTTCTGGTCTGAAAGCTCCCAAGTGCTTCTGGGGCTGGAGGAGAGCTTCTTATGGATGGACTTCTGGATTTTGCTTCCCAGAGAGTCTGAAATCCCAGAGCTGAGATCCCGTTCAGGTCAGTCTGCTTTTTACTGAGCTGCTTCTCCCATGTGGTGCCTCCCTCCTGACCAGTGTCTAACCAGTTTGATATCAAGTCTCTGCAGCTTTATGAAACTGCAGTGGTACCAGAACCCACCACAAAGCCCTGAGACTCCCATGCTGGGAAAATGAGGCTTTTTTTTGTTGTTGTTCTCCTCACACTTCAAGAGAAAAATAAATAAATAAATTTAAGACTCTGCTGCTGCACAGCCCACTTGCTGGAGCCTGTTCTGCCCTTTGGAGAACAACCTTCAACACCCAGGCAAACAACTGGCTGCTTAGGACTTCTACTGACCCTTCTGCTTCTCAGTCTCCTCACCATTTGGTTCTTCTCCCTCTTCATGCACAGGATGGTGAGAGGTGCTTCCCCTCTAGGTGTGGGTCTCATCTGCTCTGGGCCTCCCTCTCATCTGCCTGCCCAAGTGTCACTGCTGGCTCTTGCTCTGGGTGGTGTTTGTGTGGCCCTACTCCTACCCCTGGGAGCCTTCTGGGCTTCTGAGTGGGGTGGAGCTTCTGTTGCAGCTTGGAATGGTGTTAGGGCTGGTGTGTGTCACACCAGTTGGTTTTCTGAAAGGTACAGAACCTATCAGCTCCAAAACTCCTGCTGGTTTGAGATCAGAGAATGGATGGGATGAGACCCAGGAAAGCAAATCCCCAAGAAAGCAGGATAGAAGGTGCTTGGTCATGGAAGGAGTTACTGTGCCATGAAGGAGGAGCAGCAGCTTTCTGGATGGGGGAAAGGAGCTGTGGAGTGAGAAGGTCCATGGGAGGCTGTTCCACCCTGCCAGAGCTTTTTGCTGTTCCCAGGTGAGATCCTGCCCTCTGCTCTTGCATCCCCTCTGTCTGCCTAACGTGGCCAAATGGTTCTGTCAGTCAGTGTTCTCACTGCTGGGGAGATGTGAAATTCATCTCTGGGCTTGGCTCAGCCCATCTGAGCCATTTGGTGGGAAGGAATTTCTCTGTGTTGCAGGGCAGTAACAGAGGGGCAGCTCTGCAACCACAAGGGGAAAAGCAGAGTTGAAGCTGCTAAGAAGTGAGTCCATTAAAATCTAATCCTTGTAGCTAAGATTAAAAACCTGAGTGCACTGAAGTCTCCAGGTAGCCAAAAGGTTCAGAGCTTCACTTCAGTGCAGGGCTCAGCCTGTGACTCACACCAACACATTCTTTGGCAGTGGTACTTGGTGTTAGAAGCCACCACCCTCCTAACCCAGCAGGGACAGAGCACAGCAGAGCCCTTCTTCTGTGGGCAGGGAGCTTCAGGCTTCATGATTGCTCTGGAGAGACAAGTTTCCCCCTTTTCCCCACAATAACTTCCCGTATCTCTGCTTAAAACCAGCATGAGAGGAGTAGCACCCCTTCTGCTCCCACCCACCAAACTCTGAGCATCATGTACCAGGGCAGACTGAACCCAGGAGCAGCCTCAGTGTGCTTGGCAGGGAAGGCCCTGGGGCTCTGACCCTAAGGGTACAGAAAATTTCTCTAGAAATCCTTACTTGTGTCACTGGCTGGGCTGGGAGCAGAATTGAAGAAGAGGACATCAATCAGCCTGGCAGCTGGGCCAGCGTGGTACCCCTGGAGTGTGTGCAGAGCTCTGCCAAAGAAGCAAAGAGGAGAGTTACACACACAGCTGGGATTCCTCTGGGGATTCCTCTGCACCTCAGGGCTCACTGGCAGGAGACTGTGGCCACAGCTTCAACTCTTCCAAAGCTGAGAAGTGTTATTTCACACCAGACAGACCCTGAGTGCTGCCCCCTCTGACCCTTACCCACACACATCCCTCAGACTGCTCAGAGCTCCAGGCCCTGCTGGCACTCCAGGCTGACATGGTCAGACCCTGTGCTGAGCCCTTCCAGCACATCTGTTCAGCCAAGAGCTAACCCCTTCTCCTTCCAAGATGGAAAAGGCTCTGCACAGAATCCAGGCAGTGCCAGGACAAAAATGAGTTGCTGAGTGTGGGATGAGGGGTGGGAGAGGGAAGAGCAGGACCATTACAGGCAGCAGGCAGATCCATTCAGGCTGCAGTGTAGCAGATCCAGCTGAGGTATCCCAGCCGGGGTGCCCTCAGCAGGCAGCAGAAAAGCAAAAGTGCATCCAAAAGGGTGAATCCCTCCCCTGTGTGGAGATGCCACAGCAGTCAGAGGGATGAGACAGGAAAGGAGAGGAGCCAGGCCTTCTGAAAACTGTGCTCTGGCTCTGAAGAGCCTTTCCAGAATAATGTTGGTGATTTCCAGCAGGCTGTGGTATCCCTGGGCAGAGGGACCCCGAGGGGCTGGCAGCCCCCAGGCACTTACTTCTTCATCCTGTTGTAGGTGACATCGTTGGCCAACTTCAGCAGGCGGTAGGAGCCCTCGGGGTCCAGGCTGGGAAGGCCCTCCTGGGACTCCTCAAAGGCCACAGTCACAGCTCTGGGGGTGACACCTGTAATGACACCACTGGAGAGAGGGTCCCCCTGGCCAGCAGAGTCGTAAAGGCCCACGATGTCCCCTGCAGAGAGGAGAGAGAGCAGGAATCAGAGCAGAGGTTTGGCAAAGAAGCTCTTTCTGGGGAGAGGACACTGCTCAGCTCTTGACCTGCTTTGTGTGGAGAGGAACAGCACTCACCAGGCCCGAAGCTGTTGCAGGGCAGCTCTGTGTCTGGGGGGTGTTTCCTGGGCTGGAAGGTGACGAGCAGGCGGCCGTAGAGCCCCGTCCTGTGGGCAGCAGCCCGGAGATGGAGCAGACAGAGCCCACGGTGCTGCAGCTCCCGCAGGGACACGCTCTGCTGCCAGGTCCTGAAAAACACACACACAGAGACACCCAGACACACACACAGACAGACACAGACACAGACACATCAGCTCCAGGACACCCGCCGGGGTGGGGAGGCAGGGGAAGGATGCTGGGGCTGCAGTGGGTTTGCCCCAGGCTGGCTCAGGGGGGTCTGTGGGGGTTTTATCCCCAAGCCCCGGGTTTGCTCTCCTCAGGCCCCCTTTCTGTCTGGTGTCCTGGTCCCCAGGGACAGGAGGTGTCAGGGGACATCAGGCTGTGTGGGGACAGACGGCCCCATCCCGGGTCGTTGGGCTGTGCTGGGGACACAGGAGCAGGTGACAGCACATGTCCCAGGGGGTCTCCTCCAGCTGACACCGGGGTTTCCCGTGGGGGACAGCAGACCCTATGGAGGTGACACCAGGGTTCCTCTCAGGGGACACCAGGGTTCTCCTCAGGGACAGCAGACCCTATGGAGGTGACACCAGGGTTCTCCTCAGGGGACACCAGGGTCCCCCTCAGGGGACAGCAGACCCTATGGAGGTGACACCAGGGTTCCCCTCAGGGGACACCAGGGTTCTCCTCAGGTGACATCAGAGCTCCCCTCAGCTGCCACCATGGTTCCTTTCAGGGTCCAGCGGTCTCCCCTCAGGTGCCACCATTCCCCTCCATCCCGGTGCCTGGGGCCGCCCCCCGCAGGCTCCCCCGGCCCGGTACCTGCTCTGTGCCAGCTCTGCCTCCNGGGACACGGGTTGGTGGTGACCTGGGCAGTGCGGGGTTGAAGCTGGGAGCTGGTGACCTGGAAAGGGTTTTTCAGTTAAAATGATTGCACGAGTCTGGGAGCCGGGTCTCTGCCAGCCTTGGGGCAGCCGCAGAGGTGGGGGGAGGAGGAAGAAATGGGAACCAGAAGGGGCATGGCCTGGAGGAAGAAATGGGAACCAGAAGGCCCATGGCCTGCACCCCCATATCCTGTACCCCCATATCCTGCACCCCCATAGCCTGCACCCCCATATCCTGCACCCCCATATCCTGCACCCCCATACCCTGCACCCCCATTTTCTGCCCTTCTCCAGCTGTCCAGGCACATCTCGGGGGTTCCCAGGACCCCCCCTTGCTCTCTGGGCTCTCTGGGAGCAGCCGGGGGGCTGGGGGGACTTCACCTCCCTGGTGGTGGTCACCTTGGTGTCCCTCAGCGAGGGGCTGGCTCAGCACACGGGGCTGGCAGAGGTCTGTCCAGTCCCTCCTGTGCCTGGGCTGAGCACAGACTGCCCCATAACTGAGCCCGTTGCTCCCCAAAGGGCAGTGTGACCCCAGGGACAGCCCGGGGGGAACCCCTGAGCACTGCCTGCCCCTCTGCTGCTCACTGGGCAGGCACAGATCCTTCCTGCAGCACGCTGGAGCTGGGCTCAAGGGGTAATTCAAGTTGCAGTAAAGTCCTTGTTCTGTGGAGATTCGTGTTTGTCACTCTGCAAAGCACAAATGCATTTTTCTGATTCCCACGTTCTGTGGGAAAAGGTGTTTGGGATGGTGAGAGCCCAGGCACAGGGCATGAAAAGCAAATTCTCCCAGTTCCTGTATCCCTGGGAGGTGCTGGCAGTGCTTTTTGAGAGAGAGCTGTGTCAAGCTCAGGATAAATCAGGGAGAATCCTGGAGTAACTGCTCCATTTTCCTCTCCAGCAGGCTGGAAGGATCCTACCCCTGCCTTGTAGCTCATTTCCCCCCCCTCTGCCTTTCCCAGCCAGGACAAAGCCCTCCTAGGGACTGGCAGCCCTGGGGGTTGCTGTTTGTGTTCAACTCCCCTTCCCTTTCTCTCTTTCAGCCCTCTTGCTTTCCTCTGTGGTCCGGCACCAGAGCTCCCAGAGCAGCTCCCTGCAGCAAGGGTAATGTTGGGCCACTTTCTGCTTTGCTTTTCCCCCAGGGAATGCTCTCCTTCCCCAGGAGCTGGGGGGCAGCTTGCTGCTCCTTTGGAGAGGAGGTTTGGCACAGCTCTGGGTTGCTCCCCAGTAAGTTTTGGACTCCCTGCCCCCTCTCAGCTGCCTCAGCCAGAGGGAAGCTCTGTTGGTTTGTGTAATTAAGCAAATAACTAGAGATGGGTAATGAGATCCTGTGCTGAGTGAGTGTGGGCTCAGTCTGTGGCAGGCAGCAGAGAAGTCACTCAAATAGGGACGTGGCAAACTCCTCAGCTGCAGGAAGGGCTTCAGCTGCCCCTCATCCTTCTAGGCATGGACATTCTGCTCCAGGCCAGGCTCCTCTCCCAGCTGGAGTCTGAGACCTGATAAACACTGGATGCTGGTAGTGCTGGGCACCTGAGAACTCCAGAGCTGTCCCTGCACAATGTGACTTAACAGCCCCAGCACCACAGCACCCTGAGCCAGGGACCTTCAGGCTCCAACCTCTGCTCCCCCAGTGGGAAACCAGTTTCTCCTCCAACTCCTTTTACCTTTTTTCCTTTCTCCATGTTTTACCTCTCTTGGCAGTACCCATTTGCTACAAGTGCCTTTCACCTTCTCATTCACAGACTTGTTGCCAAAACATCTCTGACCTCACCTCCTTGGCCTGAAGTGAAGCTCCCAGATCCAGCAGAAGAAGCCAAGTACCATGCAGGTAAAGTGACAGCCAGCCCTCCAGCACTGCCATGGCTGGCCTGGCTGAGCATTAATAGAGTTTTGGGGGCTGGTTTCTGTTCTTGCCATTTTTGTCTCTACTCTGGCCTGTGTTAGTGTAACTGGGCTTGTGCTCCAGCAGCTGGTGTTGGAGATTTGTGTGGAAGATGTGGTTTCCTTGCTTTATGACAGCTTGTGACACCCCTGGAGGACTCTTACTTGATGTGATTGCTTTCTGTCTCCTGAAACAGACCTTTGGGGCAGGAGGCAGCAGTTCTTTTTCTCTGAATGTCTCAACCCAGAAGCTGAAGCCAGCCTCAGCAGTTGGCTGGTGGGCAGAACACAGAGCTGCAGTGTTGTGGTGCAGGCAGCACGAGCAGGTGGCTGGTGGGGCTGTGACAGAGCTGCAGGGGGGTGACACAAGGCAGAGAGCAGCTGGGAAGGGACAGGGCAGTAGTGAGAACCTCCTTGTCCCCACATCTAGCCAGGGACATGGAGTGCAGGCAGGTCAGCCAGAGAGGTTCCTCTAGGTGTTCCCCCTGGGGCTGGGCAGAGGTTCCCCTGGCAGGTGGGATGGGACAGTGAAACACCCAAAGGTGATGTTGTCACCCAGCACTGGTGGTGGGGACACTGGGATGGGATGGGATGGGATGGGATGGGATGGGGTGGGGTGGGATGGGATGGGGTGGGGTGGGATGGGATGGGGTGGGGTGGGGTGGGATGGGATGGGATGGGATGGGATGGGATGGGATGGGGTGTGGGTGTTCTCTGGACCAGGCAGCACCCAGCCCCAGGGTGTGGGTGGCTCCTGCAGTTGCTGTGGTGGTGGCAATGAGCAGTGAGGGCTTCAGGAGGGCCCTGAGCTGGGATGGCCACTGCCAGACAGCCAGACTGCTGCCCTGTGTCAGCCCCTGGGACACCTCTGCAAAGGAGAGGAGCTCTGCAGGGGAGAGGGGAAAGCTGGGCTGTGTCCCCCTCAGTGCAGCCCCTCCTCTGGCTCAGGGGTGTTCATGGCTGTGCTCCATCCTGCTCCTTATCTCCCTTGTGCCCCCGGGGTTCCTGAGGTGACAGACAATGTTCTGGCCCAGCAGTGACCCCTCAGCTGCTCAGTGGGATCTGCTGGAGCCCTGGTGTGAGCCAGGGTCCCATCTGAAGCTCTGATGGCTTCACGGGGGCTCCTGGGGGCTGCTCTGATTTCCATGCTGTGTAACCTCCTGCTGGTGATGAGCTTGGATCCTTCTGCCCTGGCTGTGCTTCTCCAAGGCAGGGAGCAGGCAGAGCCCTCCCCTGCTGCCTGAGGGAACAGCCAGGGATATTTTGGGAAGGGCCACTCCAGGGGGTGCTGGCAGGCAGATGGTAACATGACTTCTTGATGTTTCCTGACATGGGAAGTGTTGGGAAGAGTTGTCCACAGCTCAAGGATGGTGAGGAAAATGTCCCTGGTTTGAGTTATAAAAAGATTGAGGAGGAAACCCCAGGGGAAGGAAGGTGAAATTGGAGCAGGAAATGAACCTTGCCAGAGCATGGCTCTGCTGGGGGCTTGGCTGAGGGAAAATTGTAGGACAGCACTTGGAAATGTGGGGTTTGAAATGCTGACCACAGCATGGGGATGGACCTGGGTCAGCAGCTCAGAGCCAGAAGAAATGCCTTCTGCTCCTTGTGTACAAAGAGAGGCAGGGATTGTATTTTTTCTCTGGACTTTCTCTGGCTGACCACTGTGAATCAGAGAGAGGAGTACACAGTGGGGCTTTTCTTCTGGGACAGCAGTTCCAGCAACACAGAGGCTGAACTCTGCATGCTGGTGGGAACTGCAGCAACTGCTGCCTTGCAAATCAGTTCTGTTCTTACCACAACCTTTAGCACTCTGTGTCTGCTGAGTTGAAACTTGGAGGCTTCCAGCCTGTTCCTGTAAGGGCTGGTTTGGTTTGACCAACTGCTGAATTCTTCTCTGTCCCAGAGGCACGTTGGTTTGTTTACATTCCAAGGAAAAAAAGTGATTCAGCTACTTCTGAGGACAGTGAAGAAAAATCTGCTTTTCCAGTTACAGAAAAGAAGTTGCTCCTTTCCTGAGCAGCTGGAGAGGCTGGAAAGCTGCTGCTCGGCAGAGGAGTGCTGCTGGTGAAGCAGAACCTTTTGATGTGCCCATAAAAAGTGTCTGTGGGTTCACTGCCTGCTCCCTCCCTGCTGTTTGCCCACAGAAGTGGTACAAAAGGTGAAGGAGCTGATCGCGGCGGGGCGGTACGGGAGGCTCTTTGCTGTGGTGCACTTTGCCAGCAAGCAGTGGAAAATCACCAGTGAGGATCTGATCATGATGGACAACGTGCTGGAGGCGGAGTGTGGGGACCGCATCCGGATGGAGAAGGTGGGTGCCAGGCTGCTGCCCTGCCCTGGGGCCAGAGCAGAGGCAAAACCCACAGCAAACCCCACAGCCAGGCTGCAGTGAGGAGAGCTCCTGCTGGATCTCCTCTTGCTCCTGTCTGCTTTGCTGTAGTTCTGCTCCACTCTCAGTGCCTCTGCTGGTGACAGTATTAATGTGATTTCTGTCGAGCAGGGCTGGGCTGAGTCATGGCATGCTGCAGGGGGAGGCACATTCCTCTTGTGCTAACTTCATCCAAAAGAAAAAAAATAAATAAATAAATGAGAGCTGCTGTTTCTAGAGGCAGCAGCTGAAGCCTGTGGTTACCTTGAGGCTCCAACACCCAAAATCCTTGGAGTGCCCCCCAGGGGACTGTCACTGCTCAGAGCTGCACCAGATCCTTATCAGGCTGAGTGGGCTGGTGGAGGGAGAGGGCCCAGGGGAGAGCTGCCAAGGTGGAGTTTGGTATCTTTATCCTTAGCCCTGGTTAACTAGCAGGAACTTGCAGAGACTCGTTAATCCAGAGCTTAGGTGGAGGAGGATGAAGTGGGATCCTGTTGGCTTGATCTCCCTGTTGGCTGTCAGAGCCAAGCCAGCAGCTGGGGAGAGCCAGGCAGGTTTGCTGCTCCTCCCGTGCTCTCAATCCAGTTTTGAGGCTTCTCTGCAGCTGTGTCCTCCATCCTCATGCACAAAAAAGAGGATTTTCATGGAGCAACCAGCTAGGAAGGCAGAGGCCTAGATGGGAGTGGAGAAGGTGACAAGCTTCCTAACCACCTTTGGGGATTTCACAGTAAAAACCCAAATTCAGGCCCCTGGTGACCAGAGACAGTGCTTGGAGCTGCTGCCATGCAGTTAGTGTGGGAAGGGAGGCTGTGAGAATTGCTGCCTCCCCTCTCCCTTCCTGCCTGCTCCTTGCTATGTCCAGATGTCCATTTCTTTATTGCCCACCTCGAGGCCTCAGGGAGGAGAGGGAGGAAAGCATTTCTGTGCCAGGATACAGAGCAGTTGCTATAAAAATTTATGATTTTAGGAGCTACCACTCGCTCGGATCCCACGCAAGGCATGTTGTTCTTCTCCCCTGTATTGCTCCTCATCTCTTTTGCAACTGTTGGTGAGGCAGAACAGAAGGGTTCAGCGTGTTCTGATCAACAGGGAGATACTTGCAGAGGATGTTTCAGTAGGGTACACTCCTGCAAGAGCCCAGTTCATGAATCTGTTCCTTGCCTGTTGGCTGCCTCTCCCCACCACCCCTCTCTGGTGCCAGTGTCAGGTCTGACATGGGTAAAGGCCTGTTTTTAAGCAGTTTTGACTCCTCTGTGGTGACTGTAGAATTGGGAAGATATTGTTTGCATTCCTGCTGGGATGATGAGGCAGTGATTTATGTCTGATTTATCCTCCACAGGTTCTGCTGGTTGGTGCTGACGACTTCACACTTATTGGGAGGCCACTCCTGGGGTAAGACAGCTCTCACAGGAATTACCTCCAGGCAGGTCTTGTACTGAATTGCAGCTTCAGGGCTCCTGCAGTCCCTGAAACTGAAGAAAAACCCGAATTTATCAGGAGGTTTTGGTGATAAAACCCAAGTCAAAAGTGGTGAGAGTATTTGTCTGTGGGCTGAACCACACGTTTGGGTCTTGGCTCAAATTGCAGCACTTCTGGCAGAGGATGACCAGATAAGGAGGAGCTTCTGTACATCTGGGGATTATTTCTCAGTGGCTTGGTAAATTCAGGTTAGAAATACCACATGGCTTCAGATGGGTTTCACTTCTGACTGCTTGCTGTGGTACTAGGGGGCTGTTGGTGTTTCAGGAGTTAGTTGTGAGGTGCCTGTAGAGCTGATGAAGTAATTTCAGTGGCACTGGTGGGAAGTGCCTCAGGCTCCCCGTGGAGGGGAACTGGCAGTCCTTCCAGCAGTGCTGCAGACAGAGCTGGAACAGCAGAGCTCTGGGAGATGTTGCCAGACATATTGCACTTGTGGAAGTTTTCAGAAAGGGAGAATCTCATTATTAGGACCAGAAATGTCATCTTGCAGACACTGAGAGCCCATCTGTCCTTCCCCTGGCCCTGGGGGGTTCTTTGCACCTCCCAGTTGGTGTGCTGGTGGCCTGAGACCCAGGAGCTCTGGGGCAGGAGGAGAACCATCTGTGTGGTTCCTGCAGGTGCTCCAGGTGTGAGGAGAGCCCTGCCAGGTGCTTGAAGCTGACCAGACTGCACATCTGCCAGTGTCAGCTTGAACTCCAGGGCCTCTGCTAGAGGAGGATCCCTGGGAGGAGGAGGAGGCTGAGCAGGCAGGGAGGAAGGCTGCTGGGAGGTGCCATCCTCCCTCCCCTGCCATAGGGAAACCTCCTGAGTCCCCAGCTCTGCTGCACGGGCTGAGGAGAGGAAAGCAGGGCCCAGTGGGGACTGGAATTCTTTCAGATGGTTCCCAGTTGTGCCTAAACCACAGAGGTTTGGGCTGGATGGGAACACAGGCAGGCTTGGTTTTCTGCTGTTTTAAAAATAAACTCCTCAAATGCTTGGAGCAGCCTCTGTGTAAGACATTTCCTTACAGCTGCACTCCCTGCTCAGGCTGGGGGGTGGGTGGGAGCTTGTCCAGGTTTGTGCAGATGGTCATGTTGGACTTTGCTGTAGCAGTCAGATACCTCCCAAGATGACACTCCTCTAAAATCCTTAAAAACCAACAGTGCAACAAAACATATCTGCGTGGCAGAGGCTATTCTGGGAACGTCTTGCTGGCTTCTGCTCTGGAGTCTCTTGGGGTTTGTGTTTGCTCAGGCTCGTGGCTCTCTGGTGGATGGGCAGGAGGGCAGCAGGCAGCATGCAGCTGTGCTTTGGGTAGCTGTGTAACACAGAAATTCCACTTTTTTGAGCTGTGGTCACAACTGGGGGCATTGCAGGTTTGTGTTCCAGGCCACTGTGAGTGCCCTGAGCTGTGCCAGACCTGAGGGGAAGGAGTGGTGCCTCTGTGAGAAAGCTGAGCTTATTCTAGACAGAGCAGCTGCTGGGGGGCTTCTTCCTGCAGGTGACCCTGATCTCTCCTGAGCTGCCCACCCATTTTTGCAGTCCTTGGGCCAAGGACCTTGGACCTGTTCTGTTCCCAGCCAGCCTGGCTGGCACTCAGATACCTCATGCAGGGAGCAATCTTGTCAGGTGGGATGATAACCCCTGTGAGTTGAGATCCCTGGGGGCTGTGCCCTGGATCTGAACACTGCTTCATGCTCCTAGCACTTGGCCCAGCTCAGGGCTTTGAGATTTCAGGGTTTTTCTTGCCTCCTGCAGGACTCTGATAGCTGTTGCTTCGTTGGGAAGCATTTTGCTGCTGGAAGCAGCAGGCCTGGCTGTCCCTGTCAGACTCTGGGAAATGTGTGACCCCCTTTTTATTTTTATGGGCATTCCAATCATACCTAAAACATTCAAACATTTGATAAAGTTGTTTGGGTTTTTTTTTCCTCGGGCTCTCTTTTTGCTGAGAACTTTTCTTACTCACATGCACTTCACCAGCAAGTGAGTTTCTGCTCTCCTCAGCCTTCTTTCAACCAGCTGGTCCTGGAGCTTTGTCCCACAGGGAAGGATTCCCCGGGGCCTGCTTGCCTTGAACTTTGTTGTGCAGCCACATGAAGCCTCAGCAAGACCCTTAAAGCTTTTCTGGAGAGCACATCAGCACCCACCAGCAGTGTGGGGGACACATCTACAGACCCAAAGCTCCCTGTGTGTTGTCCTGGGGGGTCCTGTCTCTGGGCTGCATCTGGAGAAGATCTCTCAGCTGGGCTGTCAGGGGCACCCAGTGATCTCTTGGAATCTGGGGGATCTGAGTCTGTGTCACTAAGAGCAGCTTAGGTCAGATGGCTCCTCTGGACAATCCCCACTCAAGGGTGCAGTCTCCAAGATACATATATCGCAGCTGGAGGGTAAATGTGGAGAAATGGTAAATGTCTCAGAGCCTTTGGCCTCCTGGTGACCTTGCTGGAACAGTTAGGCTGGATGGGCTTCCCCTCTGCCCCCCTTCACTGCAGACAGAGCTGTCTATCAGGAAAATGTTCTTTAAATGTCTTCCTGCAGGGAAACGAGCTCGCTGATGAGCTTTTAATGGTGTTCTGCAGGGAGGCTGCACAAGGAGTGGCTCTTCCCCCTCCTCCCTAGTGGCTGTTGATTAAAACCATGCTTCCAAAGGCTGGTTCTTGTCTGGAGAGACTTCTCTTCCCAGAGAGGAGCTGTGGTGCAGACAGGTAGCTGGTCCTCCAGTGCCTGCTTCCACACCACCTTGTTTTCCAGCTCTGGTGTTTCCCAGGGCTCTGTTTGTAGCCATGGGGGGCTCCTTCCCCCGGGGCTCTGCAGAAGCCCTGGCTGGGCAGGAGGTGTGTTTGTCTCTTTTCACTGAGACTTTGCCAGGACTAACTCAGGTGAACAGGGGAGAAGACTTTCTTCCAGCTGCCCGTGGTGCTCTGTAAGGAGGCAGAACCTCTGTGCTGACCAGTGTGGCACAGGAGGAGGGGCCACGGGTGGGCTTAACCCACACCCTGAGCAAAGCAGGAGAATGTGCCAGGGGAGTTTATCTCGCTCTAATCCTACAAGTTCCTGCAGGTTCATCTTCTGCTGCCTCCTTGCCTGTTGCTGATCTCATCCCTCACATGACAGAGGTGTTGCCCTGCATGGCTGGTCCACGTGCAGCACCTTCAGGCTCTTGTGTTTGCACCCCCAAGGCAGAAGCCTGTCACCTCCTTCCACAGTGACTCTGTGGGCCCTCTGGGTCTGTAGGGCAGGACCTGTTCCCTGTGTCGCTTCTCCCCCACTGACTGATAGGGGAAGGATGGAAATCATTAAAAAGTGGTGCTTTGAACATGTGTTTTCAGGAAGGACCTGGTCCGTGTGGAGGCGACGGTGATCGAGAAGACGGAGTCGTGGCCAAAAATCAACGTGCGCTTCTGGAGGAGACACAACTACGAGAGGAGGAAAAGTAAGATGAAGACACAGCTTCCTTCCCTGCTTCTGTGGTGCTGAATCCATGACCCAGGGGCAGCTCCTGGGGAGGGAAGCTCCCTCACTGTGTCCCCAGGACCCCTGGTGGCTCAGCACCCCCTCCCCAGCCCTGCCTCTGCCCACTCTGCTCGGAGCAGGGGGATGGTCCAGCACCCTTGCTGCAAAACACCTCACTGAAAAACAATCTCCTGGCCAGAGAAGCACTCCTGTTCTCTTTCCAAAGCCTTAAATATTGGCTCTGCAGTCACAGGTGTCAGCAAGCCTCAGCAGTATCCTGCAGCAGGCCTTTGGATTCCCAGACCACTGCCCTGCTCAGCTGTGGCTGAGACAGAGGTCATTTATACTGGTTTTTTTATGGAATGGACTAAAACTTTGACCAGGCTGACCAGGACCTCTTGTTCCTCCTATGGTGAGGGTGTGCAGGGTCCTGCTGAGATGGCACCACCTGCAGCACACCCTTCCCAGGCTGGAGCTGAGCCAGCAGCAGTTGTTCCAGAGGTTTGCAGCAGTCTTGTGCTCTCATCTGACCTCTTTTTTTTGTTGTTTTCTTTTTTCTTTTCCAGTCATCACAAACCCACAGACTGTCCTTCGGATAAACACCATAGAAATTTTCCCCTCTTTGTCCTGATTGCCTGATGGGATGCTGCCTGCCTTAGGTTTATTACTGCTTCAGGCAAGTGTGGAAATAAACCTGCTGTATTGTGTGACAGTTCTGGACATGTTGCTGTTGTCAGAAATGGAAAACTGTATGTACTTCCTTTTTTAAAAAAACAAAACAAAAAAAATTCTTGTTTTTTTTTAGACTATAGTTGCTGCCTTGATGGTGTTTATTTGTCAGGGGTTTTAAACAGCCCAGGACCCTCTCCTGACAAATCCCTGCTGCTCCATTCATGTGATTCCTGGCACTGTATGGCTTGGGGGAATGCCCTGGGGTACAGTGTGACCCACAGCAAACCTGGGGTGCAAGAGCAGTGAAACAAGATGACTGTGGGATCCCAAACCTGCTCCCAGGTCATGCCAAGGGGTGAAAATCCTCCTTAAAGGCTAGGAGCAGGAGAGGCAGCTGAGAAATCACCCTCTTCAAGGTGAGCCAGGCCCTGTTGCATGGCAGTAATTTGTCTGTGTGTGTAATACCATCAAAATAAGGTGCCAGTGGCTCAGGAGGGAGCTCATGCCTGTTGCACAGGCTTGGTGAGTGTTTTCACATCTGGATCCTGGTGTTTTCTCTCCACCTTGTCTGCAAGGGGAGCACACTCGTGCAAGGCCACGTTCAGCAGGCTTGTTTGTTGTTGGGCTTCTGCCTGTAGCAACAACCAGGAGGAGATTCCTGGAGCTTTCAGGAGGCTCCTGGGGTAGCTATGGGCTTCCCTGCAGCTACCAGGAGCAGTGTCCCTGCTCACCTCCCTCAGGAATGCCTGGCTTCAAAGGAGCCAGGAGGAAAGCCCAGGCAGGGGTGTCCCTGTGCAGCCCTGCTGTGAGCCTTTCCTAAGACCAGGATTTCCCACAGCCCTGAAGGAAGTGACAGGTCTGAACGGAGGGTCTTGTCCTGCCCATCAAACCTCCCCAGTCCATGGAGACTCCAGGAGGTCACTTGAGGGGCCAAAACCACAGCTTGGTAGCCCAGCCTGTGTCTCAGCTTCAGCCAGAGGAGGATCCAAGCGTGCTGGGGTTAAGGCTGACTCATCCCTTCCTGCTTGGGGTGCTCTGGCACTAACAGCCCCTGGGAGATGCTCTTCCTTCTCTGCTGCCTGCGCAGGGAGGTTGGACACACAGATATTAAGCAGCTCCTGGTAACCTGCAGGTAGGAACCTTTCTGCCTCCAGCTGGAATGCAGCAGATCCCCACCAGAAATCACCTCCCACCTCTTCCCCCCTCTGCCTGGAGGTGGCTCTGGGGACAGCAGAGCCCAGAGGCAGGAGTGGCAGCGTGCTGCAGGCTGGCACACAGGCCGTGGCAGGGACATCCTTCCCCTCACAAGCTGTTCCTGGTGGTGGTGCCAGCTGGAGCAGTTGGGCTGGAAACATCCTGGTTCTCTCCCTGGTTCTGGAAGCCACATAAGTGCTGAGGAAATGGCGTGGATGGCTTGGCTTGGAGGAGGAATTGTGCTTCCTGGGGATGGAAAAACACGTGAAATAACCAGAGAGACTTCAAAGCTTGGAAAATAGGGGAGGAAGAGCCCAGTGTTGGGTCAAAAGGAGAAGCAAGTGGATGGGTAAAACTGTTCCCTTCAAAGAAGAGCCTTTGGGAGGTGTAATTCTAATCCAGGTGAGCTACTGTATGGTATTATGCAGTAGGGAAAAATTCAACCAATATTGAGGTGTCCTGGGATTTGTTTTGAGAATGTTATAATACCAAATCAGAGAAAAATATTCAGGTTTTAATCAAATGATGCATTCAGACAAGAAGGGATTATTTTTTGGCATTCTTTTCAGGGGAATTTAAAGTAAAAGCATTTTGTTGTTCAGTGGCAGCAGAAATCCCCAGTTCTTTGGGGTGAAGGCACAAGTCTCCCTCTGGCTTCTCCTGGTGGGGGGTGGTGGCTTGTGGTCCTCTTTCTGGCTGTTCACTGGGGTTTGCCATGTTTAAATAGTTTAAGACCAGAGATTTCTCATCAAAGCAGACTTTGCCTTTCTGTTTTTTTTCTCCTAAGCACTGATTGATGGTGGAAATTTACCCATTAGGACAAAGCATCTTGTTGGGCAGCAGGTCAGCCCAGGGTGGGATCAGAGCAGAGTCTTTCAAGACGAGGCATCCACATGGGCAAGATGAGAACCAGGGCTGAGCTCCTGCCAGGCAGCAAATCTGCACGTTTGTCCCCCCTAATCCCCTCTTGGTGCTCTGTGTAAATAAGGATTTGCTGCCCGGGGGGGCCGGGGCCATCGCTCTGCTCTGAGTCAGACCCGAATTCCAGTGCCTGCTCCCTGCCCAGTGCCCTCAGCACTGCCCCCTGCTCTGCTTCCCCTCTCCAGCTTTTGAAGAATGTCAGGAGGACTCTGCTCCTGTCCCTGGCAGAAGGACACCAGGCTTTGTCACACAGACCCTGCAGACCCCCAGGACCCCCTCTCAGCTGCAGGAGGAGTTTAACCCACACGGGTGTCACACAAGAGCCCTGGGGATTCCTTTGTGGCTGCAGGTTTTTCTCTTCCCCTCCCCTCAGATCCAGGTGCTGAACTTGGAGTGGGGTTTCAATCCTGAACAGGCTCAAGCTGCTCTTCTGAACCCTCCAGTGGGATGTGATGGGCACAGCTGCTCCAAAGGGCTCAGAGTTGGGTTTTACATCCTGACAAGAAGAAGATGTCTGTTGTGATGGGAGGGGAGGCAGCTCAGGCTGGCCAGCCCACAGGACAGCTTCCTGCAGCACACATCCACAGCTCTGGCTGGGCAAGTTTTCAATTGCCTCCATGATGGGGTTCCTCTTCCTTCCCTTGGCAAGTTGTTCTGTGTTCTCAAGTCAGCTTCCCAAGCCAAGCCCATCCTCGCAGTGTGAGGTTCTTCCTGCCTCCAGGACCCCTTATCCGTGCAGCCTAATGAGGTGTGATGGATGGGGGAAGCAGCAGCCTCCTTCTGGACAGGACAGAGCTTCTGTGGGAAACCAAAACGTGCAGGAAACTCTCTCCTTTTGGGACCCGAGGGGCAGCACAGGGATGTAGCAGCTGATCTTTGGATCTCGATCCGTGCCCCGAGCTGCAGCCTTGGCCCTGGGAGGCAGCAAAGCAGCTTGAACAGCTCTCCAGACATCCCCTCCAGGCAGGGGGTGGAAGGGAAGGGCTGTTCACGTGCCCCTTGGTGCTTTTTTTCTTCCCTGTCAGCTTTGGGAAGGCTCCTTGGGGCTCTGAGGTGGAGCCAGATGGATTTTCTCAGCGTTCTGGAACCGGCGCCTCAGCAGCTGGAAACCAGCAGCAGACAGAGAATGTCACACCAGGAAACCACCTCGGTTGGGTTTCTCTGGCTCTGGAGGGTTGCTGCTCTCTGGTGACCCATAAAACATCCTCTTCAGGTGGGAGAGGAAGGGAATGCTCCTCCAGCGGGGCCGTGGTGCCTCCTGGAGCAGCCACCTGGGTGTGGGGAAGGGCTGGAACTGCTGCTTTTCATCTGTTGTCTCTATCTGTAGAGGTGACCAGGGCCCGTGTCCCTCTCCTGGCTGCTGGGACACCTGGGACAGCCTTGATGGGGCTGGGGCCAAGCTGGGCTTTGGGTTTGGCTGGAACAGAGCAATCCTACAGAGCTGCTGGGGAAGGAGAGGGCCCTGGAGCCTGCCAGGGGGTTTAACTGCAGCCAGAAGTGTGTTTATTGACAGGGTGGTTCAGTTCTTGTTCTTGGGGAGCATTCCCTGATGGCTCCAGCTGATGCTGGCTCTCCCGAGGTGTCCTGGCACCCGGCAGGGACATGGGTGCAGTCACTGGGAGTGACAGTTCATGGCAATTCATGTGACTCCTGAGCTGGAAACGTGGGTGACAACCCTTCCCCTGGGTGCTCAGGAGATGGGCTGAGCACCGTGGGGCCAAAGCTTCTCCATACCTGGGTCATTTCTGGGAGCCCAGGCTCCCAGCTTGGTTTGGAGTGGAGTGTGGAGGTCTCGGAGCATCCTGCACCTTCCCAGCACCCCGTGGAAAGAGGGGGGCCTGGCTTTTGTGTGGTCTGCCCTTTCTAAACAAACACAAGCCACCACCTCTCTCACAAGCAGCAAAGTTCAGTTTCTGGGGGGGAGTTCTCAGAGCAGTCGATCATCCAGCAGGGAATTAGTTTGGAGCTTGCTCTGGCTGAGGCTGGAAGGGACTTTAGAGGTCATCTGGTCTGGGACTCCTGTGATCCAAGGCTAAAGCCTGAGGAGTTTTGTTTCTTCATCTGCTTTAGGACAGCATTTTATTTCTACTGGGCTGTTGTTTGCAGGGACATGATTCATGGGTGCCTTTGGCCTCTCTCCCAGTGCAGGCTCCACATCTTTAAAAAACATGCAAGTATGGAATAGCCTGACCACAAATATTTCAGCAGAAACCAATATCTGTTCCACCTCCTTCCATCTGGCTCCACCACAGGTGCCTGGTGCTGGAGGTGGCTTATTCAGCAGTTGCAGATGGTGAAGTCATGATTGCAGATGTTCAAGTCACCTTGGCAGGAGGGTCTGCAGCAGAGTGGGGTTGTCTGGTGATCCCCAGGGCACTGGGGATGGAAAAGGAACAAAACAACCCAAGTTCTGGTCTGGGTCAGTCTATTCCTACCCCTGCTCTGGAGATCATTAAAGCACTGTGGTCTGAGGGAGAGAGGGAAGTGGGATGGGTGCCTTTTCTCCTTCAAAGCCCTGCCATGGGCATCTCACATCTCTGCTTGCCTGGGTTTAAACACCACTAAAGAGTTCTGGGTGGACTCTGGTGTGTGCTGTCCCAAGGGCTGCAGAAGCACAGGAGATCACCTGGGCCCTGCAGTACATTCCTGCCCCGTGAGCAGCTTTGGCCAGAGCTGCACTGGGTGTTCTCCAGCAAGGGAGATGTTCAGAGAAGGATCCCAGACAGGGGCAGGGGGCAGGAGCTGGGCTGTTGTCTTGGGCTCTGTTTCTTGAGCCTGAGGGACTCTGCATGAGGTCAGCCCAGAGCTGAGAGGTGCCTTCTCCATGCTGGGAGCATCTACCATGGATCTCCTGTGTGGTTTCTTCTGCGTAGGAGAAAGGAAATTGAGCTATAAATAGGGAGGGAACATAGCAGAGGCTTTTTTTTTTTTTCTTGACAGCATCTGGGGATCAGCTTTTGTCTGGAGATGGGGGGTTTCTTGCTCTTGCTGTGCTCTGCTGGTCTCCAGATGTGTCTGTGCCTTGCATGTGGCTCTGGTCAGCTTTGGAGAAGTGGTTGAGGAACCCAGTTGTGGCAGAGAGACACCCGTGGGAGCCCATGCCAGCTCTGGGCTCCCTGGGGAAGGTCCCTGTGTCTCCCCAGGGCCCCTCTCTGCCTGCAGAGCCGTGGGGGGTGGCAGCAATGCTGTGGATCACCCTTCTCCAGGTCAAGGTGGGACACACTGGCCGTGTCCTGGTGTCCCCTGCAGCCCTCAGCAGCATTTGCTCTTGACACACGATATGGACTATAAATACCAGTGGGTTTCATCTTACATCCAAGGTGGCACAAGGGTCTGGGCTCTGCTGGGAGCAAAGTCACCCGAGATGGTCAGAGAGGTTCCCATGCCAAGAACTGACTAAAGCCTTCAGGAAAGTGACTGAGGCCCCAGCACGGGAGGGTTTGGCTGCTCCAGGCCCTTGCTGGGGTCTGTTCCAGGCTTTGCAGAGCTGGTGTCACCCCTGCCCCGTGTGACCTGCACTCTGTGGCTGGACTTGCCACCTTGCCCTGCTGGTGGCCAGGGCCGGGGCTGGGGCTGCCCGGGTGGGCTCGGTGAGGACCTGGAGGCTGAGCCCACGGGCTGTGCCTTCACCAACAGCTCCTGCACACACCGGGGCTGAAAGGGGACCCGGGGCAGGCAGCCCCCCGGCCATGTATCCCCCTCTGGGGAGGGGCTGCACCTCCCCTCCTCGCCGTCCCCTTTGATGTCAGCAGCTCCCCAGGCCAGCAGCTGCCTTGCCTTGAGCAGGGGGTCCCGGCGAGAGCCCCCCGGCCTGCGGGGAAACTGAGGCACGGCGCCCGGAGCGCCGAGATACCCCGGGCAGAGGCCCCGGGCACCGCTGCCGCCGGACCCGCTGCCCGGGGGGAGCAGGAGGAGGAGNGGCGGGGGGAGTTTCAGAGAGCCGGGACTGAGCTGCTTCTCCATGGCATGGCCCCGGGGGGACCCCCGAGCGGGACCCCCGTCCCGTTCCCTTGCAGAGCACTCAGGTTCCCCCCGGGAGGATCCGCAGCGGGCGCTTTGCAATCCAGCTCATCCCAGGGGGATTTTTCTGCCGGTGGGACCCAAAGCCGAGCTCAGCTTTGTGCTTTAATCCTCGGAGTTGGCTGCAGGGAAGGGAAGGCTCTGTAGGGCTGGTTTTTGGGGTGTTTTTTTTTTGTTTTAGGAAAACCCTTCCTTCCTTTCCCTGCGCCTTGCCCCTGGGGGCAGAGGGTCTGGGATGCTGAGCACCTCAGCTCTCTCCTTCACCCCACTCCCGGCCGGGAATCATCCTTCCAGCTCTCCTCTCTCCGTGTCCTTGGGGACAGGGTGATGTCCTGCCAGATTGTCCCTCTGGGAAGACCCAAGCATTTCCCGGGCTGTGGTGGTGGCACCTCCAGCCGGCAGCCTCGGCCCTTGGTGCCTCTCAAGTTGTGTTTCCATATACAGTCACCAGCGAGAGCTTCCTGGGGAATAACCCTCATTTCCCTCGGGCGGTTCATGGAGGTGACTCCCAGGTCCCAGCCAGCACCCTGGGGGGGTTCCCGTGTCCCGTGTTTGGGATGGAGCCTCCAGCCAGGGCTCTCCCTGGTGTCCGGAGCACTCCAGGTCCCCCCAGCCTGTCCCTGCCCCCCCCCAGTGCCAAAACCCCCGGTGGGAGCAGGAGAGGCTCTTGTGCCTCTTCCATGGGTTGGATCATCCCCGGGTTCTTCAGCGGTTCCTCCAGCCGGGTCTGTCCCCAGTGTCCTCCTCAGGGGCTCCCGGGGGTCTTCCTGGGGGGGGCTCAGCTCCCGGGTGCCTCCTGCCCTCCCTCAGGGCTTCTTGCTGTCCCCTCGGGTGCTGCCCTGCAAGGGGACATCACAGGGACCTGTCTGGAGAGGGTACTGGTCCCCAGGGCAGGGGGGAGATGGGTGCAGTGGGTGGGGATCCCCTGTTTTGGGGGGCTGGTGAGGGTGGGGTTGATCCCAACACATCCCTGAGCTCCTGGTGCTGGTGGGGTGTGGGTGGACCCCCCATCACCCAGAGCTGTGGGTGTCCAGCCCCTTGGGAAGGAGGAGCTGGTGGGGAAGATGAGTGGGAACAACCCAGAGGGCAAATAAAACCCAGGCAGCTGCANAGAGAGAGGTGTAAAAGTTGTTGAGCACCTCAGCCTTTCCCTCATCTGTTGTTACCAGTTTGCCAGTCTTGTTCATCAGGGGGTATGCTTTCTTTCACTTTCCTTTTTTTTTTTTTTTTTTTTTTTTTTTTTTTTTTTTCCCCCGTTCTCTCAGATTTTCCCCACCTCTCCCAAGCCCCTGCTCTGGACCTTGGTCTGTCTGTCTGTCTGTCTGTCTGTCTGTCTCCTCCAGCCTGGCTCCTTTGGGCACCTCCCAGGCCCTGGCAGAGGGAGCAGTGATCAGATCAGGAGTTTCATCACTGCTCCTGCTCCCACCTCGCCCTGGCCCTGCCAGCAGGAGAAACGGGGCCAAATGATGCAATTTGGGTGCTGGTGCAGAGGGAAGGGGCAGGAGGAGCTGCTGGAGCTCCCGCTTTGCCCTGTCCCACCTTCCTCCCACTTCAGCCTTTGGGTGAATTTCCTGGGATTTGGTGCTTCTGACCCACTTGGGGCTCTGCAGTGGGCTCTGACAAACCCTCACTGGGTTCCTCCTGGGTTTCTTTCCCAGCTCTGACCGTGAGGTTCATCACCAGGAGGTTCATTGGAGACTACGACCCCACCCTAGGTAGGTCACAGCCTTTTTCTTGGTGCCTTCACCCCCCATTCCCTTCTCCTCCCCCTTGACCAGCCCAGCCATGGTCAGACCACCAGCTGTCCCAGACAGGGCACCCCCTGCTCATTGCAGCCCCTTTCCCATTTCTGTTGTTTTGTGAAGGCAAAACCTGTGGGGTGGTGTGGGCACGGGGCTGCCTGTCCCCTGCTGAGCATCACTTTGAGGTGTGGGCTCAGCACGGAGGCCACGAGGGTCGTGGGCTGCAGGAGGTGGAAATGGACTTCTCCAGGGTTGTCCTTTGCTCCCTGGTGGCTTCTCTCAGCTGTACTTTTGTGCCTGTGCTCCTCCAGAAATGATTTACAGACACGTGGCCATCATGGACGGGGAGATGGTGAACTTTGAGATCCTGGACACAGCAGGACAGGTGAGCTCACCCCTTCCACCCTGGGCTGTGCCATCAGGGAAGGGTGGCTTGCCCCTGGATCCCTCCTCTTCCACCAGCTTGCAGCTGTGGTCTCCCAAATATTGGTCAAAATGGGGGCCCCAAGCAGAAGAAGGCCAGAGAGCTGCTGGAGCAAGTCCAGAGGAGGCCACGGAGGTGATGGGAGGGCTGGAGCCAGGCTGGGAGAGTTGAAGGAGGGGAGATGATGAGATGAGATGAGATGAGATGATAGCCCAGGAAGAAATTCTTTGGTGTGAGGTGGTGAGACCCTGGCCCAGGTTGCCCGGAGAAGCCGTGGCATGAGGATGGGGCTGATGATCCCTGATGATCTCCATCCACCACCTTGCCCAACCCTGTTCCTGCCCCGGGTGCTGCCTGCAAGCCCATGGCCAAAACCCTTCAGGGAGAAGGCGAGGGGCCCTCTCGGGAGGTTTCCCAGGCAGCAGGACAGGGCTGCTGGGGCTCCTGGTGGTAACAGGAGTGTGTCTGCCCCGGCAGGAGGAGGATTCCCTGCAGATAGAGGAGAAGATCAAGTGGGGCGATGGCTTCGCTGTGGTCTACTCGGTGACGGACCGGTGCAGCTTCGACGAGGTGATGAGGCTCTGCTTCCTCATCAACCACATCCACTCCAGCCCCAAGAGGAGCAGTGCCAGCGAGCAGCCCCCCGTTGTCATCGTGGGCAACAAGAAGGACTTGCAGTTCGACAGGATGGTGTCCACGGAGGATGGTGAGAACCTCTCCAAAGCCCTGAAACTTCCTTTCTACGAGATCTCCACCCGGGACAGCTACGAGGAGACCGTGGTGGTGTTCAACACCCTCTACCAGGAGCTCATGAGGCAGGGGCACTTCTCCCCCGGCTCCTTCAAGAGGAGGACAGTGTCCAAGCTGATGGAGAAGATCCCTAAGATGCAAGCCAGCTCCACCTTGAACTCTGCGGGACGGAGCCTCAGCTTTAACTCCTTCAGGGACTACATCCCCGAGTGAGCTGCTGCAGGGATGGATGGGACCCAGGGATGGGGGTTCCTGCTGCCAGGGCTGAGGTGCAGCTCGTGGGGCCACGCTGGCTCCCAGGAGGGGATGGTTAAGAGGTGGGGAGGGTGAGGTTGGGGTCCAACAGCCCTTTAAAGCCTGTAGGTTTTCACAGAAGGGCTTTGGGAAGATGCTCTTCATCCCTTTGACCCCTGAAGTCAGTATGAAGGTGGTTCCTGGTGACTTCAGTGGTGTTGGGTCAGCCCTTGGAGGCTCAGGAATGTTTTGGGCCCAGCACAGACAGGTCTGGATGGGTTTTCCCACTCCCCTGGGTGAGCTCGCTGGATGTTGGTGCCCCAAAGTGTGGACCCCCAGCACTGGGGTGGCTCCTGGGCTGTCCCTGTCCTGGGGAACTTGGCTGCTGCTCCACGTTGCTGGTGGGTAAAATCTGGCTGCTCAAAACCTTTCCAGCACTGCCCACACCCACCCCTGGGTGCCCCCAGACCCACCCTCTGCTGTGGTCCTCCCAGAAGAGCCCAGATGGTCCTTTTGCCCACCCTCAGCCCCCGTGTCTGTCTGTCAGAGCCCGGGGCTGTGTGTCCACCCCGGGTTTCCCCCTGGGTTTGGGAACAGGAGGTGATGTGGGGGGCAAACCCCTGGGACCCCCCTCCTGGCCTCTTCTCCCTCCTGGACTGGCACCACCACGGGAATGCTGGAAAGGAGAACAGAGATCTGGGTACAGGGGTGGTGGGGAATCAAGCCCGGGAATCCCTGGCTTTGCTATAAAGCAAAAAAACCCCTTTTTTAAACATTTTGGGCTGCTTTAATTACAGTGTAAATAAAACCTGGGCAAAGAGCAGTGCCAGTGGCAGATCTTCCTGCTCCATCTCCAGCCAAAGGCACTCAGTGCTGAGACTCAGAGGAGATGTGAGGAGGAAATTCTTTGGGGTGAGGGTGCTGAGCCCCAGGGTGCCCCCAGAAGCTGTGGCTGCCCCATCCCTGGGGGTGTTGAAGGTTGGATGGGGCTTGGAGCCCCCTGGGCTGTGTGAGGGGTCCCTGCCCAGGGCACGGGATCATCCTGAGGGTTCCTTCCAACCCAAACCATTCCCCAGTTCCATCCTGGATGTCTGCCTCAGCCCTTCTCCCTGCTGCAGAGGTTTGGGTGTCCTGGAGCTGAAGTCCCTGCAGCCCCCGGGGGCTCCCCAGCTGTAATTAGCAGGAAAGCTCATTAGTGTCAGGGTCTGCTGCTGGCAGGGAGGCGGGGGAGCTCCTCAGGCTGATTACAAAAAGCCTTCAGGGGCTTTCCTGGGGGGAGTTTCCTCTCTCAGGTATAAAGTCTTGAGGATGCCACATCCACCGTGGGGGGGTTCTTGGGAGTGGTGGATCCCGAATCCCTGTGGTGCGGTTTAGGGAGCAGAGACAAGAAGAAGAGGAGGAAGAGGAAGAGGAAGGTCTCTGCCTTCCTTGGAGCAGAGGCTGCAGGTTCAGCAGCTTGGGGAGGTGAGTTACAACCCGGTCCCTGGAGAGGAGGTGCCCGAGGTCCTTCCCCTTGCAGCCCCTGGGAGGGAATTGGGTTCTGAGGGGCTGCAGGACCCGCAGCCTCCTCCTGGCTGGGCAGGACAACGCCACTAAAGTGACATTTAAGGGGATCCAGGGGGTGGGAGCCAGGGGTTTGGGAGTGAGGGCTGTGGTTTGAGTTTCCTTGGAGACCTCCAAAAGAAAAGAAAAGCCCAAACCACCCTCGGAGGCTGGAGGGGTGCTCAACAACCCCGTGAGGAAAGGGGCTGCTGGAGGGGTTGGTGTCCTGTGCTCATCCCGGGGGTGTTGTTGGGAAATGCCACCCTCTGGGGACACGAGGGTGTCCAGAGGGTTGTCCCACACCTGGGACAAGAGGGCCCAGCCCGTGCCTGGGTTGTGGTGTCTCAGCTCCACAGAGAGACACGGGGAGCTGTGGCCTCATCATCCAGAAGGCACCTCTGGGACAGTGATTTAATTTGGTGTGGGGGCTGCAGAGCTGCTGGCTGGGCTGCTGGGAAGCTTGGGAGAGGCAGAGGAAGGAGAAAAATCCTCTCCAAAAGCTCCCTCGCCTGCAGGTCCCCTCCCCAGCAGCTCCTGGCACCCTGAGTCTTCCTCAGTGGTGCTGGAATCCCTGTGGTTCCTGCTCCTCTGGTTTGGGGGCACCCCAGAAATGACCTGGGGTGTCCAGCATCCAAAGCCTTGCTCAGGGGGGGAGACCCGAGGTGGGGTCACCTCTCGGCCAGGGGCTGAAGACAAGCACGGGAGGGGTCGGACAAAAGAAAAAAAAAAAGGAGGTTTTGGGCTTTTTGAAGGGTTTCCCTGGAGGAGCAGTGGAGGGATGTGTGGAGCTGCTTGGTGGCATCTTCCAAGCAGGGGCTGCTGGTGGGCCCCCAGCCCGAGCAGTGCCCAACCTCCTCCCCTGAACTGCTCGGAGCAGAAAACAAAATGGGATTTTCTGGGTGCTGCCAAGTTTCCTGGGTTTAGGGTTCAGTTACTGTCTGCACGGTCCCTTCCCCACAGGAATCCTCCATTGCCACCATAACCAGCTGCAAAGCTGCCTGGGAGCTCATAGAAATTCGGGGTTGCTTTCCAGGGAGGAAAAAAAAAAGTCTCATCTGGGACTGAGATTTAGATTTCTTAGAAGCAGCAGCACCGGGTGCTGGAAATCTTTCCTTTTTTTTTTTTTCCTTTTTTTTTTTTTTTCCTTTTTTTTTTTCTTTTTTTTTTTTCCTCTTTTTTTTTCCTTTTTTTTTCTTTTCCTTTTTTTTTCCTTTTTTTTTCCTTTTTTTTTCCTTTTTTTTTCCTTTTTTTTTCCTTTTTTTTTCCTCTTTTTTTCCTCTTTTTTTCCTCTTTTTTTCCTCTTTTTTCCCTCTTTTTTCCCTCTTTTTTCCCTCTTTTTTCCCTCTTTTTTCCTTCTTTTTTCCCTCTTTTTTT
>JAAWXA010000063.1:889552-921752 GCA_038090715.1 Florisuga fusca | reverse complement strand
AAAAGGGGGAGGGTCTGGGGGTTGGATGTGGCGTTTCCCAGCAGGGTCGTGGGGTCACACCACAGAATCACGGGAGGGTTTGGGTGGGAAGGGACCCAGATCATCCAGTCCCAACGCCAAGAGCACCTCCCACCTGCCCGGGGTGCCCCATCCAACCTCCAACACCTCCAGGGATGGGGCAGCCACAGGTCAGTGGTGAAGGACACCCCATCTTCCAAAGGGTCCTGGCTGGGAAAAACCCCTCATGCCTCGATGCTGAGCCCCAAAACCACGGAGGGGCCACAGCCACCTTCTCCTGGGGCCACGGTGGTGACCCCAGGGTGGGGAAACCGTGTTTATATAGAGACCAAATAAATAACTGCTCCAGATGACAATGCTGGCGAGAGGCACGAGGAGCTCAGCAGGTCCCCTCCAACCACAGACACAATGGGCAGCTCTCTCGGGAGGGGATCCACCCCCCCTGCTGCTCCAAAAAATCATGGGAACTTGTTTTGTTTCTTTCCCCTTGCATCTTTCCCAGTTCTCTCCCTCGTTAAATAGAAGCAGACTCAGAACGAGCTGCAGGGAGGGGAAGGAAAAACCTCGTCAGCCCAGGGGGTCCTGTTGTGGGGGCCCTGGGGACAGGCAGGGGAGTGGGAGGGGATCCCTGGGGACTTTCCCCCTAAATGACCCGTGAAGTCATTTTGGGGGGTGGGAGGGGGTGCCTGAGCCCACCTGTGGCCCTGCCCCCCTCCGTTTGGGGTGTCTGGGAGAAGAGGGCAAGATAGAAGAGTTATTTCCCCACTTTTTTATAAAATCAAACCCCCCGTAAAACCCAACTGTTAGAAAATGCAATCCAGTGAAACTGAAGAGTTAAGAAGAGGGTTTTTTTTTTCTTCTCCCCCCTCTCCTAGCTGGTGTAACTCATTCAGCTGACACCTGGCAGAGCTATCAGAGCCTCCAGGGTTTCCACTTTAATAATTTACATCTCCTGTCCCCACCCCTCAGTGAGACTCAGAGAGACCTCTGTCTGTCCCTGTGGCAGGAACAAGCTTGGGAGCTCCTGGAGCTGCTGCCCAAGGCTGGGGATGGGGTGATGGAGGGATGGTGGGGTTGGGTTCTGATGGGGTTGGTTGGGTTGGGTTGGGTTGTGTTGGGTCCCTCTCTGCCCACCCCAGCCTGCAGGTCTGGATCCCCTGGGGGGGCTTTTGGGGAATCCTGTCCCAGCCTGTGGAGTCACGAGGGCTGCTAAGCCCCACTGATCCCCTGCTTTGGCAGAACACTGAGAGGCTTTGAGGGAGAGCTGATGGCTTCTGACAGGAGGTGGGTTGAAGGGGGGGACATCCCCCTGGACCGGTGGCTTTTGGGGCTGCCCCCCTGCCCCCCAGCCCTCTGAGAAGTGTCCCCAACACCCAAAGGGGTTTTTCAGTCTCGCCAAGGACACTGCTTGTTCCTTGTCAGTCCCCACAACCCCGGGACACTGCGGTGGTACCAGGATGAGCAGGAGAAACACCTCCCTGCCAGCTCATCCTGTGGATTCTAAAGCTCATTGCTGGTGATGGGTGGTGGGTGCAGGGGTGCCTCTGGGCTCCCTGAGCTGCTTCACAGTGATTTATGTTATTTAAGTTCCTCTAAAACTGTCTGACTTTGGGGAAGAGCTATTTCATTCTTTCTACATGTAATTTCCTTTTTATTTTAAAGGCTACCCTGGGTGTTCAGGCAGTTCTAATCCCCCAGTGGGATTTTCACATCCCTCCACCCAGAGCGTGCTGCATGCAGACACACAAGGGGAAAAAAAAGCAGAATTGTCACCTTAGGCTTTAATGAAAGTTTAAAAACTGCAGCTAAGGCTCTTTCTGTTCTTTAAGGCAAAGTGCATAACTCAGACTTGTGACTCTTGCTGGGGTTTGTTTTTTTCCTCCTGCCCTTACTCCATTTGACAACTTTAATAAAGCTCAGGCTGAGCAGTCAAGGCATCAGGCAGAATTTCAGCATTTTTTATGCCTGGAAGCTCAGCTCTTCTTCTTGTCCAGGAAAGACTTAAACCTCCACCTCTTCCACTGGTGAGCTGCAGAAAGGAGGCAGTGAGCACCAGCAGCTTCCTGCAGCAAACCCCAGCACCTCCTGGGTTGGGTTTGTTCCTGCTGGGAAGCAGTCTAACCTGGGGCTGGCTTCCCCCCTCAGGATTGCTTCTCCATGGCCAACATCTCCTGGTATGGAGGGGCCACCACCCGCACCCCCCGCTGGCCACTCAACCGGGCTGAGAGCCAGGCCCAGCCCTTTGTCAGCAGTGACTTTGCCAGGAATCCTGAAGGATTTGGACCTGTTCTGGACAGATATTTTTTAGGCTCCACAGGTAATCACACCCTTCCCCATCCCATGGCCTCTTGCTTGCCTCCCTGTGTCGCTCCATCCCTCTCCTCACCCGCAGCACCCAGGTGAGGCACAGGGTAGATGTCCCCCAGGCTGAAATATCCTGCCGAGGCAACAGCTGGGGAAGGAGAGGATCCTGAACCTCAGCCCCTGGTTCTGAGTGGGTGCCTGAGGTGGCCCAAGCCACGCCAGGGATCCTGTGCTCCTGGAGGGTCAGGGTTAGGGTCAGGGTTAGGGTTCATCTGCACGCAGAGATCTGTGCCCACACCCTCCAGCTCCTCTTGAGTGGCTTCACCTTGACAGGTCCCTGATGCTGAGGGGGTTTAGTTGCTGTGGTCATTTTTTGGGTAGACACTTGGATTATTCTGCAAAACACAGAAATTCAGCTATTCCCCCCCCCCCAGTTGGTCACTTTGCCCAACGTGGGTGAGGCTGAAGCTGCTGCTGGAGCTGAACATGGAGCAGCAAGGCAAGGGAGGGAGCAAACCCAGCCCTTGAGAGCCCTTTTGGAGGTGAAAAGGGATGGGCAGGAGCAGAGAGTGGGGATGTTCTTCCCCAGCCAGGATCACAGAACCACCCGGACTGGAAAGTGCCTCTGAGATCCTCAAATCCAACCCCTGATCCACTTCCCCCCGTGGTTCCCAGCCCATGGCACTCAGTGCCACATCCAGTCTCTTCTTAAAAAGCTCCAGGGATGGAGAATCCACCCCCTGCCTGGGCAGCCCATCCCAGTGCCCGATCACCCTCTCCGTAAAGAATTTCCTCCTGACCCAAACCCCTCAGGACGGTCCCGGTGCTGGTTGCGCTCTGCCCCGCGGGTCCCCGCTGCGGGTCCGGGGAGGATCTGGGTGCTCAGCCCGACGCCGTGTCCCTCTCCTCTCCCCACAGGGGTGACGGTGACGGTGGCCCCCGAGGTGCCCCTCTTCCTCTGGCTGGAGAGCGATCGCCACTTCTGCCTGGGGACGCCTGCGGGGAGGGAGGCGGCGCCGCTGCGGTACCAGCTCTGTGTCAGCCCCGACGTGGCGGCCGCGCAGCGGCACTTGGGCGGCCAGCGGGGGGGACAGGCCCGGGCCCTGCCCGACATGACCCTCCTGGGGTGAGATCCTCCTCCCCTCCCACCTCGGGGGACGCTTCCCAAGCCCTTGTTGCTGTCCCCGGCACCAGGTGCAAACCCCGGCTCGTCCCGACCACGCAGGGCTCCCATCTGGAGGTACCAGGGACCCGAGGGTTCTGCTGCCAAAATCAAGCGGGGTCTGAGGTCTCTGGCCAGGAGGCTGAAGCGGCACCGGCTGCAGGAGGGGGTCCTGGCGCTGGGGGAGCACAGCACCATCGTCCTTGCTGCTGAGGTACATCCCCTCCTGCCAGCACCCAGCTCAGCTTCTAGCTGTGCATCTGTGTACATTTGTGGTTTGTTCTTCAGCTTCTAGCTGTACATCTGTACATTTGTGGTTTGGTTCTTCATCCCTCATGTTATTGCCTTTCCCCCATGGTAGTAAATCTGGGGGGGTTTTGGGTTTTTCTGTTGTTTTTTTTTTTAAACCTACGTGTAAAATGCCAACACCCCTACTAAAAACAAACCACTTTTTTTTTTTTCTTTTTCTGTCTCTTCCTCCTGCAGCACAATGTGCCCGAGGCAGGGGGGAAGAGGCAGGAGTCTGGGGGTGCCTGGGCCCCCTCCCTGATCTCCCCCCTGCAGCTCTCCATCACGCTCTCCCCCTACGCTGCCGTTTCGTCCCCGCTCTTCCTGCGCTCCTTGCGGGATGGGCAGCACCTGGGATGCTCCTGGCTTGGCCTCCAGCCCAGACCCGGGGGCTGCTCGGTACCACGCTCTCCCACTTGTCTTTTGCCACAGAATCCCAGACTGGTTTGGGTTGGAGGGACCCTAAAGCTCCCCCCGTGCCACCCCTGCCATGGGCAGGGACCCCTCCCCAAGCCCCATCCAACCTTCAGCACTGCCAGGGATGGGGCAGCCACAGCTTCTGGGGACAACCTGGGGCTCAGCACCCTCATAGGAAAGAATTTCCCCCTCCCCAAGATCTCCTCTCCATTTCCCCTCTTCCAGTTTAAGGCCAGCACCCCTCATCCTATCACTCCATACCCTCACCAGAAGTTTTTGTGTTAATTTTTTGCCAATTTGCCATCAGCTCAAGGCTGTATGGTTGTTTGGGTGGGGGGTATGAGGGGGGTTGGCACCTTTACAGGTTGCACTCTGATCGTGCCAACCATGGTTGGGCAGGAAGAGGGCAGAGCTGGCACCCTGCAGCCTCCTGCCCTGGGGCTGGTGGGGTATCCTGAGGGTCTAACAGATATTTTAAGGGTTATCTAAGGGTTAAGATATATCTAACAGATATTTTAAGGGTTTAATGGGTACGTTAAGGGTCAGGTGGATGTTTTAAGGGCCTAACGGATATCCCTAAGGCTCCAGCAGGTATTTTAAGGGTCTGAAAAACATTTTCCCCCTCTGCCCCAGGTCCCACTGCTGACCATGTGGAGGGGTCAGCTTTGTGCCCGCCTGAATGTCACCAGCAAGGTGGCCCTGAGCTGGTACCTGGCACGTGCCCGGCGCTTACAGCAGGACCTGGGAGCCACATACGTGGCCTTCGAAGGGGTGGAGGGCAATTCCTTCCTGGAGCAAGCTGTGCCACCTCCCCCTGAGCTGGAGGGCGACCGCTACACCCAGGCACTGGTGGCAGCACTGGCCAGACTGGGAAATGCCACCATCATCAGTGCTGGTGCCAGGTGGGTACCAAGGGGGGAAGATGCTTTGCTGGAGCTGATGGCCCCTTGGGAGGGGGGCAAGGTGATGCTTTAAATGTGCCCTTGGGTGCCCGTGCACCCCTCAGCACCCAGGGGACCAGTGGGGAGGAGGTCTCGGGTGATAGGTGGGGAGGGTTCCCTCTCATACCTCCTCTTGCTCTCTCTTTTTGAGNTCCAGAGCACTGCTGGCCCAGCCTTGCTCCCTCTCCCTCAAGACTCTTTCAGCCTATTTGCACTTTCCCAACAACCTTTTTGTTTTGTTTTGTTTGATTGTTGCAGCAGATATATTGTTTTAACAGTTTATAATTCTAAACTAGCAAAATACAGCCTGGCACAGAGGGACACCCGGGCAGGATGCTGACCTCTGTCTTCCCAGGGCTCTCCCAGCACAGGAGCTGTGTCCCTAGGGGAACACCTTCAGCACTTTCCAGACGGGAAAACTGGGGCAATTGGAGGTCTCTGGGCAGCAGGATTCTGGGGAAGAAAAGCAAACTCCATGAAGCCAGGGAGTGGCTCAAACAGGGGGTGATGGGGACAGGTGGGACCATTGCCCACCCTGAGGTGGGAACAAAACCTCTGGAGCTTGGCACCCCCATCCCTGACCCTCACCCAGACTCCTGGGTGCCCCGGCCCCTGCTTTGCACCACTGGTTGAATTTTATGGGTTTTCCCAGTTTTTCTGATAGGGCTCCAGTGGGACCAGCCTTCTGCCCTCCAGCAGGAAACAGCTCCTTGGATCCACTGAGGAGATCCAAGCTGCTCCAGTAAGAGCCTAGGGGCTGAGGAGGGGGTAGGAGACCCTCAGCTTCTTCCCTGACCCACAGAGGTACCTGATGGGGCTGGGAGGAGCACCCAGAGGAGAGGATGATGGGGCCTGGGGAGGACAACCCAGATGCACCCAGGGGCCCTTTCACAACACCCACCCACATCAAAAGACACCAAACGACATAGAGGAGCCTCATTATATTTGGAGGGGGGTGCTGGACCAGGCAGAGGGCTCAGGAGGCTGTGTCTGGGGAGCCCAGGATGAGGTGGTCCCTTCCCACCACCTCCTGGAGTCCATCATCTGCCCCCAGCTGTGAGACCTCTGCCAGGACCAGCTCCTTGGCACTGCCTTCCTCCAGAGGAGCTGTAACCTCCATGCTGATGGCACTGGCAGGGTCTTCCCCTGGAGGAAGGCAGGATGTCACCTTCAGAGGGCTTAGAGCTGATTCTGACCCCTCCTCTGCTGGTTCTGGGGCTGTGGGACCTGCCCTGGGATCAGCTCCTTCTCCCATCCTGTCCTCCTGAGGAATCCCAGCCCGTTCCCTGCTGGTGCTCACTCCTCTCTGAGGGGGCTGGGATGTCCCCTTTGGGCCTTGCAGATCTTCCCTCTGTGCCAGCAGCACCCTGAGCCCTGTCCTGCCTCCTGCTCCCAGGGGGGGGATGAGCTTCTCTGCATCCATGGGGATCCCACCTCTGGGACCTGACTGGGACCCTCTCTTGGGCCCTGGCGTGGCCATCAGCCTGGCACAAAGGGGACCTTCTCTGGATCCTTTCTTGGACACGGGCATGGTCATCATCCTGCCCCCAAGGGGACTTGCTCCAGATGCCTCCTTGGGCCCTGGTGTAGCCAACAGCCTGGCACAACAGGGACCTGGACCTGTTCCAGATCATTTCCTCCACCCTGGTATGGCCATCAGGGTGCTGCACAGGGGACCTGCTCTGGACCTTCCCTGGGGCCCTGGGCTGGCCACTGAGGTGCTGCTGAAGGGACAGGCATTGGAGCCTCTCTTGGGGTCCCGTGTGGCCATCACCCTGCTGCAGAGGTGGCCCACTCTGGTTCCTGCCTGGGGCTCTGGTGCAGCCACTGACCCCTTGCAGGGAGGGTCTGAATCGGACCTTCTCTGGGACCCGGGGGTGGCCAGAGAGCTGGCACCAAGGGGACCTGCTCTGGACCCTCTGTTGGACCCTGGTGCAGCCAGACCCCCATGAGGAGGGTCTGAATTGGACCTTCTCTGGCACCCTGGGGTGGCCACGGACCTGCCTCAGAGGGGACCTGCCCTGGACCCTCCNACCCTCATAGGAAAGAATTTCCCCCTCCCCAAGGTCTCCTCTCCATCTCCCCTCTTCCAGTTTAAGGCCAGCACCCCTCATCCTATCACTCCATACCCTTACCAGAAGTTTTTGTGTTAATTTTTTGCCAATTTGCCATCAGCTCAAGGCTGTATGGTTGTTTGGGTGGGGGGTATGAGGGGGGTTGGCACCTTTACAGGTTGCACTCTGATCGTGCCAACCATGGTTGGGCAGGAAGAGGGCAGAGCTGGCACCCTGCAGCCTCCTGCCCTGGGGCTGGTGGGGTATCCTGAGGGTCTAACAGATATTTTAAGGGTTATCTAAGGGTTAAGATATATCTAACAGATATTTTAAGGGTTTAATGGGTACGTTAAGGGTCAGGTGGATGTTTTAAGGGCCTAACGGATATCCCTAAGGCTCCAGCAGGTATTTTAAGGGTCTGAAAAACATTTCCCCCCTCTGCCCCAGGTCCCACTGCTGACCATGTGGAGGGGTCAGCTTTGTGCCCGCCTGAATGTCACCAGCAAGGTGGCCCTGAGCTGGTACCTGGCACGTGCCCGGCGCTTACAGCAGGACCTGGGAGCCACATACGTGGCCTTCGAAGGGGTGGAGGGCAATTCCTTCCTGGAGCAAGCTGTGCCACCTCCCCCTGAGCTGGAGGGCGACCGCTACACCCAGGCACTGGTGGCAGCACTGGCCAGACTGGGAAATGCCACCATCATCAGTGCTGGTGCCAGGTGGGTACCAAGGGGGGAAGATGCTTTGCTGGAGCTGATGGCCCCTTGGGAGGGGGGCAAGGTGATGCTTTAAATGTGCCCTTGGGTGCCCGTGCACCCCTCAGCACCCAGGGGACCAGTGGGGAGGAGGTCTCGGGTGATAGGTGGGGAGGGTTCCCTCTCATACCTCCTCTTGCTCTCTCTTTTTGAGTGTTTTAAATTTTTTTAATATTTCAAAGCATAAAACGCTTAAATGCCTTAATGCCAGATAAAAACCCCCCATGTTGCTTAGGGCCATTCAAGCCTCAGGTCTGCAGGAGGCAGAGGCTGAACCAGGAGTCGTGGCCCAATCCCCAGAGTGGTGTTTGCTCCTGGTGCCCAACAACTGGACTCTTCTGACTTCCCATGCTTGCATTGCTCACAGCAGGGTTAATCTGTTAATTAGCAGTTGTAATGTACCTTAAGACCCTTTCCTTAAAAGTCCTGAAAAGTGCTACTTTTATTTTTTTCCCCGTTATTTGTGTGTTTGGCAGATGCAAAGGGTTCCACAGGCTCTTTGCAGAAGGACATTCCGTGGTGCGGATGAGGCAATGGTGGCAAATCACATGAGAAGGCAACTTCAGAATAGTTTGTTTTGAAAGAAAAGGCAAAGTTTCATCTGCCCAGGTGGTGATGGGCTCTCACTCAGCCAGCTGCACAACCAGGGTGGTAGAAAGAGCCCCTTTTCTAACCATTTTTTAGTCCACCCAGGATGGTACCTTTCCTGGTGGGCAGTTTCCACACCACGAGTGTTTCATCAACCATTGCTTCACCACCCCCCAAGATGAAAAAGTGGGGAGTCAGCACATGGGTGGGAGGAAACCAAACTCCAGGAGCAAGGAGACTCAGACCAACAATCCCTCCTGCTCAGAGGAGCCCCCAGACCATTTTTCAAGCCAAATCTCACAATGAAGGTCCAGATTTGACCTTTCTGGGCCACCAGAAACATTCTCTTCTGCAGCAGGCTGCTTGGTGGCATGACCCCTGCCTCCCCCCCAGATAAAGCCAAGGCACAGAAATGCTTCTGCTAAAAAAAAAAAAAAAGATTGCACTCCAGCTGGTGTCCTGGGTATGTCTTTTGTGAGTGTTTTCCTGCCAGGGTCAGTGCTGCCACCTGAGAACACAGCTACAGCCCAGAGCATGGCTGTGCTGCCATCCAGGTGTGGACCATCGTGTGGTCCTCATGAGGTCAAGCCAGGAGAAGAAGAGCTTTGAATGGGGGGTCTGGGGAGCAGGAGGAGGATTTGGTTACCAGACTGATAGGTGCAGTGGCTGGAGTGGGACTGGGGAGCACTGGTTTCCTTCCAAGGAGGATGCCAAGGGGTTGCAGAAACCTGCATCTTGCTTCAGCAGCTGCTGAGACAGGCAGGCACCAGGGAGCTCTGGTTCCTGCCAGCCCTCTAGAAACTCGGGGTTTGTGCTTGTCCCCCCAGCTCCAGTCACCTCCCGTTCTTCATCCAGATGAGCCCCTTGCACTCCGACTGGAGCCACGCTGGGCTGAAGGGGCTCATCCCCTCCGTGCTGCACTACAGCCTCCTGGGCTACAACTTCTTCATCCCCGATGTTGTAGGTAATAATTCCTTCTTTGCTTCCTCCCCCTGCCCCATTTCTGCCTTTTCTGCAGAGGTTTTTGCAGTGGCTGCTGAGGGAGGGGTTTCTGCAGCCTCTGGGGCTGCTTGCAGAACTTGGTTCCTGGTACCCAGTTTTCTGCTGGGCTGGCTGGACTGAGATGAACGTTGCCAGGGAATCAACAGGGGATTTGAAAACAACCCACCCATGTTGCAGATTTCAGGAGGCAGCTCCCAGGCAGCTTCACTCAGCTCCTTGTCCCCAACAGGAGGGAGCCTGGCTGGTGACACCCCGGGGGACCCGGAGCTGTACGTGCGGTGGCTGCAGATTGTCACCTTCCTCCCCGTCATGGCTTTCAGCACACCACCCTGGCTCTGCTGTGATGCCTGGGTATGTCCCCCTGCCCCACACCACGTCCCTTGGACCTGATGGAGACAGCCCAGAGGAGGCCCTGGAGCTGCTGGGAGGGCTGGAGCAGCTCTGGAGCCAGGGGGAGAGAGTTGGGGGGGTTCAGCCTGGAGATGAGAAGGTTCCAGGGAGACCTTAGAGCACCTTCCAGTGCCTGAAGGGGCTCCAGGAAAGCTGGGGAGGGACTGGGGACAAGGGCCTGGAGGGATGGGATGAGGGGGAAGGGTTTCCAGCTGCAAGAGGGGAGATGGAGAGGAGATATGAGGGAGAAATTCTTTGGGGTGAGGGTGCTGAGCCCCTGGTTACCCCCAGAAGCTGTGGCTGCCCTATCCCTCAAGTGCTCAAGACCAAACCAGGGGAAAAAACCAAAGAAATACATAGAGAGACATAAATATTCATTCTTTCTTCTGCTCTCTTTGCTGTCTATTGGGTGAGGGACTTGTCCTGAGTTTCTGTTCCCACTGCAGGTCCTGAACCTGACCCGGCAGTGCATAGAGAGGCACCGGGACTTCGTTGTGCCCCTCCTGATCCGATCCAGCCAGGAATGGCTCCGGATGGGCTTCCCCATCTTCCGGCCAGCCTGGTGGCTCAGCCCCACAGACCCAACTGCTCTGACCATCGAGGACGAGTTCCTCATTGGAGATGAGGTAGGAGGTGGGGGGGCTGGGGGTCCTCCCAGGGTCACCGAGACCGAAGGAGGTGACAATTCCCAGAGCCTGCTGCTGCCACCCCTTCTGCAGTGGGGCTGTCACCTCCCTCCTGTGTCCCCCTCTGATCCCACTGCAGGTGCTGAAGTGTTCCCTGGACCATAGATGGCACCATGACCAAAAAAGGCCTTGGGAAGGGAATTCAGGCCTTCCAAAAAAGGCTTTTATTGACGAACGCTGTGCCTCATCCCCCCTTTTTTATAAGGAGACTTTAATTGTGCAGCAGCATTGTTTTATCCTTGTTCCTCCTGCTTTGCCTGCATCCCAGCTAAAGATTTTGACAGTTCCTACAGTTGTTTTGTTTTGTTTTTTTTTCTTTTGTTTCACTAAAAGCCTAATTCCCAGTCCACAGTGTTGCAGCCACCCTGCAGGGAGGTGTTCACCCATCTTCATGTGGGGATGCTGCTAATTGGGGTGACATGCTCTCCCTAAAAAAAACCCCAAAGCCAACAGCAAAGCTCAGGAGGAGTTTGTTCCTTAATTTAATAGGAAAAAGGATTCTCAGTGCAGTCCTGGAAGCCTTGTGCTCCCCAGCTTTGGCCTCTGCTGGATGGATGCTCTCATTTCCAGCTGGGAGCCAGACCTCCCCATCTCCTCTGTGGGAGGAGAGGGAAGAACCTCAGCATCCTTTGGCAGAGCCCAGGGGACATCCTGCCTGATCCTCCCCTGCTTTTTCCTTTCTTCTTGTCACCACAGGTCCTGGTGGCTCCAGTGACAGAAAAAGGGCAGACCTGGAGAGACATCTACCTGCCCGGGGAAGGGCACCTGTGGATGGACACCAGCACTGCCCGAGTCTTTGATGGGGGCACCATCCTCAGGAATTACTCTGCCAGCCTGGAAGAGGTGCCTGTTTTTATAAAGACCTCCTAGGGACAGACTGCCCCAGCCTGTGGCCTGCTGGCCACTTCCAGAGCACTGCTGGCCCAGCCTTGCTCCCTCTCCCTCAAGACTCTTTCAGCCTATTTGCACTTTCCCAACAACCTTTTTGTTTTGTTTTGTTTGATTGTTGCAGCAGATATATTGTTTTAACAGTTTATAATTCTAAACTAGCAAAATACAGCCTGGCACAGAGGGACACCCGGGCAGGATGCTGACCTCTGTCTTCCCAGGGCTCTCCCAGCACAGGAGCTGTGTCCCTAGGGGAACACCTTCAGCACTTTCCAGACGGGAAAACTGGGGCAATTGGAGGTCTCTGGGCAGCAGGATTCTGGGGAAGAAAAGCAAACTCCATGAAGCCAGGGAGTGGCTCAAACAGGGGGTGATGGGGACAGGTGGGACCATTGCCCACCCTGAGGTGGGAACAAAACCTCTGGAGCTTGGCACCCCCATCCCTGACCCTCACCCAGACTCCTGGGTGCCCCGGCCCCTGCTTTGCACCACTGCTTGAATTTCATGGGTTTTCCCAGTTTTTCTGATAGGGGTCCAGTGGGACCAGCCTTCTGCCCTCCAGCAGGAAACAGCTCCTTGGATCCACTGAGGAGATCCAAGCTGCTCCAGTAAGAGCCTAGGGGCTGAGGAGGGGGTAGGAGACCCTCAGCTTCTTCCCTGACCCACAGAGGTACCTGATGGGGCTGGGAGGAGCACCCAGAGGAGAGGATGATGGGGCCTGGGGAGGACAACCCAGATGCACCCAGGGGCCCTTTCACAACACCCACCCACATCAAAAGACACCAAACAACATAGAGGAGCCTCATTATATTTGGAGGGGGGTGCTGGACCAGGCAGAGGGCTCAGGAGGCTGTGTCTGAGGAGCCCAGGATGAGGTGGTCCCTTCCCACCACCTCCTGGAGTCCATCATCTGCCCCCAGCTGTGAGACCTCTGCCAGGACCAGCTCCTTGGCACTGCCTTCCTCCAGAGGAGCTGTAACCTCCATGCTGATGGCACTGGCAGGGTCTTCCCCTGGAGGAAGGCAGGATGTCACCTTCAGAGGGCTTAGAGCTGATTCTGACCCCTCCTCTGCTGGTCCTGGGGCTGTGGGACCTGCCCTGGGATCAGCTCCTTCTCCCATCCTGTCCTCCTGAGGAATCCCAGCCCGTTCCCTGCTGGTGCTCACTCCTCTCTGAGGGGGCTGGGATGTCCCCTTTGGGCCTTGCAGATCTTCCCTCTGTGCCAGCAGCACCCTGAGCCCTGTCCTGCCTCCTGCTCCTGGGGGGGGATGAGCTTCTCTGACACAGCCTCCTGAGCCCTGTCCTGCCTCCTGCTCCTGGGGGGGGATGAGCTTCTCTGCATCCATGGGGATCCCACCTCTGGGACCTGACTGGGACCCTCTCTTGGGCCCTGGTGTGGCCATCAGCCTGGCACAAAGGGG
The DNA here is from genome assembly GCA_038090715.1 of Florisuga fusca. NCBI lineage: Eukaryota > Metazoa > Chordata > Aves > Apodiformes > Trochilidae > Florisuga > Florisuga fusca. Next base: position 908,841 of record JAAWXA010000063.1, on the reverse strand, counting down.
ACCTTCTCTGGATCCTTTCTTGGACACGGGCATGGTCATCATCCTGCCCCCAAGGGGACTTGCTCCAGATGCCTCCTTGGGCCCTGGTGTAGCCAACAGCCTGGCACAACAGGGACCTGGACCTGTTCCAGATCATTTCCTCCACCCTGGTATGGCCATCAGGGTGCTGCACAGGGGACCTGCTCTGGACCTTCCCTGGGGCCCTGGGCTGGCCACTGAGGTGCTGCTGAAGGGACAGGCATTGGAGCCTCTCTTGGGGTCCCGTGTGGCCATCACCCTGCTGCAGAGGTGGCCCACTCTGGTTCCTGCCTGGGGCTCTGGTGCAGCCACTGACCCCTTGCAGGGAGGGTCTGAATCGGACCTTCTCTGGGACCCGGGGGTGGCCAGAGAGCTGGCACCAAGGGGACCTGCTCTGGACCCTCTGTTGGACCCTGGTGCAGCCAGACCCCCATGAGGAGGGTCTGAATTGGACCTTCTCTGGCACCCTGGGGTGGCCACGGACCTGCCTCAGAGGGGACCTGCCCTGGACCCTCCATGGGGCCCTGGTGAGGCCACTGAGGTTCTGTCCCTGGAAGGGGTTTGGGACCCTGTCCCGCTCCCTGCTCTGGCCACCACCCTGGTGCCAGGGGGCAGGTCCGTGGTGCCCCATGGCTGCCGTGGGTCCTGCAGCCCCGGGCTGAGCTCTCTCCCCTCTGCCCAGCCCCAGGGCGTGCAGCTCGTACTGGTTGGGTCGCAGCTGGTGGCAGATGTAGGAGAAGGTTCCCCGGCAGAGGGGACAAGTGGGGTGGCTGCACCCCCACTGCAGGATGCAGGGCAAGCAGAAGCAGTGCCAGCAGGGGCTGACGTAGGCTGTGCTGCTGGGGCTGTCCTGGCAGATGGGGCAAATCTCCTTCCTGGAGGCATCCAGCAGGACAGCCTGGGGCACGTGCCTGGGGATGGCAGCAGAAGAGGTGCCCTGGGCTGCCAGCTCCTCCTGGGCTGCCCCGTTGTCCTCCTCTGCCACCTCCTGCTGCAAAGAGAAGGGACACAGAGCTCATCCATCCCCTGCCCCGCAGACACAGCTGAGGGAGGGAGGGATGGGCTGAAAGGTGACAGCTCTGCCCCAGGGTCCTGCATCACCACAAATGCCAGGGATGGTCCCGGAGCAGACGGGTGGCACCAGGGACATCCCTGTCTGCTCCTGCTCCCTGGCAGGGGGGTGGCTGTGGAGCTGAGGGCACCCCCAGCAAGGTCAGACAGGGCCTGGACCAACCTGGAGGTGTCCCTGCCCCTGGCAGGAGGGGGACTGGGTGAGCTCTAAGGTCCCTCCAACCCAACCCCCTCCGTGATTCCCCAGTTCCATGACTGACCTCCCTGAGCTGCAGAGGCAGGGAGAGGAAACGCTGGAAAATGTTCCCCATCTTCCCAGGCAGAGCAGCAGGGGGCTGGGGGTGCAGCAGGTCAGGACCAGTGCCCTGTGTCCTGCTGGTCCAGAAGATCCTCCCCGTGCCCTCATCGGGGACCGTGTGGGATGGGGGTCTTCATCTCCCCCCCTGCAGACAACTCTCCCCCAGGCACCAGGACAGCACTGTGGCCTCTGAGGGCTGCCCCAGGCCCCTGAGATGGGGGATGCTGAGGGGGGGTCGTTGTGACCCTCTGGTGACAGGACAATGCTGTTGGTGACCCCACCCGAGGAGTTCCAGCCTGGGGAACAGGGGGTGAAAGCCCCATCTGCCAAACCCCCTGTGCCCAGGGCTGGAGGGAAGCCCCAGGAGCCAGCACCCAGTCCAGTGCTGAGCACCCCAGAGCTGACCAGGAGCCAAAGCAAATCACTGGGCACCAAAGGGGCTTCTCTGCTTACTGAGCCCCCCAGCCCCTCCTCAGGGTGACCTCTGGCACCTGCAACAAGGACCAGGGAGCAGGGGGGAACGATCTCCAGCACTTCCAGCTCCTTCCTCCCTGTCCAGCTCTGTTCACAGCAGGAGATGGCAGAGGAGGAGAACTGGGCAGCTCAGGACCCGACAGCTCAGGACCCGACAGCTCAGGACCTGGCAGCTCAGGAGGACCTGGCAGCTCAGGAGGACCTGGCAGCTCAGCATCCTGCAGCTCAGCAGCTCAGGACCCGACAGCTCAGGAGCCTGCAGCTCAGCATCCTGCAGCTCAGGACCCGACAGCTCAGGACCCTGCAGCTCAGAATCCGGCAGCTCAGGAGGGCCTGACAGCTCAGGACCCAACAGCTCAGAACCCAACAGCTCAGGACCCAGCAGCTCAGGGCACCTCTTCCCCTCCTGCCAGCACCAGCCAGCTGTCCCAGGCCACCCTGCCAGATACCTCAGAGGACGAGATGTGCCCCCACTGCTGGGACAGCCTCAGCAGAGCCTCCTGTGCCGCTGGGTGCAGGCACTGCTTCTGTGTGCAGTGTGTGCTGGAGTGGGCACACAGCCCAGCTGCATGCTCAGACTGCCAGCAGACCCTTCACCCCACCTTCCCCCCGCTGCAAACCCACAACCACGAGGTGCAGGATGACACGGATGACGACAGCAGAGGGACATCTCAGTCCCACTCTGCAGAAGGGAGGTGGCAGCATCCTGCAGGCCAGCAGCACCGTGGATCTCCTCGCAGGGACCAGGGTGATGGCCGTGCCAGGGCCCAAGGGATGGACAGAAGCTGGTCCAGGAGCCACACCAGGGACCCAGGGAGGGGACGAAGCAGATCCAGGAGGCAGCACCATAATGGCCATGCCAGGACTGAAAGGAGGGGACGAAACAGGTCCAGGAGGCAGCACCAGGATGGCCACAGCAGGGACAGAGGGAGAGGACGAAGCAGGTCCAGGAGGTGGCAGGATGATGGGCACAGCCGGGCTCAGACTGCCCAGGGGTACAACTCCAGGAGCAGGGGGTGGCAGTGGAACAGGGCTCAGCACACTGCTCACAACGAGGACGAAGCTCTGGGGCCCGAATGGGACATGGCAGCCCCCTCAGGAATGAGCGAGTACCAACAGCACAGGGGTTGGGATTCCTCCAGGGAATGGCACAGGAGAAGGAGACGATCCTGGAACAGGTCCCAGGCTCACTGGGAACACTCGTGGGGCCACCACAGCAGAGGGAACTGGTGGGGCAGGGACAGGGAGAGGACACGGGGCAGATCCCCCCCGTATGGCTGGGAAATCCCCATGGAGCACCCAGGCACCGGCACCTCCAGCTCCTCTGACAGGTGGAGGACACGGAGGAGCAGGGATTCTGCTCCACAGGAGGAAATCCCGGATTATCCCAGGAGGGCTCGGGGGCAGCGCAGAGGCCGTGGGACCCGGGCAGGGAGGAGAGCATCCCGGAGGAGGTCTGGCAGGGACAGGTAGCTCATCCTGCCAGGGACCAGCAGCCGCCTGAGGAGCCCGGGGCACAGGAGGACAATGGGGGTGGTGGCTGCGCAGCTGCTGGGGGGGGACACACCGGGATGGTGGCAGTGGGACTGTCACAAAGCGGCACTGGGCAGGATGGAGGCGGCCCCAGTGCTCCTGCTGAGGGATGGACACCCCTGGCAGAAAGCTCTGCTGTCACCTCCTCGGGAGCCAGGGACTCGAGGAGGTGGGAAGAGACCTCTGGAGATCACCGAGCCCAAGGACAAGGGGAGCTGGGGATGCCCAGGGCTGATCCAGCCGGGATCCCATCAGCTTCCAGCCCTGTCTGGGCGGCTTGTTCCAGGACCTTCCCCCAAATAGACGAGTGATTCAACATTGTGGTGGTTCCTTTGCTTTCCCTTTCTCTTTTTCCCGGGCAGCCGGGAGCAGTGCCGGGGTTACAGGGCACAGCGCTGCGGCTCCGGCCCGGCCCGGCCCGGCTCAGCTCTGCCCGGGACACGCAGTCCCCGCGGCCGGGCCGGAAAACTACCGCTCCCAGCATGCCCCGCGGCGCCCCTGGGAGCAGTTCCTGCGACGGGGTGGGCGCGGTGCACCCTGGGACTTGTAGTCCGGGTGGCCGGGCGGGCAGGGGGAGGGAGGGCGGCGAGCGGAGATTCCGTTTCCCGTGGGACGGGCGGGGAGGGCGGAATGGCGGTGGACAAGGAGCTGCTGGAGATGGACCTGTACGGGCTGNGCTGCTCCGCCGCGGTGGGGTTGGGGACCGGCGGGTGGAGGGGGGTTTGTCCGGAATTTGTGTCCCTGGCGTGGTTCGTGGCCGGGCTGCCAGGAAAGCTCCCCCGGGGGTACCGCGTCCCCGGTGCCGGGGGCGGCTCTGCCTGCGGGGGCTTCCCCGGGTCACGCGTGTTCGTTCTGTGGCTAATGGGCGGATTATGAGGCGTTGGGGGTTTCCTTTGGTTTGCTGGGTGGGACAGCACTGGGCAGAGCAGCTGAGATGGGAAAGTGCCCTTTGCAAGGGCAGCTCAGGCCCCGGGTAACGCCGTGGGGTTGAACTCGGGAGGGATGCTGCGGTTCTGCTCCTCGGGTTTGCGGGTTTGGGGTTTTTCCTGAGCAGTGGCAGAGTCACGGGGTGAGACAAGGCAGCAACAAGAGTGTCTGAGGCTGCCTGGACATTCCCGGGTGTAAAGCACAATAAGGGGGTGGAAGGAGAGGGGAGCCTGGGGGAGCGCTCAGCTTCCCTGCCGAGACACTGCCCGGGGGGAAGAGGGTGAAAAAAACCCAAACTGGCTCCTCTGGGGCTTCAGCTGCTCCTCTCCCTTCCCGGAGCTGTTCCAGCAGGTGGAGCTGAGCCACTGCTGGTGCTGGCAGGGGAGAGTTTTCATCCTTGGCAAAACCATCCAGAGAAACACCAACAGAAAACCCCCAAACAGCAAGTTTGTTCGTTTGTTTCTGCAGTTTTGGGTTTGTGGTGTTGTTGGGGGTTTGTTTTGTTTTGTTTTTTTCCCAAGTTGCTTTTCTCAACACAGACTGACCAGCACCAACCAGTCCCTGTCACCTCTGGCCCTTGCAGGTGAAGAAGGCGTTCCGGCAGAGAGCCCTGACCTGTCACCCAGACAAGAACCCAGACAAACCCCGAGCAGGTCAGAGGGACACAGACAGCCCTGGGGCTTGGGCAGGCTCCTCAAGTGTCCACCTGTGGGGCTCAGGGTTGGTGTTAGTGGCTGCTGGGGAGCCCTGGGCTTTCGGGCTGGACACGGACACGTTGGGTTAAGAAACATCAGTGCTGAAATTTTTATTTGGCTCTCTCCAAATCTTCCCACACTCTGCTCCAAGCCGTGCTGTCCCCAGTGTTTACTGGCTGGTTACTATTTTAATTAACACCTCTCACAGTTAAAACTTCAGTAGCAGGCTTATAAATCATAGAAGTGCCTATTTTTGTCTGTTAGAGATAAGGTCCTGACTCTTTGGAACTTTGGACTCTCAGCAAGGTCCTTTTCCCCCAGAAAATATATAAACTAAAAAATAAAAGTATTATCCATGAGCCATGAGAGGGAAGCTGCTGGGGGCTTTGGTGTTTGCAGAAGGTTGTGGGGGAGTTTGGGGGGTGTGTGGATGCCTCCAGCTCAGAGGTGTAACACCCAGGAGGAGGGTGAACAATAGGGAAGGGAAATGCAAAGTTTGGATCTCGGGCTGAAAAGCTGTTGCTATGGAAGGGTGAATTTCTTTGTGAGAGTGTCTTTCAGGCTGAGTGCAGGTTGAGTAGCTCTGTTGAATTCCTGTTTTCAGGATTTCTGTTGAAATTAAAGAGTCCCAGTTCTGGTTTCTTCACTTATGCTGCAGTTTGTGTAACAAGTGCTGCCCTTGGGGTCGGGCTGGCCCTGCCTGTGGGTTGGCTTACAAATACTTTGGAAAGAAGATTCTTCTTCCATCAGGGATTGTCTTTCCTTGTTCATCTTCAGGCCACTCACATGGTTTTCCTCCCCTTCCCAGCTGAAGTTTTCCACCAGCTGTCCCAGGCCTTGGCCGTGCTGACCGATGCCACAGCCAGGGTAAGGATTCCTGTCCCACAGGGGGGTTGGCAGGGTGTGGTGGTGTTCCCTGATGGAAAAGTGCTGGAAACTCTCTTCCTGGCTGCCCTGCTCTTGTCTCCCACTGTGGCTTCATGAGTGCAAGTCTCATCTGCTACTCCATGAGACCAAACAGCAGGTGCCAGGTCAGGGCTTGGACAAACCTTCTTGTTCTGATGTTCTGATGTGATGGGCTCTGTCTGTCTGCTGCAAGGTGAGATACTGTCTTTAATAATGTGCTGGGCTGGGGCATATCCTGTCTGGAAAAAATTAATATAAGTGATAAGCAGCACTGACACAGGGAGAGATTACATCCCCATGGCAACAGTGCATTTGCAGTCCCCTCAAAGCCAAAGTCTGACAAATGACTTTGTCACTTGGATGAGATTGCCAAGGCTCAGCACCTTCCTGTCCATGGGGCACAGAGAGAGCAGAGCTGAATCACTGTGATCCTCTGGCTGTCACCATCTCTCTGCTCTCCCTGCAGCAGCAGTGCAGCCTGGACTCTGCTGTGAGGAGGCAGCTGAGTGCCTGCTGCTCAGGGCCTGGAGGTAATCTGAGCTTGTGAAGGGAAAGAATAAAAACCAACTAAAAACAACCAAGTGGCACTCTGCAGACAAACTCAGGAGAAGGAGGCACGTTACAGTCAGAGATGAGAGGATTTAGTAACATGAAATAGCCCTTCAGACACTGGCCATTAAACTTTGGGCTGCAAGAACATTTTGCCTTCTACATTTAAAAAAGGCAGAAGTGTACAGCAAACCTTTCCCCAGCAGGAGGCAAAGCTGCCAAAACTTTTCTGGTTTCTGAAGCAAGAGCTTCCCTGTGCAGCTGCTGTGCAAGGAACATCCTTCTGCACCACAGAAACCTTCCTGGGAGCCAGACCTCTGCCTTGTGAATAACTATTTAGTACAAAATAAACCTTTACAATTGTAAAACGTGGTTCCAAGCCTGCTCTGTTACCAGTGCTCCTAATGCTGCTTTTGGCACATCCAGGAAACCAGAATGTTTTTCCCCCCTCTGCAGATGGGTCAGGCTCTCTCTCCAGTACCCTCTGCAGTCATCCCAGACTTCCACACCCCTTCAGGCTCCATCTGGAGATCCTTGGGCCTCTTCTCCTCTTGTCAGGGCACTGGTGTTTGTTTTCAGCACCTTTAGCACAAAGCAGAAGAGGCTTCACCTCTGCACAGGGTGTTTCAGTATCTGATCTCCTTCCCGTTTTCTCTCTCCTGCTTTCTCTGCTCTCACATTTCTCTGTTGGTTTTGGCAGGCAGCCTATGACAGAGTGAGGAGGGCAAAGCAGCAAGCTGCAGAGAGGACACAGAAACTTGATGAGAAGAGGAAGAAAGTGAAGCTTGGTAAGAAAAAAAGCTAAATTTTATTTTCTCTGCCCCCAGAGTCTTGGTTAGGTGGGTGTTTGCATTCCTTCTGGAATTCACCTCTGGTTAATCCCTTCGGGGTGGCCGTGGTCTCTGTACACCCAGAGCAAGGCAGCTGAAATCTGCAGGGGCAGGGAGCTGGGGCTCTGCTGGCAGCTCAGGCTGCTGAAACCTTGCTGTGCCTGGGCAGAGGAGAGGCAGCAGAGCTGTCAGTGCTCTGCTGTGACATCCGTGGGGGTGTAGCCAGGTCTGTGGCCTGTCCACCCACCTTGGGTGAGCAGCAGTGGAAATTCTCCTGGAACTGTTTTAATTTTGTTTCTTGCTCTGTAGATCTTGAAGCCAGAGAACGAGAAGCCCAGACCCAGGAGAGTGAAGAGGAGGAGATCAGGATAACGAGAACATTAGAACAAGAAGTAATTATCAGTTCTGTTGTTTCTCTGGTCGTTTTGAGAAGAACTGCTGAACACGAGGGGCCCCAGCTCAGGAGCACTTGAGGTGTCAGGGAGGAGCTAGCAGGAGGGTTGCCCCAGAAGAATGTACAGGACAAAGTCTCTCCTTGGCAGCCTCTGGCTGGCATGACCCCTCCCTGGACTTGTGCTCTCCTCCCTCTGGTGCAGATCATCCGCCTGCGGGAGGAAGGCTCCCGCCAGCTGGAGGAGCAGCAGAGACTCATCCAGGAGCAGATCCGGCTGGAAAGAGAGCAGCAGGTCCCAGGTGAGCAGAGATGAGGTTGGAGCCCTCACCAAAGCCCTCCCTGCAGGTGGGACTCCAGCTCCTCCTGCAGACACAGCCTGGCCTGGGCACGTTGCCACACGCAGGATCCTGCTCAGCCCCTTTCGGGGGATTGACCAAAAGTTTGGGGGTTCTGCAGGGTTCCTTTCTGACACCTGGCATGCTGCTCTGTAGCACAGTGCTGCTGCTCCTTTCCCATCAATATTCCAAAGCATTGGATCTCTGATGTGGAGCCTCATGGACATGCTGGAGGAAGCAAAGTGGGGAATGATTCAATCTGTAAAAGATACTGGGATGTTGCCTCTGTGTCCCCTTGAAGCTCTCAGTACTTACCACCCAGAAGAGACTCAGTGTGGGCAATAAACTCTTTTGTCTGTGGTTGCTGAGGCTTTCTGGAACGTGATTCTCCTGTGTTCTTAGGGTGTACACAGTCTTCATCCCAGGTTTGTGCAGACCAGCAACAATTCTGTCAGGAAATGCTGATCTGAAGAGTTACAAATGCTACTAATAGCATCAGAGGTCCAGATGCAGAAACTCTTCTTGAGACCCCCAGGGTTTTCCTGTAGGACTTGTGTGTAAGTCACTCAGCCCCCCCCAGTCTGTCTGGACTCAGTCTCACAGGTCAGGACCTGGGGAGGATGTTGAGCATTTGCTCATCACTATCAGGTGCTGAGTTCCAGACTGTGCTCTCCTTATGGCCTTTCTCTGTCCTTAATTCTTCCTCACTCATTCCCCACAGCAAACCCTCTTGCAGGGATAGTGCAGGTGTCCTGCTTGTGTTTTTACTTTGCTGCTCCCAGCCTTGATGGTGGCAGCTCTGGGCAGCACAGAAGGGACAGATGTGACATCCAGTGTTCAGCCTGTAGTGCAGCTGCTGCTGGGAGTGTTGAACATGGCTGTGGGGCTGAAATGGTCTGGTGGAAGTGCAGGGGTGTTTGCTGTTGCCACGGGGACATTCTCAGGGCAAATTCTGTGCTAGATGCTCCTTAGCCCAGGAGTTCTCACCCATGTCCTTGCATCTTTTTCCCCCCCTTAGGCAAACAAGAAAGAAATGGAGCAGAAGGCAAAGTCACTCCCAAGCTCAAGGTAGGACTTCAGTAAGGGAGGTCCATGGCTCTCCTCTTCCCCAGACACTTTGCTCCCTTTGCAGGTTCTGCTGCTGGGATTGGCAGCTCTGGGAGTGCAGCTGGAATTAGCAGACTGGGTTGTTGTGCACGTGGCAGGAGCTGCACTGAATGTGGCAAAACGTGTGAACTGGTGCAAAGTGAACTTGTGTTTGTTTCCCAGCTGAGGTGGAAATGCAGGAAGGAAGATGAGACAAGAGGAGGATACTCAGAAGATGTTCTGCTGAGGATCCTGCAGAAGGTCTTGTCTGACCCTTTCCTGCTCCTTTTCTTCCCCAGCTCTCAGTGGGGTGAGAGGACAGTAAATTCTGGGAAGCTCTGCACAAACCAGAGTGGCTCACTGTCCAGTTTTCTCACTCGTGCCACTTCCAGAAACCCATTAGCTGTGAACAGGCCCCCAGCTCTCTGTTCTCACCCCTGTTTCATTCCATCAGGGGCTCCTGCTGGAGCAGAGGGGCTGCAAACTCTCACCACGTGTGAAAGTCAGTCTGGCTGTGGGGTTCTGCTTAAAGCACTGAATGTGAGCTGCTGTGGGAAGTTCAGAGATGGGAACAGAGAAGCCTTTGATCTGATCCCTGCATCCCTTTGATCTGTGTTTTCCCTGCATGCAAGTATCTCCTGCAGCTCTGGCTCCCAGCTCCACAGCCCTCTTGCACTGGGGCTTGCTGGGAGCAACGTCTGGAGCTCCATGACTCCCCAGAATTGTTTCCTGAAGGGGCAGAAATCATGGCAGGCTGGGATCAGTGGGAGCTCAAACCTCCCACCTGTGAAACACCTCTTTTCACTGCCTGGGCTCCACAGGTGGACTTGACTTCTTCTCTTCTGGGTCTGTAATTAACTTTTCCTTCCCTCTTTTCTCCCTGGCTGCTGGCAGTATGGTGAGGTGCTCAATTTGGTGATCTCCAGCAGGAAGACTGGGAGTGCAGTGGTGGAGTTTGCAACAGTTAAAGCTGCTGTAAGTCTGGTGGGGACCCCAGGTGGGTGTTGTGGAGGGGAGAGTTAGCAGCCTGGGGCATGGGGATGGGTGATGAGAGTCTGAAGGCTGCATGGAGGGAGTGGCAGGGCTGGAGGCATCAGCCCAGGGCAGGTGATGCACAGCAGCAAGCAGGCTGGGCATGGAGAAGGCACTGAGCCTTGTGATCAGCTCTGCAGGTGGGTGACCCAGTGTGGAGATGGGCTGGGTGAGTTCTAGAGGTTATATCAGGCATTTAGAGCTGGAAAGGAATCAGGATATCTGCTCCAGAATAACGTGTGTGGCTGTGGAAAGAGAACTTTTCAGTTTCCCTTAAGTGTAGCAGTTCCATCACCTTCCATCAGCTGCACAAGCATCTCCACTCCTTGTCACCCCTTCTTCCACTTGTATTAATAAGCAGAAGCCTCAGAGGTTCTGTGAGCTGTTTGTCAGATCCTGGCAGATCCTGGTGTGTTCTAGCTGCAGGTCTCAAGGGTGCTTCTCCCAGAGGGCAGCTGTGGGGTTCCCCTCTTTGTGCCCTGCCTGGCCCTGACCCCTGGCTGAGGGGGGAAATGGGATTGTGGGGGAGCAGGGGCTGAACTGCAGGTGGTGATGGAAGAATATTTGTATTGGTAGGAGATGGCTGTGAAGAATGAAGTCGGGTTGATAAATAATCCTCTGAAGATTTCCTGGCTGGAGGGGCAGCCCCAGCACAGCCCCAGCACAGTCCCTCCTGGCAGCACCAGTCAGCCCAGGACCTCACAGGTGAGGAGACCAAGGCTGCTGCTATTTAAATCTGTTCCTGTAGCAACCCAGATTTATCAGAGAGCTTTGCATTTGGGGTGAGACACCTTGATCCCCAGCAGAGCTGGCAAGAAGCTCTTGCTGAGACCTCTGCCTTCCTGTGGAGCAGTTTTGTCCTGGAGCAGTGGCTCCTTTGAAGGAACTTCTGCCTGAGAGCAGAATGCTGAGAGCACGAGTGGGAGCTTGGTGGTGGGTTCCTGGCTTCTGGCAGGATTTATCTTGCTTGTTTCTACAGCTAAGGCTTGTCAGTGTGGAACTGCAGCACCTGCTGCCAGGAAGGGTTAGCCTGGTGGAGCAGGAGGGGCTGAGCAGGTGGTGCTGGTGGTGCTGTGCCCTGGCAATCCCCTGTTAGCTCTGAGCTGGGGAGGAGTTCCAGCCAGGGACTCCCCTCCCTGCCAAGAACTGCCCTGCTGGAGCCTCTGGGTCCTTTCTGCTGCTTTTGTGACTTAAACTCCTGTGGTTTCTGTGGCTCCCTTGCACTCGTGCTGCCCAGGTTCAGATCTCCAGACTGCTCTGGCTGTTGCCTTTCCTCCTTCCTACTCCAGACTCTCCTGTTCCTGCTTCCCTTGGGATGCTTCCAAGGTCTGTACTGTGATCCATAGCTTCTCTTGGCTGTGCTGCCTCCAATTCACTCACTCTTTCTCCTCATCTCTCTGACTCTAGACTGTGCAAAATGAGTTCTTTCAACCTGCCTCAGCCTCCTCCCTGCTCATCCTTTCAGACCCAGTCTGGCTCCCCAGCCACCAGGACCCACATTCCTGCTTTCAAGCTGTACTCATCCCATTCTGATTCCTCCTGCCCTCGCTTCCTATTTGCTGCTCCCTCCCAGTGGCTCCTATTTTTGTCTGAATCCACCCCCAGGTTTGCTCCCACTCTGTGCAAGTGCAGCTCCTTCCCTGCTCAGCTCCAGACACCAGCCCAGGAGCTGCCAGGTTCTCATGGCAACACTCACTGCTCGTCCCCTCCAGAGCTGTGTCTGCTCCCTGCTGGGGCACCCAGCCAGGAGCTGAGCTCCAGAGCCTTCAGAGAAGGGCACTGCCAGGGCTTGGGGGGCTCTGGGAGCAGTTCCCAGGTGAAGGCAAAGCAGGAGCTGTGCTTTGAGGGGCTGGGCAGATCCTTCCCTCCACGCTCCTGCTCGCTTTGTTTTCATCTCCAGCACTGGGTACACGTTGTCCAGCAGTTCCTGGAGAGCTGCTGGAGCCAAACAGGCAAGTTATGCTTGAATTACCAAAGCTGTGGCTTGGCCAGCATTCCCTGAGGCTACTGGAGAGCTGTGACTGCTGGTTGGTGCAGCTCTGGCTGGTTCCAAGCACCCAGAGCTGATTCTGCCACTACAGCATCCTGAAGCTCTCCCTCTGGGGAGGTGCCCCTCACCCCCTTTGGAGCTCATTCAGCCATCAAGTGCTGGGAAAAGCCTCCTGCCTGCCCCTCTTGGATCTTTTCTAAGCTCCTCTGAGGTTTCAGAGACTTTGGTTTGTACTGTCTGCCTGTGTTGGGAGTCTAGTGGGATAAGAGCCACCTCTGCCTTCTCTGGACCATCTCTGTGCCCTCTGCTGCAGGTGCCACCAGAGCCTGTGGCTGCCTGGGTGCAGGGAGGTTTTCCTTTTGCCCAGAGAGCCCTGGTCTGAGCTGGAGAGTCTGAGCTAGCTACGAGCAAGGTAGGCAGTGGTGACCCAGCAGCTTCTGCAGCAATTTGCTCCAATACTGCCTAAAATGTTCCCAGCCTGGCAGAAACCTCCCCAGTGCCCCATGATGGGCTGAAGAGCTGAACCCCAGCTCTGTGCTCTCCCCGGGGGCAGGTGAAGCACCAGCAGCTCCAGCCTCCTCCCAGCCCAGAGGAGCAGAACCAGGCTCCTTCCCCACCCCCTAAAAGCCTCAAGTGCCAGAGAGATCCTGGTCCCTGCAGGACAGGGACCTGTGCCCTGGGCTCTCTCTGCTTTGCTACCAGTGAAATGAGGCAACCAGACCCTTCCAGTCACAGATACATTTATTCTTCCATGTCTGTACAGCTGATAGCTCAGTGCATGCTTCAAGCAGCAGTATCCAGAGAAACTTCTGCTAGTAAGATGAACAAACTGCAGTTGCTGTGTTAGAAGCCTTGGTGGATGCTTACCTGTTTCCAGGCTGGGAGTGCCAACTGCACTTGAGTTGGGGAAAAAAGAAACCCACAAGGAAACAAACAGGAAAAAAAAAAAAAAAAAAAGAGGAGGAATGGCTTTTTTTTTTTTTTAACATCCAAACGTAGTGGGAGAAGAAACCTCAGGTCCTGTCTCTCGACCCTTGCCACAGCTCTGGCAATGCTGCTGCCTCCTTGCAAGCCTCCTGCTTATCCACAAGTGCTGCAGGTCGTATCCCTTCCTGTCCCTGCTCCCAGTGTCACAGCCCCAGCCCCAAAACACTGAGCAGCTCTGTCCCTTCTGGGAGGAGGAGAAGCAGAGTCTGGAGTGGGAAATTCCCAGCGTGGAAACTCGAAACCCCCCCAGGGTTCCAGCAGACAGTGCTCCTGTCTGAGCCTGTGAGCTCTGCTCCAGAGGGCTCCTGGGCAAGGAGAAGGAGAGTCTGTGGCAGGTGAGGTGGGAACAGCAAAAGGGACCCTGCAGGAGGGGAGTGCTGCAGCATCCTTCATCCTTCCTGCCAGGACAGAGCAGACGGGGGGCTGGGAAATGAGGAATACCTTCAAATGGCATAATCCCTGGGGTTCTGTTTCCTGAGGGTCTGCAGCACATCCTCGAGAAGAGAGAGCCCCAAATCCACCTTGAAGGAGAGGAAGGGGTCGGGCAGGTCGGGCAGAGCCGTGCCCTGCGTCTCGGCCACCCCGTGGGATGTCACCTGCTCCTGGTGCTGGGACTGAGTCTGGGTGGCTTTGTGGTACTGGGGAGCAGCTCCAGAAAAGGAGAGGTCAGGGTGAGAATCTGTGTGGTCGATGATGTTGGGGCAGCTGGAACTGTCCAAGTAGAGCCGGGGAGGCTTGGGAGGTGCTTGTGCCTTGGCCAGGTTCTGCTCGCTCTGGCATGAGAGGTATTCAGACTTGTCCTTCAGATCCCTCAGGCATTCCCTCTTCTGCCCATCACTGTCCAGAGTGTGGCTGTTCTGGTTCAAGATGATGACTTGGTTGCCCAGCTTTTTGTGTCTCCTGAGTGAGAAACGTCTGAAGAACGTGGTGGACTTGATGGAGCCTCTCCTCCAAGTATCCATGCTGAGGGAAGGCAACCAGGAGGAGGAGGAAGCTGCTGACTCCTCACAGCCAGGTGCTGGGCTTCAGTTGCAGGATCAGCAGCGAGCCACACAACAGGAACAACCTCTTCCTTCCCTGTTCCTGTAGCTGGAAGGAAAACAGAGAGGCTGGTGTTGCAGGAAATGCAAAGTGCACGCTCCCTCCCCGGGCTGGGGAGCAGGCTCAGAGGCTCAGGAGTCTCAGGAGTCTCAGGAGTCTCCTTCTTCAGTGGGGAAGGGATGGAAGGAATGGCAGTGCCTGAGCCTCCTGGATCTGTGCTGCAGAAGGGAGCTGGTGAGGAGCAGCCAAGGCACAGTCACCATGAGAACAGCTTTGCTCCAGCATCCAGAACAGAAGGGCACTTGGTGCCATGGTAACCAGCACCTTCTGGGGAAGGGCAGGGTATAAAAATCTCAGTGGGTGGTGAGGAAGGGAGAGGGTGACTCAGTCCTGCTGGGGGAAACCGAAGGAATGCAGTGGAATGGGAGGTTGAAAAGGCAGCAGAAGGCAGAGGTAGAAGGCAGAGGCTGGGAAAATGGAATCAAAATCAACTTACGGTGAGGCGGAGCCCAAGTCCCAGGTGGGGAGGAGGAACTGCTGGAGCTCGGGGAGAACCAGGAGCACCACTCCAGCACCGGGCTGGGAGGCTGGAGGAAGCCAAGTCCAGGGGGCAGGCAGCCAGGTGGGAGCCAGAACTCTGAGAAACCCCCAGTGCCTCCTCTGCCTCTGCCTCCCGTCGCTGCTCCCCGTCTGGATGTGTTTGTGTTGAGCCAAGCCCTTGCTGAGTCAGCCACGTCAGGAACTGGGATTTGCACCACTGGTAATTGCCAGGCTTGCAGGAAGGAGTAGGTGTGTGTGGAGTGGGGAGTGTGGAGTGGCAGAGCCCCAGCCCACGCTCCCCCAGCAGAGCTCAGCACCACCTCCTGGCTCGGGTCCCTCTCCCCTGCTCTCCTCTCTGCCCCTTCTCCTGGCTGCTTCTTCCAGCAGGGCTGCCCACGGGGCCAGGAGCCATCTCCCTGCTCTGGTTTCAGATTTAAATCCCGGGGTGTCAGGCAGTGATTCAGGTTTGTGCAGGTGATTCACCTCTGAGCCTCCTCCAGCCGAGCAGGTGGCAGCAGCAAGGTGTCCCTGGGCAGTGGACCTGGCAGAAACCTGGTTCTGCTGACCCAGTCTGCTGCTTCCCCAGGCAGAGGGGAGCCCTGCCTGTGCAGTGCTGAGGTGGTTTCCTTCATGCAGCTCCAGGTACAGCCTGATGAGTCTCTTCATCTCCCAGTCCCCATTCCCCAGCTGCTGGGGGCTCCTGGCTTGGACTCTGCAGCTGGAGGAGCCACGGGGCTGGCACAGGAGAACAAATCTGCACTCACCCCATTCTCTGCAGAATCTTATTTTGCTCTTTTCCATCTCTTTGATTTCCTGCTGGAGGAGTCCTTAAACCACCACTAAATCCAGTTCCTGGGAAAACAAACGTGGGATTTAATTTTGTTGTTGTTTTTTTTTTTTCCCTATTCACCTTCTGTGGAGATGCTTTTATTTCTACCTGAACTGCCAAGGGGGTGAGGTGGATGTTTCCAGGCATTGCTGTGCTCCAAATACACCTGACATGGTGAGGCCACCTGCCAGTGTGGAAGCAGAGAGCCAGACCCACCCCTCTGCCCTGTGCTCTCACCTCCTGCCCACGTCCATTCCGGGGAGGCTGCAGTCACCTTGCAGGGATGTGGCAGCTGCAGAGAGGCTCCCCAGAGCTTCCCCATCAGCTGAAACATTCTGGGCTCAGGTTTGGGAAGGCACCGGGTGGTTTTCTTTCCTCAGCTGTGTGTAAACCACAGACCAGTTGGGTGACTGTCAGATATTTTTATGGCTTTGGCTTTTATGTGATGGATGAAGTGTGCACTGGGCTTTGCTGGGCGAGCTCACTGCCCTCCCAAAACAACTTCCCTGCTCCCCCAGGAGCAGGATTGGGGTCAGGACTGGGGTCAGGCTCCCTGGCTGGGTCTCCTGGCTCCCTGTCTGGGTCTCCTGGTTCCCTGGCTGGGTCTCCTGGCTCCCTGGCTGGGTCTCCTGGCTCCCTGGCTGGGTCTCCTGGTTCCCTGCAGCCCAGGCAGCTCTCAGCCTTGCTCTGTCTCTCCTGGCTGGATCCCAGGTGGGGGGGTGGGAGCCCTGGGGTGCATTCCTGTCCCTGCCAGGCTGTGTTTGTTTCCTGCCCACAGGGCTCGGTGGTCTCGGAGCGGGATTACGAGAGCCTGGTGATGATGAGGATGAGGCAGGCAGCAGAGAGGCAGCAGCTGATCCAGCAGCTCCAGAGGGAGGATGAGGAGGAGTCTCACACCTAGCAGGAGCCAGGACAGCTTCCCCACCCCAGCCCACCATTCTGCATTTCCAAAGCTGTTTCTTAAGTCAATAAACCTCCTTTTTTATTTATTTATTTGTTTTTTTAAGTCACTGTAGGCAGATGGACTCACAGGGACTGCAGCTCTGAGCACACAGCAGGAGAGCTGTGTGAGCTTCACACCTGGGGGGTTCAGCCCCCCAGCAGCTGCAGGTGACAGAGGGGGGGGTGAGAGGTGCTCCCAGGAGCTGTGGCTGATTGAAACAACCCAGAGAAAGACCCTGCTCTGTCTGGAGAAATGTTTATTGATGGTGGTACCTCTGCAGCAGGGTGGATGCACACTCCAAACACTCCAGCAGCTGCTGTTGAGGTGACAGAGCCTGTGCCTGAAATGTTCACAAGGCTTTTCAGGGCTGTTTCAGGAGCAGTGTGTAACCTGTGTGAGAGCCACACAGCTCCTGCTGCTGACCACGGAGAGAAACTCCAGCTCCTCAGCTCTGGGGGAACTCTGTAGGTTCAGCAGTTCCTGCTCAGGTTTTGGGGATGAGGTGGCCTGGCAGCCCTGGATGTCCTCCCCCTGTCCCCACCACCCAGGAGCAGAGAGGCCCTGAGCTCAGCTCAGCACATCCCTGAGGAGCAGGCAGACCAGGCTGCTCTGTCACCTTCCTCCAGTGCATGCTGAGGAGGTGATTAAAATGGGAAAAGGGCATTTTCCAGCCTGCTGTCCAGGGGGATGCAGGGATGGAGCCATCTGTCCCCTTCCTCCACCCTGGGGGCTGCTGAGTTTACACCGGGTGAAGTTTTGCCTCTTCCCTCCCCACCCCCGAGTGCCTGGAGTCTGGGACAGGAAGGAATCGAGGGGAAGAGTTTGCCATGAGTCCTGGGGGAGATGATCCTCGGCAGGGTCTCGTCCAGGAGGAAGACTGGAGCCTCCCTCAGTGCTCCTTGTGCAGGCACCAGACCAGGGTCTGTCCCACGCCGGTCATGCTCACCACCCGGTACCCACAGCTCTCCAGCTTGTCCAGCACCACCCGGGGGGCATCATTCACGTAGTACTCCCAGCTGCAGGCAGGGAAAAGAGGGAATGACATGAGGGGGAGGAGGAGGAGACAGCCATTCCCTCCTGGGAAGGATCCTTGCCTGGCTGCTGACAGCACGGGGCCCAGCCCTGGCACCCGGTGGGGTCCAAGGGTTTGGCCAAGCAGCTGGGGAACAACCTGCAGGGGCCAAACAAGGAGGAAATCTGCCCAAAGGGGAAGGGTTGGGGTAAAGTGGGTCTGGGGAGCAGCTGCCCAAAGCTGGGTTGCCTGGGCTGGGGCTGGAGCTCAGGCGGTTCCATGGGAATTCATGGAGAGAGGGAATCTCTGCCAAGGAGGGAGGAAGGGTCCAGGTGGAGCCCAGGGTTTGCCTGCCTGGCTGGAGGCTGGGGGTGGCTCTGGGAGCTTGTGCTTGAAATTAGGGGATGAGGAAAAAACTGCTGCCCTCAGCCAGGAATTGAGCCCTTGACAAAACCCGAAGTCATCGGTGCCCAGGAGAGCTGCCACGGGGGGATGGAGCTCAGTTCCCCCTGGGACCTGCTCTGGGGCTTGGGATCTCTGTCCAGGGGGTTCTGGAGCAGGAGGGGAACCCCGGGAAAAGAGAGGGGGTGGGGAGTGTGAGGGCAGCAGGACACAGACATGGGCTGGGCTGTGCAGAGCTGAGGCCCTGGGTGCTGGGTCTGGCAGAACTTCTGCTCCCTCAGCCCAGGCCTGGGCAGGGGTGCAGGTGGGAGAAGCCTCAGAGGAGCTGAGCTCGGGGTGAGTCACTGCTAATGATGGGCTGCAGCATCCCTGGGGATCCTGTTTGGGCACCTTGACAAAGACTCTCCTCATCTTCATACTAATAGCAATTAAAAAAATAATAATAATTAAAAAAAAAATCAGCGAACCAGCCCAAAACATTTCCAGAACTGTCCTTGCTGAGGCTGCAAAGCAGGAGTGGAGCAGTGAGTGGGGGATGCAGCAGCAGGAGGTGTGCAGGGGCTCAGGACAAACTCCCCTTTGCTGGAATTACAGCCGAGGTGTCAGGACAAGGAGTGGGACCAGCAGTGCCTGTGCACTGGGTGCTTTCCCCACCAGGCCTGCCACATCCCCTCCGGATCCACACCCTGGAGGTGCTCGATGTTCCCATGGTGCAGAGGAAGGAGCTGAGGAGGGAGTTTGTTTTTTGCAGGAACTTAAAAGAAAACTTGAGGGGAGGAGGGGGTGATGGGGCTGGGAAGGAAACCTGCCAGGGGCAGAGCCTTAAACAGGACTGTGCTGGGGCTGGGACAGCTCCTTGGGGTGTCCCCGGGTGTCCCCGAGGTGTCCCCGAGGTGCCATCTCAGCTCCCTGGAGGGGGGAGCCTGGCTGGGTGCTGGGGAACATCTCCCTCCAAGCCCTATCGGGTGCCTGAGACCTCAGCTCCCCAAATCTGGCAGAGAGGGAGGGGTTTGGGTGTCAGAAAAAGCTGCACCAGGCAGGGGACAGGCCCAGCAGAATCCCAGCAGAATCCCAGCAGAATCCCAGCAGCATCCCAGCAGCATCCCAGCAGAATCCCAGCAGCATCCCAGCAGCATCCCAGCAGCATCCCCACAGCCCAGGGTGGGGTTGGCTCCCCCCGTGCTGGAGCTGGGCTGCCCCCAGGGTCCCTGGAGGGATGGTGGGTGCCTGCCTGGGCCCAACAGCCCATAATAACCTCTCGTTTGTTAGAGCTGCACAGCAGGAACAGCCTTCCCCCTCATTAGGGACAATTAAGCACTTCATCCCCAGAGTCCCCCAGCAGGTCCCTGCTGCTCCCAGGCTCATGCCAAGGCTGGGGGGAGGGTTTTGGGGCTGTG
>JAAWXA010000063.1:863401-886560 GCA_038090715.1 Florisuga fusca | reverse complement strand
TCCTCTCCTCTCCTCTCCTCTCCCTCCCTCCTTCCTCCCTCCCTCCTCCTCCTCCTTCTCCCTCTCCCTCTCCTCTCCTCTCCTCTCCTCTCCTCTCCCTCTCCCTCTCCCTCTCCCTCTCCCTCTCCCTCTCCCTCTCCCTCTCCCTCTCCCTCTCCTCCTGGGGAGTCTGAGCTGCTGACACCTCCCTGGAGCAGGCAGCAGGTGCTGGAGGAGGAGGGGGGTGAAGCAGGAGCCATTCCACCTGCACACTTTGATTTCTTTCTCCTTTTTGTGCCTCCCAAAGGTCCCAGCTGGAGGAGAGCCAGCGGGTGCCTCCCCGCAGGAGGTTTCCCTTCCCCAGGGAGAGGAGTGACTCCACTGCCTCCAGCTCCATCTACTTCACTGCCAGCTCAGGAGCTGCCAACACAGACGATGGGGAGAGTGAAGGAGGGTAAGGAGCAGCAGGTTGGCACAGCAGGGAAGGGGTTTTTCTCCCCCCACCAGGTGTCTGCCCATCCCAGTTCCCTTGGGGTTTGTCACAGCAAGTCTGCAGCCAGGGCCTGCTGGAGAGGAGGGAAAAGGCTCCAACTCTGAGAGGAGGGAAAGAAAAAGAAATTAAAATAATTTCTGAGGTGTTTTTTTAAGCAATAATTTGATGAGGGAACCTTGCAGGAGGGGAGCAGGAGTCCAGCCTGACTTGGGTGAGTTGATACAGAAGTTCCCAGGCAGTTACCTGGCTCTGCAGAACTGAGGGGATTAACAAGACATTGCACCAACTCTGCTGCCTGGGCCAGGGTCTTCCTGAGGTTTTCTCCTCCCTGGCTGTAGGATCCTTTCAGTGCAACCCAGAGGGAGGAGCTCAGCATTATTTTGTAAACCCCAGGGACAGGAGCAGCTTCTCCAGTTTCCTATAAAATTCCCAAACAATCATCAGGAGCTTTCAGGAGCTCTTGGGCTGCTCAGTCTCTCTGTACTGCTTTGGCACTGCCTGGGCTCCTTGGGGCTTCTCTGCCCCCTCTTCCCAGGTGCTTTGTGTCCAGGTTGGGTTTTCACCAGAGGCCTCCACATTCCAAAACCTTTCAGAACTTCCCATGGTGGTGAAGTGGGGAGAAGAGGCTGCTGGCATCTCAGCCCCTTCACCTGCCCCAGCACCCCCAGCTGGTAGAGTCTCACCCAGAATTACTTCCCCTTTGAACCTGGGAGTGTTTGGTGTGAGCTGCCTTGGGGAAACCCCAGTGTTGTGGGGGAGCAAAGTGGGAGCCATGCACTGCTGCTGGTGCTTAGAGACCAGAGTCTGTCTGGGGAGGTTCCAGCCAGGAAAGGGGCTTCCAGCTGAGGCTGGTGAGGAGCTGGTGAGGAGCAGGGTGGGGAATAAGGAGCTGAGGAGTTTGCCTGCTGGAAGTGAGGTGTTCTGGGGAACTAACCACATCCTTCATCTTAAGGATTAACACCAAGAGGTGGGGGTTTGGTCAGAAGCCATGTGTGCCAGTGTCACCTCCCCCTGGGCTCAGTCCTGTCACCTCAGAGCTCTCTCCCTGCTCTGGGAGTGTCTGAGTGCACAGCCTGGTGTGAGGGGCCTTGAGGAGGGGGCTGGGGCTGTGCTGGGGGGGCTGGGGCTGTGCTGGGGGAGCTGGGGCTGTGCTGGGGATGCTGGGGCTGTGCTGGGGAAGCTGGGGCTGTGCTGGGGGGGCTTTGCTTGCCCTCCCTCCCCCAGAGTGGGAAGTGCTGAGGCATTCTTGATGCTTCTCAGGGAAGGGAAGCTCAGAGAGGCAAAGCTCTCTGTTATCTGCACGTGGCTGGAGCTGTGTTCTCCAGATAGGCCCCTGGTCACCTATCTCTGTCTCCAGACACAGGCAGCTCCCCCTGGGGCACCAGGATCCCCCTGGGAGGGGAAAGGCATCCCAGGAGCTGCCCCCCAGCTGCTCATTCCAGCAGAGCTTGGGAGCTGGGCTGGGGCACAGTTTGGTGACAGACATCCCCTGGGATGAAAGTTACAGGGGAAAAGAACAACAAGGAAAGGAAATAAAAAAAAGTAGTTAAAATGATCTGGATGAAGCAGGAGCTTAAAGAATTGCTCTGAGCTTCCTCCTGGGTCACTGGAGCAGCTGACAGTCCCCTGGGTTTGTACCCCTGGGGTTTTCCTGTGGCTCAGCTGCTCTCTGCTCATCTGAAGTGGTTCTGATCCCTCTCCTGCTGCTTTGCACCCTTCCCTATCTCAGGGTGGATGAGCTGCTCTCTCCTTAGCACTCAGAGGAGGTGAGGATGAGCCAGAGCAGCTCTTGTGGCTGGAATTCCCTGGAGCAGACTCAGAGCCTCAGGTTCTCTTTTCCAGACAGACAAAGTGTGGGATTTTGCTGCTGGAATTCTTTTTTACACCCCATAGGCTGACCTGGATCCTCCTGGCTCTCTGCTGAGTTGTTTCATGCTCTTAATTGGAAGTTTCAAGGCCCCAGAGAAGCTGCTGTGGGGTGGGGGGGGCACTTGGCACTGAGTTTTCCTCCACTTTTTGGGGACATTTTCCCTTCAGCTTCTTGGGGTTCCCCCAGACTGCCTGAGAAACCCCCTGGCTGTGGTGCTGGAGACCCTTGGTGTTCTCTGGGGATAAAAGGGTGGTTTTTCCTGTGTGTAAACCTCTTGCAGGCTGCACACCCTCTCCTCAGGCTGATCCTGCCTTGTGTTTCCCCTTCCCACAGCTACACCACAGCCAATGCTGAGTCTGACTATGACAGGGAGTCTGAGAGAGAGAGTGAGGAAGGGGAGGATGAGGAGAGCTGTGAGACAGTCAGAGCTGTGTGCCACCACCCCCTGGAGCTGCCCCAGCAGGAGGAAACACATTTACTCTCAGATTCCTCTCTGGAGGAAGGGCTGGGCCAGCTCCTGCAGCAGGCTGACCACCTGCACCACGGGGACCAGCAGGAGAAGAGAGAAGGATTCCAGCTGCTCCTGAACAACAAACTGGTGGTAAAGCTCCTCTTCTTCCCACTCCCCATCAGGGATTCCTGTTGGCAGATAAATAGGTGGGGGAGAGGGAGTTACACCTCTCAGCACAGCTGTGCCAGCTCCTCAGGAGCAGCTTGGGCTGCCCAAGGCCAGACAGACCCTTCAGCAGCAGCCACTGCCCTGGCAGTTCCTGCCTGGGACCTCCCCGTGTCCTCCCTTTGCCTGTGGAGTGGGAGCACTGCAGGGAGCCCAGCAAACATCTCCAGGAGGCTCAGCTGAGCTCTGCTGGGGTTGGGGCCTTTTAAAGTTTCAAAAAATCACCTGTGCCCCTTGTAGTCTGTGCCCCTGTGTGGTTTTTCCTCTCTCATGAGTGGTTTGGTGCTAACTCTGGTGTTTTCACCCCAGTATGCTGACCAGACAGAGTTCCTCTGGCGCCTGGCCCGAGCCCACAGTGACATGTGTGAGATGGCTGAGGACATGGAGGAGAAGAGATCCTATGCCTCTGAGGGTGAGGAGTGGTGTGTCTGGGGCTCAGGGAGGGGCTGCTCAGAGCTGGCATCACAACTTCATCTCTTCAGAGTTTTTCCTTTCTGAAACAGGCACTGAGCAGAGCAGGGGCTGGGAAAGGTGGAGCAGGTCCCTTCCCAAACCTCTCCTCTGTCTTCCCAGCTTCTGCCTGCTGCTACAGAAGGTTTTGCTGTAACACATTGAGGTTTTTGTGTTGCTAATTATGTCCAGATGTAAAAAAAAATACATTTTACAGCATGTGTTTACTCAGAGCAGTCAGTTGAGTTTCATTTCCAGTCACTTCAGTGTCTCAGCTGGTTTGCTGGTGAGTTTGTGTGGGTCTTAATAGAGAGATTGTTAACACTGCATCTAATAACCACTGAAATCTCTAATTAACCTCTAATTACCTCTTCTTAACCTAGTGGAGCAGGTGGTTTTCTTACAGATAACTGTAATTCCAGAGGAGGTGACACCATGCTGCTGCCCAACACTGGCACCATTCCTGGGTGCTCCTGGGTGTTCCAGGGCTCTGCAAGAGCCTGGAGTTATTTCCAGGAGATTTCCAGCCAGGTGTATTGTGAAACTAACAAACACACAACTTTTTGTGCCATTCTGACATTGTTCTCTGAAGGGCCTCAGGGAGGGAAGCTGAGAGAGAATTTCTTACCTGTGTTTCTTGTTTGCAGGCAAAGAAGAGCTGGAAGTTGCCTTACAGAAATGGGACCAGAGTGCTGAGTGCCACCAGTGGTAGGTGACTTCTTACTGCTTTTTAGAAGCATCAGAAAAGAACTTGAAGGTTGCTGTGGGCTGAGCTGCATTTAAAAATTGGGAAAAAGCCACCCCAGCTTTGGTTGAGTGGCATATTCCAAGCAATCCAGGAGGTGGAGGTGGGGCTGTGTGCTGGGCAGGATGCTGCAGCATCTCATGGAGCCAGGGCTGATCCCTCTGGCTGGCTGTGGGCAGAGCTCAGCTTCCTGAGAAGCAGCAGCATCCCAGGTCTGGCTGGAAGGGAGCTGGAATTGTGACAACTGGTGGGACTCAGGATTTGGGTCCTCATGGATTGCAGCCCAGTTCTGGGCTGTGTGAGCTGAGACTCTTTGTTCCCTGTGGGATCCACCTGGGGAAGTTGCTGGCAGTATGGATTAGGGGCAGAAGCAGCTCTAGGAGGTGGGAATAGGTGTTGTTTCAGAATTTCAGATTTCAGGGATTTCAGAACTTAAAGGAGGAAGAGCAGTGTGGAGGATGCCTGATGCATCTCCTGAGCAGGGCCCAGCCCTTCCTCTGGGGTGCTGGTACCCTGAAACACCTCCACCTCCTGAGCCATGGGGGCTCTGGGACTGAAAAGCATGAGCAGGGACAAAAGAAACCTCAGCAAGGATCATTATTCCCTCCTCCTCTTGGAAAGAGTGAGCTAGCCTGACCCTGGGCAGTCTGGGGGGCACACAGAAAAGTTGTGAGATCTGTGGTGTCAGGAGGAGGGTTCCACAGCAGAGGTGATCATCACAGCCTGCAAGAGGCTCATTCTGCAGCTCTCCCCTCCTGATGCCTTCCTGGGAAGCACAAGGACTTCCTGCAGTCCTTATTCCATAGTTTGAGCATCTCCCCCAGGTACTTCCAGGTCTTTGCTGGTGGCTGGAGAGCTGGAACTGAGTCTCCAGAGTGAAACCAGAGGTTTGGGTAAGCATGAGGTCACTCCACACAACTGGTGTGTTCTGCATGCTGAGTACCACTTGTCTTCACCCCCAGGGAGCTCTGAGGATACATTTTGTTCTGCAAAGAGCAAACATATGGCCCCTTCCCACCACTTCCTGAGGCAGGCTGCAGATCCTCAGCAAACCCAGCACAGAAAGGGAACAAAAACTGAATTAATCTTTTGTGTCCCAGCTGAGGCAGCTCATGAGGATTTTTAACTTTCTGTGGTGTTTGGTTTTGTTCTTTTAGGAGCCAGGAAGGTTAGATAGCAAAGGAGGGGCTGTTCCAGCCTTTCTGTTCTGTGGCAGTTACTTGAATTCTGACCTGAATGACTCCTGGTGATGTTTCAGCCATGCCTGAGTTCCCCCTGACCACCTAACCTGTCACTGAGCATGGCTTGCCTGTTCTCCTTGGAATCTGAGCATGGAACTGTGAATGAAGCAGGAAACAGAGCACTGATCAGACAAGTGTTTGGTTCCCAGTGTTTAAGGAATCAGCCCAGAGCTGGGACTCTGGGAGGGGAGTTCCAGAAAGTCACCTCTGGCAGGGCTGCCTGTCAGGTGTGGCAAACCTCTCCCTGACCCCCAGAAACTTCCAGTGGTGGGGCTTGTGCTCTGCCCTTCTCTCCCCTCTCCCCTGTTTTATCAAGCACTTTATGTAATTATATGGACAATTATATATATTTATAACTAGATGGATTTTTCCTGATACAACCTCAGCTCTGTTTTTACTTCTGTCCTCTCCAGACATGGAGAAAGAGCTGAACAGGAGGAGCTGGTTGGAAGAGAGTCCATGAGTTGTTGTGTTCATTCAGTCCTTTTTGCAATGATCAGACATGGTTGTCACAACCTTTGAGCATGCTGGGGTCCTGCAAACCTCCTGGGCCCATTGCTGTCTTCTGGACTCTCTCCAGCTTCTCCTTTTTTTCATTTATTACTCAAAAATTGTACAGAGTGCTTCAGCTGAGGCTTCCAAGTGCAGGATCATGTTTCTGCCTTGGGCTGCTTATACCTCCCAGATCTCCTGTAGCCTTTAAATCTGATTCTGCCCCGTGACCCCCATTAGCTGATGGATTTTCCAGCATGTGCTGCTCTGCAGCCCATTTCAATTTAATCTCTGCTCTATTACCCAACTTAATGGGGTTATTTAATAGCATCAGTGCTGCTGTTGGGACTCTCTGGCCACTCCACACCCTGTCTGTTTGTTCACAGTCATTTTCAAAGTTAATCAGGGGAAAACTGGGGTAAAGGAGACTGGGGGGATTTACTCAGTCCAAACCCAAGTCAGATCAGACAGATTTCCAGCAATGAGCCTCCCACACCCAGTGCCCTGCACAGCAGCTTTGTGCCAGCTGCAGCTCCTGCATCTTCCCTTCCTTTGCTTACAGGGAGTCACAAAAAGGGCTCTGCTGATCCTAAAAGTGAATGTAGGTCAGTCTGTGTCTCTAAAATCAGGAGATTTGGGTCACTTTGGTGTTTTATTCCTCTCTCTGCTTCTGCAGAGGGAGTGGCTGTGCTGGTTCCAGTAGAGCAAAGTTTGGTACTTGGCAGGCAGGAGCCATGATCTGCCTCAGCTGTGCAGCAAGGCACAAAAAGAAGAACAAAAAAACCCCCCAGGATTTTCTCAATTAAAAAAAAAAAAATGTTATCATGTAACTTAGTGGAGACCTCCATGCAGGTATTTGGAGACTGGGGCTTGAGGTGGTGTTTGTACTGCTCTAGCCATGGCTCTGGGGGGTTCTGCTAGTGACTCAGGGTTCTGATTCCTAAAGGAATGATTGTTTTCCCTGCAGTCTGAGTCCCCACAGGCTGGTTAGCTCTCCTTCCCTTGCTGAAGTGATTATCCTGTCTCTGCATGGGAAGGGAAAACCTGGGAATGTCCATAAGAGACTGGGAGAACTGCTAAGGTCTGCTCAAGCCCCACATGTTGGAGCTCTGCTTCTCTGAATTATTCACTTGGAAGGGGTTTTATTCACAGAGGTGAGCTCTGACATGGAGTTTGATTTCCCTGTCTGTGTGATGATAAAACCTCTCCTGGTTTCCTGGCCCTGCTGCTTGGATGCATGGAGCAGTTTTTCCAGGCTGGCTGTGCTGTGTCCAGCTCACAGCTGGTGCTGCTGGGACAGGGACACATCCCAGCTGGTGGATTTGTTGGGTGACAGATTGGTTAAACACGTGTGAATCCAGTTTTGGTGTCAGTAAGAGGCAGAGTCTCATCTCTCTGTATCCAACTTTCCCCTTTTCACTCTTTTTTTGGCAGTATCAAACTCCCTACTTACAGCTGGCTGCTTCCCCTCCCACTTCTTTTCCCTGGAAAGCTGCTGGTTCCTGGCTGGGGGATGTGAGCTGGGGGGGCAGGGGGGCTCTGCCCTGCCCTGGGGGTCTCTGTTCCCACAGAGCTGATGATCTGCTGGCTGGGGAGCTCCATGCTGAGCTGGGACCTGTGGGACCTGTGGGACCTGACAGCTCAGCAGCTCCAGTTCTGGTCAATAATTAGTCAAACCATAGCAAGAGGCAAGGTTTGGGTAAACTGCTGAGACCAGAGGTTAGAGGTTGTGTACAGGAGGTGAAACCCCCTCCCAGCCCCACCTCCTCATTTCTCATCTCTCGTGATGTCTGTCCCAGCCCTTCCTCAGACTGAGGCAGAGGGAACAGCCAAGCCAAACAAGCAGAGGAGATAAAAGCAGAAGATCCCATTGGTGCTGCTGGGGGAGGCAGAGAAGTCAGGACCTGAGACCTCCAGAGCCCAAAAGCTCAGAACTGCAGAGCCTGGTGGCCCTGGAGGCTCCTGGAGGAAGGAAGGGTCCTGCTGAGGAGCAGCAGAGCTGGGAAGAGCCCTCTGTTCCTGGGGCTGCAGTGACAGAACAGTTTGGGTTGTGACACAGAGATACCCCTGCTGCTCACTGCCTGTTTTACTCACTGCTTCACCAGGCTGTTTAAAACCAGGAGGTATTTGGGTTTCCTCAGAGCTGGATGTTGCAGCAGCTGCCACTGCCCTGGGTGCTGGGGAAGGGGTCAGGCTGGGTGAGCTGCCTGTCCCACTGGACTGTTCCTGCCTGTCCCACTGGATTGTTCCTGCCTGCTTGGGCTTTCCCTGGGACAGTGGGAAGGGGGAGGGTCTGCAGGGTTTAGCTTCCATTCTCCAGAGCCACAGTGCTTCCCCTTTTTGTTGGAAAACCTTAAACTTGAGCTAATTGTGTGTGGGCTCAGGAGCCTGAGGACCAGGCGTGTAGGAACCAGGGCCTGGCAGGTTCCTGTGCTGTGTGCAGGGCTGCAGATGACATAATTTACTGTCCAGGAATATTTTTATCTTGTGATCTTAGAAAATAAGCCTTTTACTGGCTGGTATTTCTAAACCCCAGTCATGTTGTGGTCAGGGATGTTCAGCACAGGCTGATGTTTGTGGTGAAACAAACTGGGGAGGATCATAAAACAATTTCCTCGTCTGCCAGTGACAGATTGTGGTGCAGCTGTGGCCCTCTTCAGCTGGAGCAAAAGGGGGTTTTACCCAGTTCAGGGCATTATTTAGAAAAACAAGAATTCCAGAACTGAACCAGAGTTTTTCAGAAGAAACTGAGCACTGGTGAAGGGGTGAGGTTTAAAGATAAAATGGTAATTATCTGAGAGACATCAGCTCGTTTCTGTTGTAACTTAAACACAGAAAACTCAGTTCAGGGGAGAGCAGTGAGGTGTGAAATGGTTTGTGGGTTTTTTCCTGACACTGCAGGAAGGGCTCTGGGAGATTCAGAGTCTTCTGACAAATTCCTGCAGGGAATCTGTGGGGAACATCCCTCATCCCCCATCAGGGATGCCCTGGGCCCTCCTGTGCTGAGGGGACACAGAGCACTCAGCAGCACTGGGATGTGGGTGTGGGAAGTGAAATCCCAAGGGAAGTGTACTGGCATCTTTCTTCTTTTCAGCTTTATCTCTGGAGAGGACAAGACTTGTCCCATCCCAGTGCACACCCCTGGGTCCTGGCCCTTCCTTCTCCCCCACAGCTCATGCCAGCTGCTGAGCTGCTCAGGGTTAAGATTGACCATCTCTTACTAGGTAGAACTAAATGGCTTTGCACTTTTGAGAACTGAAAAGCTGTTATTCCCTCTCCCAGGCTTGGTGGCCGTGGCAGGCTGCAGGACCTAGGTAGGTTTTCCTTGGATTTCCCCTCCCAGTAGGTGCCCAGTGGGCTCTAGGTTGGGTGTTGCTTGGGGATAATTAGAGCTTGCTGTAGTGCTGCCTCTGACTGCTGTGGTGTTTGCTCTTCATTGCTCTGTGATTTGGCACAGGCTGGTTGCTGAGTGGAGGAATTCAGGGCACAGAAGCTGCTCCTCTTCCCTGGGGCAGGAAAACTTCCCAGCCAGCAGGGCAGTGGAGTCGTGTCTGCACGCTGCCTGCTGCCCGGACAGGCTCTGCAGTGTTCCCCCAGTCAACTGTGCAGCTTGGAGACACTAAATCTCTTCCCCCTGGAGACCCCAGGGGGGTGTGGAGGTGTCTGTGAAGCTGACAGCCTGCCCCTGGTGTCTCTGCAGGTTTGCTGTGCTCTGTGGGCAGCTCTCTGAGCACGAGAGCATCCAGAAGCGCATCCAGGCTGCCCACGTCTTCAAGGTGAGGCCAGAGGGTGAGGCCCTTCCCCTGGGAGTCCTGGGTGGTTTCTGCAGTAGTGAGGGAGGAAAAGGGGCTCCAGCTCTGGTTAGGGGAGCAACAAGTCTGAAGGAGCTGCTGTGAGGGGGTGGTTTGGGCTGAGGAGGGTGATGGGGACTGCTCTGCTCCCCTGTGCCCTGTCATGTCAGGAAATTAAAAATAAAGAGGGAAAGCCTTGCAAGTGCAATGTGTGCATGAGATGAGAACCTGAAACAGGACATTACCATGTGGTAATAAATACAGCACCTCAGTGACTGCACAGAGAGTGTTTTTCAAGGAGGGTTGGATCTGTCTCAGGTGTATTTGCCTTCCACCCACAGCAGGGATGTTCCAGGGATGTTCCAGGTAATAATTATCACTTTGCCAGCTATTGGCATGACCAGTAAGGGGGTTATGTCAGAGCACTGGAAAGGTGGCAGAATAAAATGAAGGGCAGCCCCATTTTTGTGTGTGTGTGTAGTAATTCTTGTCTCTGGGGCTGGCAAGGTGTTAACTTTGCTTTTCTGTGTTAACTGAGACCATTTGGGGAAAACTTGGGGCCCCTTTGTAGCTGTAATAGTGATAATCATTGACACTTAGATTTTTGACTTCTTCCATTCCTATTTCCATGTTTATTCCCCTGCATTTGCTTATAACAAAACTGTGTTGTTGTTGGTTTTCCACAGGAACACGTTGACAGAGCCATAGAACTGAAACCAGAGGATCCCAAGTTGTACTATCTGCTGGGCAGGTGGTGTTACCAGGTAAGATATTCTGTTCTGAGGAGGTTTTGTTCCTCCTCAGAATCCAATTCCCTGTTTGAGTGGGTGCTAGGGGGATTCAAACCACCAGCTGTAAGGGCTGGGACACTCTTTAGCTGCTGGACTCACTCTCTCCCCAGGTTTCCCACCTGGGATGGCTGGAAAAAAAGACTGCTGCTGCTTTGTTTGAAACCCCCCCCACAGCCACTGTCCAGGATGCTCTGCACAACTTCCTGCAGGTAAGGTTCCTGCTGACCCCCACCTGCAGTGGGAAACTGGTTAGCTCCAGTTTAACTCCAGTTTAACTCCAGTTTAACTCCTCTGGTTTGCTTCAACTCCTCACTCCCCAAGAGCTCCTGGCACAGCTCCATTGACCAGAACCTGTGGAAGGAAAACTGCTGCAAGCAAAACCTGTGGAGCCTCTGCTACCAACATTTGAAGACATCAGAACTAAGGACCCAAGTGTTCAGAATGATTTTGGGGGCTTTCCTTTTAACAGCTGTGAAGTGGAGTGAATCACTGCCTGATCCCAGCTCATCCCTGGGAACACTCAGGCAGATGCTCCACATTCTCTCATTTTCATCTCTCTTGAGTATTTTATTAACAGGCTGCCTGGTGAGGTCAGACCTCTCCAAACGTTTGAAGACAGCTGCTTCAGGGTCTCAGGGACACATTGCTGGTGGATTTCTAAGCTGCAGAGTGTCCTCTGCATCCCCTAATGTCTGCTTTTCTCTGCCTCTCCCACCCTCCCCTCTGCTCCTTGCAGGCTGAGGAACTGAGCCCAGGTTTTTCCAAAGCAGGAAGAGTGTACATTGCCAAGGTAACCAGGGGCTGGGAGCTTTCTTTAGTTCATTCATCTGCTTCTAGGGCAAGAAACATTTGCACTGACAGAATCCCTTTTGGCTGTACAGCACTCACCCCCTGTCAGTTGCTTCATGCAGAAGCAAGGTTGCAAGAGGGATAACAGGTCTGAAAATGTCCCAGTCACCTAGTGCAGGGGCATTAAAATTCCAGGGGGGAATTCTGCCTTTGAGCCATGCAGTGCAGCATCCTGCTTGGTTTCTGACAGATCAAACTCTATAAAGTGTCCCTGGAAACTTGTAAGCCCCAGGCTGGAGGTTTGNAAATACCAGCCAGTAAAAGGCTTATTTTCTAAGATCACAAGATAAAAATATTCCTGGACAGTAAATTATGTCATCTGCAGCCCTGCACACAGCACAGGAACCTGCCAGACCCTGGTTCCTACACGCCTGGTCCTCAGGCTCCTGAGCCCACACACAATTAGCTCAAGTTTAAGGTTTTCCAACAAAAAGGGGAAGCACTGTGGCTCTGGAGAATGGAAGCTAAACCCTGCAGACCCTCCCCCTTCCCACTGTCCCAGGGAAAGCCCAAGCAGGCAGGAACAATCCAGTGGGACAGGCAGGAACAATCCAGTGGGACAGGCAGGAACAATCCAGTGGGACAGGCAGCTCACCCAGCCTGACCCCTTCCCCAGCACCCAGGGCAGTGGCAGCTGCTGCAACATCCAGCTCTGAGGAAACCCAAATACCTCCTGGTTTTAAACAGCCTGGTGAAGCAGTGAGTAAAACAGGCAGTGAGCAGCAGGGGTATCTCTGTGTCACAACCCAAACTGTTCTGTCACTGCAGCCCCAGGAACAGAGGGCTCTTCCCAGCTCTGCTGCTCCTCAGCAGGACCCTTCCTTCCTCCAGGAGCCTCCAGGGCCACCAGGCTCTGCAGTTCTGAGCTTTTGGGCTCTGGAGGTCTCAGGTCCTGACTTCTCTGCCTCCCCCAGCAGCACCAATGGGATCTTCTGCTTTTATCTCCTCTGCTTGTTTGGCTTGGCTGTTCCCTCTGCCTCACTTGGGGAAGGGCTGGGACAGACATCACGAGAGATGAGAAGTGAGGAGGTGGGGCTGGGAGCTTTCTTTAGTTCATTCATCTGCTTCTAGGGCAAGAAACATTTGCACTGACAGAATCCCTTTTGGCTGTACAGCACTCACCCCCTGTCAGTTGCTTCATGCAGAAGCAAGGTTGCAAGAGGGATAACAGGTCTGAAAATGTCCCAGTCACCTAGTGCAGGGGCATTAAAATTCCAGGGGGGAATTCTGCCTTTGAGCCATGCAGTGCAGCATCCTGCTTGGTTTCTGACAGATCAAACTCTATAAAGTGTCCCTGGAAACTTGTAAGCCCCAGGCTGGAGGTTTGATCCTGCCACCACCTTGGGTTTCTGTGGTGGATACAAAGAGAATCATGGGGCAGATAAAAGGATAAAGTGTGAAATATCTGGTGAAATACCTGGGGAGCCTCACCCTGGGTACATTTTCAGAGTTGATGTGAAAGTTTGGGTCTCAGTGTGTAACTACCTGGGCTGGAAGGGTTTTATTGGAGCAACAGTTCAGCTCATGGCTGGCAGGTGTGACTGAGCAGCCAGAAGTTATCCCAGGAGCTGAACAGGACTGATTGTGCCTGGTTTGGATGGTGGGGGAGGCTTTTCCTCATCCCAGGCTCTGCCACTTGGGATCCCATCTCTTACCAGAACATTGGAAAAGCACAATTGGCATCCAAGTATTTTGAAGGGTCAGACTTCAAAGAGATGAAGAGAGTTGTGTTTTGGGGTCATCTTCTGATGTTTTGGGCTGATCTGCAGGGGCTCAGGGTTTCTGGAGGCTTTGGAGGTGTCCATGGCTCCATCTGTTCCCAGCTCAGCAGATGCAGAGCAGTGACAGCACTGCAGAACAAGGAGTTCTCCTCCAGAACCATCCCCCCAGCCAGGAAAACCACCAAAATCCACCCAGGCACAGACCATCCACTGACATTTAAGAGTCTGAAGTACTTCACTGCTGTCCTGATTCTATTTGTTGGCTTTTTATGGCAATTCCAACCATGATTAACTGCACTGCTGATGGATTGGGGTTTTTTTAGCAACCCCTTCCCTTTACTGTGCTGATTTCATGGCCCCCAAATGCCTTCCTGCCTCTCCAGGCCCTGCAAACCTTCCTGTTACCCAGAGCTGCTCCTCTGCTCTGGGGGGAGGAACATCTCACACCTCTTGAGACCTGAGAGAGCTGGAAATGTTTGATTCGTGTCTAGAACAGCTCCAGCCAAAAATGTTGAGTGCTTGCAGCCCAGCAGAAAGCTTTGTGGGGGGAAGGAGTGCTCTGAGGGTGGAGGTTTGATTCTGGAACTGGGGCAGGGAGCAGTGTCTGTGTGAGTGGCAATGAGAGTGTCACAAGCTCTGTTCCTGGGGACATCTTAACATCTCCCACCAAAAAGGCACCTCCTGGCCCAGAACAGCAAAGGGACTCGAGCTCCTGACCTGATGGTGATCCCAGTGCATTGGGAGGGGAGGATGGGATGCTGCAGGGGATGCCAGGGGCCTGAAACCAGACACTGCAAAGGGTTGAGAGACAGAAATGTATCTTTAGGTTGGTTTCCAGGGCCCATAACTGCTTGGTTACATTTGCTGCCTGGTTTTTTCCTCTCTCACTCTTCTCACCTTGTTGTTTTTTTCCTCACAGTGTTACAGGGACCTGGGGAACAGCTCTGCAGCTCTCCTCTGGATGAATCTTGCTGCAGAGCTGCCAGTGAATACAAAAGAGGTGGGAGTCTCAGGAAACACTGTGATGAGCAGAGATAAAGCAGCTACAGAGGGAAAGTTGTTTGCTAAAAGTTGTTCTGGCTTGTTAGCCTGGGGTTTGAAGTATTCTGTTCCTCAGCATCAACTCTCCTGTGTTATCCTAATGCCTAAACTCAGCAAAATAATGAAAAATATTAAAAAATGAGGGACTGACTCCCTTTGGTACCTGGGAAACTTCAGCAGGATTCAAAGGCATTGAGAAGCAATAAAAGGGGGGGAAAAAGGCTGAGGGGGCAAGGCTGAGGTGTAGTGAAAACCTGGGATAGGAAAAGAAAAGGGAATTTCTCCCTTTTGAGGCTGTTTACCTCTTCTCTTCTGGCACTTCCAGGATGCAGAAAGTGAGAGAGAACTGGAGGAGCTGCGGGCAGCAGAGGTGGAGTGAGGAGCCAGGGGATGCTGCAGGGACAGAAGAGTTCCAGCCCAAAAGGACTCAGAGGACCCTGGGGGCCTGGACTGCACTCATGGCTGAGCCACCAGGATTTACAGGAAAACCAGAGCAGGGAGCAGTCTCCTCAGCACAGCCAGGAGGAGAGCTTGGTGGGACTGACTGGGATGAACTTTTGTATTAATTTCCTTCTTACAGCACTGAGTACACTTGATTTTAAAATGTCAGATCCCTAAGAAGAGGTGTGGGGATGTGTAGGTAGAATTTGTGATTTTTGTATGTATATATCATAGATATATGTGAGGTCTGTACTTTGTGATGCAGAATATACACAGGGGTGTGTATACAGCCACATATTTCCCATCACAAACTCCACCAGCAGCCCTGCTGCTGCTGCTGAGCTCCCTCAGCTGATGCCTGAGGAAATCTTCAGCCAAAGTGTTTTTCAGACTGAATTGTGTTCTCTTTTCCTTCCTTCCTGCACTGACTGCCCCAGCTGAGTGCCTCTCACACTCCTGGGAGGAGGGAGGGAGATGCTGAGCCTGGTGGTCCCTGTGCTGCTGGTGGTCCCCAGCCCTGGGGTGTCCTCAGGCTCTTCACCCCAGTGGGCTCTGAGGCTGTGACTCCAGGAAAGGCAAATACAGGGAGGGGGGAAAAAAAAATCAGGCAACAGGGACTTGAGTGAGGTGTCAGCCCTTCCCTCCTCACTCTGACAGATCTGGGGGTGTCCAAACACTCCTGATGGGCCTTCCCAGTGAAGCCTGAACAACCTGACTGGTTTCTGCTGGGCGCCAGCACTGCTCACTGGTGTGGCCATTCCCTCACCCCCCAGCTCTGGGGGCACGAGGTGCTGTTGTCACAGAACTGACTGACAAGGTTTTCAACTTCTGGACTTCTCCTCAGTGGTTCCAGTCCCTCCCCCTCCCTGTGGCCTGTGCTGGAGAGGGAGCTGTTCACTCTTCAGTTACCAGTCACAGGAATGATCTGTGCCAAAGCTGGTGCTTCCCTGGAATGTTTTCTTCTCCCAGTTCTGGGCACCAGGAGGGTGCAGCTGACACCAGGAGTGGGGCAACAAATGTCAGAAATCCCCCCAGATCTTTCCCAGTGTCCCTGAGCCCCCAGCTCCAGCTGGCAGCTCACCCAACACTTTGTGTGTTTGTTCCCTCTGGCCAGGCCTTGGGGTGTTTGTGAAGTGTCAGGTACCAAAGTGCAAGAGTAAAACATTCCTTAAAAATTACCTTTTTTTAGTCACTTACACGTGGTTTGTTTGTTTTTTTTCCATAAAAATAACACTGAAAGGGAAAGGTGGCACATCTGGAGCTTTAAAACTTCCTGATTTGTAGACGTGGCTCTTGAAACTGGGTTGGGGTTTTTTTTTTTTTTGTTTGTCTAAATTAAACTAAAATTGTGGTGCTGAACTGCTGAGCTCCAGGCAAGTTGTGCCATTTGCTTTAAATGATTAAAATTGATGCTTAGGAATGGAGAAATGAATGCTGGGGGGCTGGGGTCAGTCCCTGTCTGTGCTGAGCTCCCCTCTTTGTCCCTTGCTCCCTCTTTGTGGGTTTTGCTGACACGTGGGGCGTTTTCATTGTTGTTTTTTCCTTCTAAACATCCAGTCCTTAAATATTCACACAGGTTTTTTCAGATATTTTCTTTATGATTGCTTAAACCAGACTGGGAAGCCACAGGAGACACAGCAGAGCTGGGGCCCAGCTCTCTCCTTTCCCTCATTATTTATCCCAAAAAAAAGAGGAGGAAAACAGTTTCTGCTGCTAGGACATTACTCTCTTTAATCAAGCTTAGAGCAGCTCACAACAGTGTAGCTGATAGATGAATATTCCATAACATAAAAGAACCTTTTTAGGCTCAGAAAGTCTTCCAAAGGCAAGGCTGCACTGCACACCCCAAATCGAGGAGATTAAGAGGAAAAGGAAACTCCAGGCTGAGATGGACTGAAGAGTTCTCTATCATCTTCTCACTGCCTACAGAAATAACACCTGGGGCTGAGCTGACACCTGGCTCAGCCCAGACACCTGGCACCTTGGCAGCACCTTCATGGTCCTTTTTATTAGAAGTAGATTTCCACACAGCAGTCATGAAATAAAAAGAAAAAAACCCAAACAAACCCAAAACAACCAAAAGAATGAACTGAAATGTAAATTAACAGTTCCCCAGCCCCACTCTGCTGCAGCATCCCAAAGTGAACGTGAGCAACATGGAGTGTGACCACCAGCAACATCCCCACCTGCTCCCTGCAGACACCCTCCTGCTTTATTTGGTAATTAAAGCAACTCAGAAGAACTGAAGCCTCCCTCCCCCCTTTTTATGGGACAAACCCCTCAATGCCACCTCAGAGTCACCAGGTATCAGCACTGCCCATGGTCTCTGTGCTGTTTCTGTGCAGTAGGATCCAGCTGTGAGGACAGGCCCAAGGCTGTGCTGCTCTGAAGGTGTTCTGGAGGGCCCAGCTCCACCTCAGAGGTGAGGAAAGCCCAGGAGGGCAGAGCTGCTCCCAGCAGCCCCTCCAGATGTCCCTCAAAGTTTATTTTTCACCCGATGGACTTCTGGGCCAAGGTGCAGCAGATTCCTCTGCTGGCATCCCAGCAGCAGCTGCCTTGGGAAAAGGTCTGTGAGGTGCTCAAAGGAAAGGAGCCTTTTCTGCACTCCTGCTCTTGGGTTCCGTAGGAAATGAAGGGTGTCCTCAGTCCTTGGCATCTCCCACTCCGTCAGCATTGATGGCAAACATGGCTTCAGCCTCGGGGAGGCAGGGGGAATCATAGATTTTACAAATTCTGGTTTCCCCACGGCCTTTTCGCAGGTAGAGCCTGAGGGGGAGAAGGGAAGAGAAGAGGTGAGGGTGTCAAAAAGCTCCCTCCAGCAAATCTCCAGCATGAGCCCTGGGAGGTGGTGTCAGGACATGAACACAGCCCCCCAGGGAGCTGTGGGAACTGATAAAAACTTTGTGAGCCCAGCCAGGCAGCTGTGAGCTCTGTGTCTCCCCAGGCTCTGTCCATGGCCACTGCAGCCTCCTCAGCTCAGCAGCAACCTTGCTCTGCAGCAAAAGCTCCACAAAGTCTCCCACAACAAGGTCCAGGGAATGAGAATCTGTTCTCTCACCTGGTGGTGGAGGCGTGGGCAATGATGTTTCCCCCAATAGGTTTCTTGGGATCTGCAGCAAACATGGCTGCTCCATCCACCTGTGCCACCACCTGGTTGGTGATCACCACAGCCACACCAAACTGCGAGGGGAAAAGCAACAAAGGAAAACCTGTTTGTTGTCCACAGTCTGAAGAAAAGGGGTGGGAGGGGGAAAAAACCCTCCAAAAAATCCCCAAACCCAAGACACAGAGCCTCCTGCTGCCCCCCTCTGCCTCAGCCACTCTCAGGTGCCTCTGGGAACCAGACGGCAGCAGCCACGACGCCGTTTGTACCAAACTGCTGAACTTCACAAGGTAAAGCAAAGAGCTGGCCAGTCCTGCAGAGGGAAAAGCCAACCCTGAGTGCTCACCTCATCTGCCAGCCTCAGCAGCATCCGCAGGAACCTGGCCAGGTGCATCTGTCTGGCTGAGAGCTCCCCCCTCCCCGAGTAATCGGTGCGGTACAGGGCGGTGGCGCTGTCCACGATCAGCAGCGCGTACCTGGAGGAGAGGGGTCAACAAATCCAGGCAGGAGAGGGGCTGCATGAGTAAAAACTGGGATTTACTGCACTCTGATAAACCAGCCCAGAACTTAACGTTTTGACCCCACAGGTATCCCGTGGAGGGGTTCCCACACACCTCCCACCACCACCTCCTTCCCCCCCGAAGGAGTCTCTGACAATTGCCTCAAACTCCAGCTCCCTGCAGGGGTTTCTGTGCTGCCAAATGGACAAATCATTTTCTGAATAAATTCTTTGCTGTGAGGGCAGTGAGATGCT
Organism: Florisuga fusca; assembly: GCA_038090715.1. NCBI lineage: Eukaryota > Metazoa > Chordata > Aves > Apodiformes > Trochilidae > Florisuga > Florisuga fusca. The sequence continues at coordinate 868,123 of JAAWXA010000063.1, read as the reverse complement.
GGAACAGGCTGCCCCATCCCTGGCAGTGCTGAAGGTTGGATGGAGCTGGTGGGAGGTGTCCCTGCTCACGGCAGGGGGGTTGGAGCTGGATGGTCTTTAAGGGTCCCTCCCAACCCAAACCATCAAATGTAAATCTGAAAGCAAGAACAAACTGATCTTTTTAAAAACTTCTTTTTTTAAAGCAACATCAGTTGACAGACTGAGCTTCCTATCTGGGCAGACCAAAGCACCATCCAGAGCAGAGCCCAGGGAGGGAAGCTCTGCAGAAAGTGTGTGGCACCAACATTTTCCTTTGACATCACAGTCTGGTGATCTGGGGGTCTCTGGTGCTTGCCCCTGTGTCTGGCAGCTCTGGGAGGTGAAGGTCCCTCTCTGGGCTCAGTGTGCTCACCGTGACTCAGCCATCATGGCAGAGGCCTGGTAGAGGAGCTGGGTCTGATGGTCCGTGTTAAACCCTCGGGCGTACGCCACGTTGTCGAGGACATCACTGCCAGACAAGCCATACCTGGGGGGAAAAAAGAAAATAAATCCCTTGAAGTGACCATTCCCTCAGCAGCAGTTATGGAGCAGGTTTACCTAAAGGCTGGAATAAAAGCTCATGTTCCTGGAAGAGGGAAAAGTAGCAAAAAATGCAGCACCCCTTGGTGACGAAAAGGGAGCAGAATGACCTGGAACCCCTTCAAGGGAATATTTCCCTGCCTGGGAACAATAGTAAAGCAGAACACCAGAGATTTTCCTCAAAATAAAACCCCAGTGAAGCAAAACTACCTCTCTGGAGCAGTGTTCTGAAAGCAGCAGATTGCTCTTAAAAGCCAGTGATCAACTGCCTCCCACCTGCAATGCCTCTGTCAGCATCTTATTTCCCAAATAAATAATAATTAAAAAATGATAGCTACACTCAACATCCTGAACTTAAATTACTTATAAGGCACTTGAAGAGATCCCTTAGCATTTGGAGAAGCAGTTGATTATCCTCCTGGGATCTGAACTGCAGCAGTATTTTTCACAATGAGTGAGGACCAAGGTGATTTGTTCCCGTTTTGTATTTCCCACTCCCAGCCCCACTCAGAACTGGCTGAGCTGCAGCAGGTTGCTGAGGACTGTCAGCATCTTCTAGGATGGAGTCCCCACAGCCTCTCTGGGCAACCTCTTCTGCCCTTTGGCCACCCAGGAGAGCAGGACAGACCTTTCAGCCACTGCCAGGAGCCTCTCGGGGCGGAAGGTGCCCTCGGTGTCGATGTACATGGCTTTCCCCTCCCCTCCACCACGGTCAATGGGAAGCTGAGGGAAGAGCAAAGGGAAATGAAACATCAGGAAATCATCCAGTTGTTGTCCTCAGTCACAGAACTAATTGTCACTGCTGGAAAAGAACTCTAGGATCACCCCAGTCCAACTGCCAAGCCAGAAAAACCCCCACAGTGCCCAGCAGGGAGTGTCCTGAAGGTGACACCAGGCACTGAGCTCCCGTGACTGAAATCATCTCTATGGGCAAAGGGAGACAAAAGGTTCCTGGTTTCCATCCCTGGTACCTCCACAGGAAGTGCTGAGCTTGGAACTGGGGTGTTTAGGTGCAGGAGGATGTTAGGTAAATGACCAAATTAAACCCAGAGCTTCTCCTACTGCATGGAACAGCAACCTCTGGGAGGTGACAAGCACTGTTGTTAGGGGTGCTCCAGACTGAGTCATTTTTATAGCAAGAGCCAGCTGGAGCCTTTTAAGGAAGTAAATCCAAGTAAGCTCAGGATATATTAGGGAAAGAGCAGATACTCCAAGAAGCTCCTTGAGCCCAACAGTCTCTTTTCTTTTTGTAACACTCATGGTGATGAGAAAGGATTTCTGCAGCCTTGAGGGGAGATCCAACACTGCTCTGCATTAAGATCTAGAACTATCCCACAGGGCTAATGAGTTAAATTTGGTTGTCAGAGTACTGAGGAGAAAAAAAGCTACAGAACAAGGCAAACAGGCAAAAAAAACCCCACCCCAAACTGCTGCTGCTGCAGTAACCCCAGTAACCAGATCAAGCAGGAAACAAAAGATCCCAGAAAGCTGCAGGCACAGCCAAGGGTGCTCCAGACCCTCACATTCAAGTTTATTGGCAGAGAAAAGTGCACAAAGTACCAAAAGCTCCAATTTATCAAGGTGATGTGTGTGTTGCCTGGACATTTGATTTGAATCAAGGGCACTACTCACCTGACAGGTCACTGCCAGGGTGTGACACAACTGAGTTTTTCCCGTACGGAACTCACCAAACAACTCTGTTATGGACCCTGTTTCTATCCCTCCTGAGGGGAAAATAAAAATAAAATCAACTTCAGAAGGTCAAGCACCTCAAACAAAGCCCACGTGGACTGAGAGAGACTCATTAATCAGGTTAAAAGTTTCAGAAGTCTGACTGGAAACCTGGCTTTCCCCCTGAGCTCTGTTGTGCCCTTGCCCAGGGACTGTTTATAGACAAAAAACCCACCAGAAGATAATGCAGGCTGATCAGTAAAGAGAATTGTTACCTTGCAGCAGTTTATCAAGCTCTTTGGAGCCAGTGGTGATCTGGATGATCTCTGACCTTCGCTGGTGGAATTCTGTTGCTGTGGTGAAACCCATCGGAACCAGCTTGGCTGCTTCAGCCTGGAGGAACCCAAAGCAGTGCCAGGAGGGCTCAGCCCAGCTCTGTACCCCCTGCAACCCCCTTTCTTGTGGAGTGGGGAAGCACTGACATGATTCAATCCATGCATTTCATTTTATGGACTGCATTAGAGTGGGTGTCTCTGAAAAGAACTGAAGTTCTGATCCAAGACAAAGCTCCAGCTCCCATTTGGTGTGTTTGATGGAAACGGGGCCCCCCTCCCAGATCTGTGAAAACCCAAACACCCAGGCTGGGCACACAGCCCTGGGGAGTGCTTCCTGCCAGGGAGTCAATATCCAAGGCACTGGAGGAGTGCTGGAGTCAAAGATGGAGCTAGGTCAGATTTCAGTCAAAAGGAAATTGTTTGGCAGAGTCTGACCTGGGAAATGTTGGGAGAATAAAACTCAGGAGCAAACCCCAGGGTCAGAGCAGCCTCTGGGAAGCAGTGTCCTCTACCCAGCTGTGTATTCTTGGGGAAAGAACATAACAAACTGGGCAGCAAGGGGTTGCCCCTGGGTCCTGCAGCTCCTCTGGGTTCAGTTCTCAGCCTCACCTTCCCCATGGCTCCTCCCTCTCCACCCCTGGAGCTGCTCCTGGGGTTTTGTCATGTCATGCCTCTGATCACCTTTACTGCCCTTCTCAGGACACCATTAGTGAGACCTCCCCAAATCACCAGAACACTTTAATCCAGCAGAAATAACACTTCTTGAGTATCCTGAGTCAAATCTTCTCCCTCAACAACACCCTTACCAGGATTTTGTCAGCTTTGGCCTCACTGATGCCTTTAATGTTCAGCAGCTCCTTCTTTGGTGCATAGGCAACAGCCTCCACGGTGTGGAATCCAGCTTCTTCCAGCTTCTTTACATCATTGGCATTGATCCCACATTGCTGGGGGGAGAGAAAGGGACAAAGACACAAATACCTGAATCTAACTCCCTCTGAACACCCTCCCTTGGCTTCAGCAGCTCTGGGTCAAACTCTGTTACTCCAAGTCAGCATCCTGAGTGTTAGTTACACAGAACAGAACCACAAAAATAAGATCCTTTTACCTGTGAGATGTTTGCCCAAGGTATTAATGGCCCAGGTGGCAGGGGAGAGGCAGCAGAGAGCACCCTGCTGGGTTGCTGAGGTGCTGGAGGTGATCAGTGCAGGTCAGGAGGGGGAACACAGCAAGGCAACACCACATAAAACACAAGTGCTGCACTTGGTGGTGGGGTTGGTTTTGGTTTCTTTTTATTTTTGGCAGAACACAAGTGAGAATTTATCAGTGTGGTTTCCACAACTTGTGTTTAAGGACTTAGCAGCTTCCTGGACAGCTTTTTACACCAGAGGTAACTCCTTACCCACCTCTAACCTGGATATGAGCTGTGGTCCAAAGCTCTCCTCCTCAGCTGAGGTGTCTGCATTTGCTTCCAGCTGCATCTGCATGGCCATCACCCCGTGCTCAGGGCAGCTCTGCCAGAGAACAAACACCCAACTCTGACCCAACCTGCACCAGGCTCAGGGAAACAGGACACCCACACTCTGCTGGGAATGCCACCCCTTGGGTGACCTCACTGAGGGGCTTGGCAGTGACAGGCAGGGGGCCAGAGCCTTCCACTGAGGCCAAACAAAATCATGGAATTGTCTGGGTTGGAAAAGTCATTTCAGATCATCCACTCCATCCATCCCCCCAGCCCCTGTCCCTCAGCACCACATCTCCAGGGGCTGAAACCCCTCCAGGGATGATGGGGACTCCAGCCCTGCCCTGGGCAGCCTGGGCCAGGCCCTGACAACCCTTTCCAGGCATTGAGAAATTGTTCCCCAGCTCCAACCTCAACCTCCCCTGGCACAACTTGAGGCCCTTCCTCTTGTCCCATCCCTTGTTCCTGGGGAGCAGAGCCCGACCCCCCCTGGCTCCAACCTCCTCTCAGGGGGTTGCAGAGAGCCAGAAGGTCTCCCCTCAGCCTCCTCTGCTCCAGGATCAACACCCCCAGGGCCCTCAGCTGCTCCTCACAACTTCTCCAGCCCCTTCCCCAGCTCCATCCCCTTCCCTGGACACCCCCGGCCCCTCCAGGTCCTTCTGTTCCCGCAGAGGGGGCGGTCCCTGCCCTGCCTGTCTC
>JAAWXA010000063.1:839965-863381 GCA_038090715.1 Florisuga fusca | reverse complement strand
TGTGTATAGGCCGGCGGTTCCCGGGCTCACCCCGCTGGTTCGGGTTCAGGTTCGGTTTGGGATCCGGATCCGCTCCCGCCCGCAGCCGCTGCCGGTTCGGAAGAGCCCGCCACAGCGTCACGTGACGCGAGGCGCGCGCAGAGGGGCGGGGCCGGGAGTTCCGCCCCCCCTCCCCTTAAAGGGGCCGCGTCCCAATTTCTGGGGCTGGGGGGGTGAGGGAGAGGAGGGGGATTTCTGTGTCTGTGTTTGTGTATTGCTGTTCCCAGCCCCCAGGAACACACTGGAACGCTTTGCTTTACTTTCCTTTTTTTTTTTTTTTCCCTTAATTTTTATTTCTCCGTTTGGTTTGGGTGCCCCGGGGGGAAGCCCCTCCCTTCCCTGGGGTGTGCGGCCCAATTAACGCTCCGCCTAATGAAGGGAATTAACCCCTTTGTGCCTCGCAGCTCCGGGAGGCACTGCCCCTCTCCTGGACGTTCTCAGCAGGGTCTCCCTTCCCTCCATACAAACAGCTCCAGAAAATCCCGGGGGGATTCCCGTGGGTAAAACCATCTGCGGGAGCACCCAGAGCCGGGGGGAGGCAGCAGAGGGGGCCCAGGGACCCAAGTTTCTTCAGACTTTCCCTCCTGGTCACACGTGGAAGCAGAACTCGGGGTGAGGTGGGGCCAGCAAGGCTGAAAATCAGATTTTCCTTTCTCCAGCTGCCCAATATTTACCAGGAATTAATAAAATCCTGTTCCTCCTCTGCTCCCGTGTTACCTGGTAGTACCCCCCAGCAGAACTCTGTTACCACAGACCAGAAACCACAACCAAAAATGTTTAATTTTGCCTCATCCCCTTTTTCTACTACAAACACATGGCTTTTTTTTTCCTTTTTTTTTTTTTTTAAATCTGCTTTGATTTCATGTCCAGAGCAATATAATGAGCTCTACCAAAACCTGTCAGCTTCTTGAGCTTCTAAATAACACAGAAAGGAAAATCACAGCTGACCCCGGGTCATGGCCATGGCACAGGCCTGCAGCCCCCTCTGCTGGGTCAGGAGACCCAGACAACCCCCCCAGGAAATTCTCAAAGTCATTTCAGGTACAACCCCACAGTCAGTTGCAGTTTAAGTTTCAGAATTAAAAAAAAAAAAAACAAAACAACCCCACACAGAATTCTTCTGCAAAAAGCCAGGAATCCAACAGCAGGAAATGAGAGGAAAATAAAACCCAAACCAAGTTCTTATTGCCAAAAAATCCTCTGAGATTGGCAAAGCTGCTTCAGTCACAGCAGGCAGGTTTGCAAGCAGGAGTGGAAATGACACAGCCAAGAATGACAACTGGGAGAAGGGAGAGCAGGAATTCAAATGTTTAATGAACTTCCACCTTCCAAATGGAAGGAAAAATTGTAAAACGACAAAAATACATAAAGACACAACAAGATTTTTAAGCTCAGCATATTTTACAGAGATGCCCAGGGCTGCATTTGCCTACAGGGTGGTAGTAAATGCAGCCAGGGTCAGATCAGCTCAACCTACAGAATATACAGAATATACAGAACCAGTGGCATCCTGACACATCTGACTGAAATCCCAACACCCCACAGGCTCAGGGAACCAGAACCAAGGGCCAGAGGGCACTGAATGAGAGGATCCCACTGCAGGGCTGTGGCCAAGCACAGGCAGCAAGTGGCTTTGTGAGAAAAACCTTCCAGCACCTGAGAGGTGAGCTGGTGAGTCAGGAGCAGCTCTGTGCTCCCTGGGTTTGGGGAGGGCTTCCAGGAAACTGGCAAATAAGCCCAATGTGATGTTCTGCTGCAAAGCCAGGCACTCATCAAGTCATGGCAGTGGGATTCCAGACAGGTTAATTTGGGAAATACTCATCATGTTTTATACAAGAGCTCTGTAAATCAACCCAGAACACACCCAACACCTCGTGTCTGGAGGACAACCAGAGACTACACGAGGAGGCCAAGACCACCAGAGAGAGAAAGAAGAAAAAAGGAAGATTGGATCTGTAAAAATTGTGACCCATTCTCCCTTCTCTTTAGAGACCTCTGCTTGTCTGACAGCTTGTGGCCCACACCAAGCATCCCAGACACCAACCCAGAACCAGAGAAGGTGAGCACAGAGCTGAGCACTCCCCTCCTGGTGAGACAGCTTACAAGGCTCCAATCTGCCTTCCTCAGTCCTGCCCGTGGATCCAGGGAATCATCTGGGCCCCTGGAGCAGATTCTGATGGATCCAGCTGACAATCCTCTGCAGGTAGTGGTCACCCAGTGGTACCTGGGAGAGCAGAGCAGAAATCTCCTCCTCCCTGGAAGGTAACATCAGGCCAGGTGCTTAGGAGGAGCCACTGAATTCCCCATCCCTTCCCTTGAAACTTAAACTCTCTGGAGGGGTTCTTTCTGCTTGACTCACCCAATATTCCCAATTTGTTTTGTGACAGTGAAAGGCAGAGAGTCAGATGGGTAGCTGGCAGAGAGAGACAGGGTCAGCTCAAACTTTGCAAAAGCTCTGGAAGCTGAGAACAAAAGCTTCACTCTGTGAAATGAACACAGACAGACAAAAATCAGTATAAAACATTCAGATGTACTGCTGCTGCCTCTGAGTTCAGCTCCCCAAGTGAAAACAGGTGATGCAGCCAACTCAGGAACTTCTACAGAGTCCCAGCAGAGACAACAGCAGCTTCACAAATAAGGTCAGAGAATCTTTCCACTCTGATGCTATCAGCACTCAGACACTGAGTGACAACACAAACCCCAGCTTTCCTCACAGAACCTTACAAAAATATGGCAGAATAATTAAAAAATACATTTTCTAGTTAACACAGAATATTCCTAGGCAGCTAAAGCTCTCAGAAGTTTTCAGTATGACTGATTTACCTCCAGAATTCTAAGGTCAGGTAAATCTCCAGTGACTGGCAGCTTCCTGAGCACAGGCTGCTCTTGCAGCTGCTTTGTTGACTCAACTAAATACAGATGATGTTCTGCTCCATGCTAAAAGTACCAGAGCCCTCTGCAAAATGAGAGTAACCCCAGGGAACAGGGAAGCCCTGGGCTAAGCAGCTGGGCACACCCTGCTTCAGGACATAGCAGGTGAAGTAGGATTATCCTGCTCCACTGGGACATGCCACAGAACTGGGAATTAGCATGAGGAAAGGAAAACCAAAGAAAATAAATTTAAGTGCATTTGTCCTTCAACAACCAATTCTGCTTGGCTGAAGCAAACAGATGATTAAAAGAAATAAAGCACCAAGCCACAGGCAAACTCTTGGCTCTGTTTGCTTTGCCTTGCCCTAAAGATTTAAGTGAGACTCAAGTCAAACAGAGAAGCAGTGAGGAAGGAGAGATTCCATGACAGCAAGGAAGTGGCTGAACATCTGAATTTCCCTGCATGTGGATATCACAGTGAAATGATATTAAAACAATTGTCACAAATCAGTGGCACGAAATCCCAATTTCAAGAAAACCAAATGGAAAAAATGTCAGTTTTGCTTCTGGTTATCTAGAGATGGAAGGACTGGTGGAAACCCCCCCTGAAGCTACTCACTGTGTGTCACTGATCTCTGTCTTCAGCAGGCTGAATGTCCCCCCCCATCTCTCCAGAAATTCAATCTCCTCTCCCAAGATCTTGCAGCGACTCACAACCAAGGAGACATCCTGAAGAACCTGTGGGCAACCAGAAAAACAGCCACATTGGCTCTTGAAAATGCAGTTTATGCCACAAAGTTCTGTGTATATGTATATACATAAGTGTCTGTGTGTATGGATCTATGGAAGCTTAACTGCTGCTTCAGTCTGGATGTAAAATGAAACTGTGCAAACATCACAACAAACATTCTCTGCCCTGAGTTTCTCCTTTCAGCTTTGCCAACAAGGCCACAGAGACATGCAGGAACCCCAAGTCTGGCTTGGCAATTTATTCCATGGATACTCTGGGAAGCAGAATGGCATCCAGCTCAACTCTGTAATTTGTACTAGCAGAAAGAAAAGGATTTTAAGAAATCCCTAAGGACTTCCCCTCACACCTCAGAGGACTCCAGACTGATTTGCACTGATGAAGCATTCATTAAGATGTTTTTTCTTCAGTGTCAGTCCTATTTCCTGAGGCAGAAAGGATCCAGTGTTTTTCTAGAGCCTTAGAGGCTGTCCTGGCAGATTACCTGGGGCAGGTAGTACAGTGTGGGACACTTCTCCTGCCAGCATCCCTGGCTGTCAATAAACTGGAAGATGAGTCTTTGGACTAAACATGAGGAGGGTGGAGCTTTTTCCTCTGTAACACAAAAGAAAACCAGGAATTTTTCAAATCCAGATAGATTAGCAGATAAACCAGACATTTACAGGTGGCTTCTCAAATCTCTTCCCAAGACATTTTAAGGGCAGAGACTTTCAAGCTACTCAAAAAATATAAAAAAAATCTTACCATCCAGGAGAGATTCAAAGTTCAGGCTGACTATCTTTCTGGAAGGATCTTCACCAAAAACATCACCCTCTGAGAAGGGAAAAAAAATCCCCAAACTGTTATTTCCATACTTAGCTCTGGAGCTGCAGCTCTTCCTCTTCAGAAATAGCCATTTGTTACATAGTTTGCTGAAAAACCACTGATAAACCCTCTCAAAGCCACTGCCCTCAGCTCACACACTCCTGCTGCAGTGTTTTCCCACTCCTGTTAGCAGATCTTCACAAACACAGAAACTGCAGGTTTGTATTTTTTACTGTTTAACCTTTCCAACTGATCAAACTGAAACCCACCCATCTTGCAACTTACCTACTGGGGGTCCAAACACCACTGTGAGCTCGATGGAGTCATAAAGGAAACTAAAGACTGCCTGCTGCTGGCTCCACTCAGTCATCTCCCACTCAGTGAAGCTAAGAAGGGGAGGGAACACACACACCATCACCCTGAGTTCCAACCCACCAACCACAACAATGCACTGAAGGGCAAGGATCAGAGTCCTGAGAGCACTTGGAGCTCTGGGCACAGACTGTCCCAACAAAATGTTTCCATCAGAATGGAAGAATCTGTTGGGAATGCAAGCACAACTGTTCCTTTTGGAATTGGAGAGCTGGATCCAGTCTGAATGCAGAGGATCACTGCAGAGATTGGGTTTCCCAAGTCACATGAGGAAAACCAAACCCCTTCACAGACAATTTAGAAGCCCCAGAACTAGCTGATACAAATAAAACCTTTTCCTTACTCATATTTCTCCAGGAGTTCCTGGCAGCTTCTTTCTTTTTCCTTTAGCAGGTTTATCTGAACAAGCATTTGCTCATTCTCAGTCTCCAGATCTGCCAGTTCCCTGCAAAGACAAACAGGCCACAGGAGATGAAGCACAATGGCTGGAAACCCACCAGCCCCCTGCAACCTGACTGTCACACCTTGTTTTAGGTCTTCAGATCCTCTCTGATCCAACCTTACCTTTGAAGTTTCTCTTCTTGGGCTTTGAAGCTCTTCAGTTCTAAGAGAAAGGAAAAAATGGAGTGAGAGAGCAGCCAAGCAAGCCCTGACCTGGAAAGAGCTCAGCTCCCTGGCTGTATCCTGGCTGGACACAGACATGCAGTCCAAGTCAGTAATTACTGAAAAATTAACCTGCTGGATATGACAGCCAGCACACACTCTTCAAGTCACACTGCACCAAATTCTAACCCCCGTTTTTCCAGGGGAAAAGCAGTCTTTTTTGTACTTTTAACATCTTTTAATTAGCACTATCCCATGAGGAAAAGAAAGCAGTAGTGTCTGCATCCATATCAGAATCAGTATTTCTGAGTACCACCCTCTCCAGAACTTAAAGAACAAAATAAAAAGTGCCACCTGGCTGGTCCCATTACCTTCCTTTAGGCTCTTTCCTTCTGCCAGTCCATCACTGCCCTCTGCTCCCCATCCTTCCCTGCCAGAATCTATGGGAAAGAAGTATCAGGTCTCTGCAGAACTCCCAAATTCAGTCTTTAGATTCTGTTTTATTTGTCTTTGGGTTTTATAAATCTTCCCATTTCAAAGCTAACTAAGAAAAACATACACAAAGCTGGAGGGGCATCTACCAAAACCCTCAAAAAGTAAGAGTTAGCAAGGAAAACTCCTTTTATTGCATTGTTTCAAAGCTGCCACTGAAATCTAGGTGGAGGAAAAGAAGTGACAATACACAGAGCACCATCATGCAGCTGATTTTAAACCACCCAGCCAGGTAAAACAGGGCAGTCCTGGGGAGCAGAGCTCACCACTGCCTGCTGCAGGAGACACATACCCCCCTCCAGAGGACCAAAGCAGCTCTCTGCCTCCTTCAGCAATCCATCCAGCTTCTCCATTCTTGACAGCAGCTTCCTGTGTTGTTCCTAAGGTGGGAACATTGTGCTCAAGTCAATGACATTTTTAAAAAAGCTGAATTGTCTTCTGGGACCATTGTGTGGGTCTTGGACTGCCAAGAAGCAAATGAAAGCAGCTGATATCACCTCTCATTCAATGAAGCAGCAGGCTGAGCAGCACTGAGGCAGCAGCCATGTGCAGGGATACTCAGTGTCTCCTCCTAATGACTTTTCTTACACAGGGATGAGACATGGAGATAAAGAAATTTAACACTTGCACGTTTCTGCTGCCTCTCACAACACATTCCTTCTGCATTTCCTTGTTAGTCACTAATGCTGACATCACCACAGGACTTTACTTTCCTACTTTACTTTTCCTTTAATACCCCCATTTTTCACTGTCAATTTAATTGTCAAAACCTTGAGGCAGAAGGTTCCTCAGTGTAAGTGCAAGGAAGTCCCTGTCCACACCTGGTTTACATTTGCATGTAAATAACAGGGAAATAGATTAAATCAGGAGGAAATGATAGGCTCCTAAACCTGACAAAGACAGACAAAAGATGGTAGAAATTCCCTTTTTTCCCCCCTAAACCTCTGCAGCCCTGTGGCATGTTACCTGTGCACTCTGCAGCAGCTTGCTGTACAGTTCTGCTTTCTCATTGTGAGCCAAGATTTTACTCTCCTTGGTGAAGTAGGATTTCATTCTGTTCAGTTCTGCCCCAAAGTTCTTCAGCTGCAATGAAGGGAAAACACAGAAGAGAAAGTGAATGGGAACGTGCAAGAAAAGGTTGTTCAGTCAGGCTGTTAGGTGCTGCCTCCTTCTCTGCCCCTCCAGTGTCACCTTTCTCCAGGAGCAGCATGACATCAAAAAATCAATCAAACTGCACCAGATTCAAGACTGGACTATCCCTGCTAATTCAAGCACAGGTGCTGACTGAAATAACTGGTTTTCTTTGCAAAGAGAGGTGCTTTTACCCCAAAGCAGAGCAGCTTCTTGAATTCCTCAGCTGTCCCTCACCCCTGTGGTTTGAGACCTCACTGGGATGGTGGCAGAAGCCCAGGCAGAGCCTAAACCACCAGAAATTAACTGTAAAAGCAGGTTTCCCCAGAACGGGGCTACAGGTCACACAATCCAATGTTTTCTGCAGGCTGTCAGTCCAGCAGCTGCAGAGGGATGTACAAAAAGCTTTTCCCTACTGTGCTTCCCACCTGCTTGTTTCCACTAGGTGGTACCAGTCTCATGGCAGCCTGGGGAGCTTCCAGTGTCAGCAAAGGGTTCTGGTGCTTTCCTTCTTCTCAGGCAGAATTGATCCTGAATTTGATCCTGAATTTAGCTAATAACCCAGCCTCAGGGATAGCTGCTGTCAGTCTAAGCATGAACTATGAAAAATACTGTCTGTTATAAATTCTGAGTCTGTCATTGAACAGATCTTTATCCACAGCAAACAATCACTTTTTCAAGGTTCTCCTTCTTATAGCAACATATTCCCTTTAATATATTCCAAGGGGTGCATATCCTTGCATTCTTCTGACACACTGGGAGCTGTCAGCAGCTCTCCACTCAGAAAATATTTTCCCCTGTATCACCTACCTGCCTACTGTTGTTATTCTAGGACCATTCTGGTTTTTATTTTATTTGAATACAAAAATTAACCTGACTTCTTCACGATGCAAGAAACAACATCATCTCTTCATGCAGCATTACCTCTTCATCAGAGCAGGTTCTCATCACCTCCCAAAAACTCCTGTTCACATTCACCAGGAGCTGATCCTGGACAGTTGCATATGGTTTTAACCTGAAATGTGAAAAAACCCCAAAAAAGTTGAAAGTCTTGTTGGAACTGCCCTGAGCACACAAAGCAACATGTTGGTATCTACAGACTTCAGTCCCCTCTTCTAACCAAAACATGGCAAGGTAAATATTTTTGTTCTGCTGGGTCTTACATCTTGGAGAGACCCTCTAGAGCCCTGATGCTGAACTCCAGCACATGCTGCCAGGTTCATTTCCTACAGTCTTTCTGTTGAGGGCAGGGCTGAGCTGGAGGTGGAGAGCTGGAGAGCCAAAGAAAGAGGAAATGGGGCTAGTGAGGCTGGGAAAATCTTACTGCTGGTTTGGAGTTTTATCCTACAACTTCATTTTGCACATCTACATCTTAAATTGTAAAAGGCATGATGAATCAGTCCACATGTGTCCTTGTAAGAATATAAATCATGATAACTGGATTTCAATGTAATAAACACTTGGAAGATTGCAACAAACCACAGCACATATCCCATTAGAATTCTGCTTTCTATGCTTGATCACTTTTGACACAATATGAAACTTCTAAGTCTCCTGATGTGCAACTGAAACACTTGATCAGTGAAAGATAAACTACTTGAGGAAAATCAGACATTAATTATCTCCATAACTACAACCCCCCTCCTGGAGTTAGCCCTGTGCTGTCTAACTCTGTACCAAACCACCTGCCAGCATTCATTTCCTTAATTACAGTTTCCTGTTTGTCTCATGTGTAATGTACTAATTCTATTCAGGCCACTTGGCACAGAGTTGAAAAATAAGATTACTAATACACTCTGTGAGTGAAAAAGCCACTTACTCATCTATCTTCTGAGCAAGGGCCTGGCAATCCTCCTCATAAATCCGCAGCTTGGGCCGATGGACGTATCGGCTGAAGAGGAGGTCCTCTGGGGCAGGAGGTGTGCTGGCTGCACTCTGGGGAAAAAACAGGGGGAAGAAATGTAAAGAAAAAGAGAAATATCTTTTTCAGAAGCAGTAACTTTCAATCAGTTCATTCGTGGAAAGCAGCAAATGGCCTGGAAGCTTTATTGTTGCTGAGTAAGTAAAAAAAAAACGCTGAACTACAAGGGTTGCAGGAACAGCTCTTATTTAAAAAAAAAACCAATAAAAAATTCATTGATTATTAGATTTGATTTTAAATAATAATAATAGAAGATAAAGGGATATAATTTAAGGTCAGTTGTATTATGCACATCAGGGCCAGATACTCACAGTGACTGGAACATGGCTGTGCCGGGGCTTCTGAATGGGAACATGGACCTCAAGAAGTGTGAAAAACTCCCCAACTGTGATAACACCACTCTGAAGTTTCTGTCAAGATCAGGACAACCACACAGATAAGTACATTTTTTCAGGCAGAATGCTTATTTGGATACAAGCAGACAGGTAGTTTAGGAGGAGTTACCCATACCTCCCGTAAGCTGTCTTCACAGATGCTGTCTGTGAGGAGCTGAGACTCCACCTGACTGCTGCGCTGGACTGGCCAGAAAAACAAAAGAAAAGGGAGGAGATTTCTGGGGTTAATGACATTCCTGTGGAAATAGGAACTGGAGCTGATTAAGCCTAGATAAAAGAGCAAATTTAATGTAGAATTTGACCTTGATGTGTGTTTCCAGCGCTGAGTGAAGGAAAGAACTGGGACAAACAAGGACTCGAGTGAAAGTCTCACCTCAAATCAAACCTGTGCCAGGGTGGCAGGGAACTGAGAGAGCCCGTGAGGAAAGCCAGGTGGAAGACACCAAAAAGTGAGAACACTGAGAAAGAGGCTCCAGCCAGTGCATCCTGGTTCCAGGAGAAGCTTTCCAGGTAGAGCCAGGGCAGTGCTGCTCTGACCAGCCAGGTGAGCTCCTCACACAAATCCAACTCCCACAAACGCCCCCGTGGCTGCAGGGACCAGGACTGGACTTCCCTGTGTAACCCCAGCTCTCTCCCATAGGAAAGAGGTCATTACCAGCTAATTAGCAAGAGCTACTTAAACCTGGGGGCTGCATCCCTAGTGCCTCTCCCTGCCAGGCACTCTGAGGAGACTTTTTCCCCGAGGTTTGAGAGCAGGCAGGAAATCTTACTTGTTAATTCTGTGTCAGCCTTCCCTGAATCCAGAGAGCTGCTGGAGCTGGCCTGAGTACAGTCAGGGCTTTTGGCTGATGGATTCAGGGCAGCTCCACCTCCTCCAGCTTTTCCTTGGCTTTGAGACACAGCACCTGAAGTTACCTAATATTGGCAAGGGAAAAAAAAAAAAAAATAAATTCAGAGTTACATGAACCAATACAAGAGTAACCAGACTGGCAGTTTATTGTGGCTGCTTCCTGATGTTCTGAATTGTTTGGGTTTTAGTACCAGCCCCTTTTCTATCTAGGCAGCTGGACAAAGCAGTGTACAGCTAGTTAAGCCATTTCCTACCACGACACATAGAAAGTGAAGCTGCAACTTGTGCTCTCTATGAAAAACCTAATTTAAACATCAGTGTTTGGAGCAAGGCCTAAAGCAATTAATTATCACTGTACCTATCACAACCAGCAGATAGTTTAGTTCAGAGGACTGAGAAAGGGTTAAAAGGATACACTACAGAGATAATTATTTAAATTGGGCACACCCCTCATTCTGTCTGGTTTGCCCTGGTTCAGGAAAGTTGATGCACACATCAACCAGATTCTTGTTTTAGCAAAACAATGAAAAATACAGGGGACAAGACAGCAAAATGACAGCACACTGGTGGTTCAGAGGAAGAAAACTTACCAGTAGGTCTGCTTACACCCCCAGATTCAAACAGAAGTCCTCTGGATTACTGTGCCCCCATAATGAGCAGACTCACCTGCAAGTCTTGAGAGTCCTCACCCTCCAAGCTTTCATCACTCTTGGGCTTCTTTGGACTTTGAAGATCCTCCTCGTCGTGTTCCAAAGCTCTTTTTGTGCTGCTGCAAGTTTTTGTCTCTTCAAACTGATTTTTTTCATTATGGGAGATTTGCTTTTTGCTCATCTCATTGCAGGCATTTTCCAAGAGTTCAGAGCTTGCAGATCCACTTGAATCCATTTCTTCGAGGCAGATGGGGAGAAAATCTTCTGTTACAAACCGTGAAGGGCTGAGGTGCTGCCTGGTGGCCTTGTTGTCACATGGGGTGTCACCAGCATTTATGTTCCCTTCAGAAACTCCTGCTTCTCCTGGGTCTGAAGGTTTTGTGTTTCTGTCCTGTACATCAGAGACAGAAGGATTTCTTCTGCTTGGTAATTTTGGCTGGAAGATACCCAGAGGGATGTTTATTCCTTGGTATTTATCTTTAAGTACTATGCCTAAACCTGTGTCTCTGGGAGCAGCTGCAGAGTCAAGACCTGTGTTCTCCTGCTCTTTGGGATGAAGTAAATGAGTTGGTTCACTTCCTCTGTTTTCTCCTAAGCTCAAGGTATCCTCTGGCTGGGCTGGTGATTTGGGCAACTGGTCAGAAAAGGCAGTTTCAGTAACTGAGAACACTGCAGATCTCCTCCTAATGTTTCTCAGTTTGGAACAAATGTTTAAAATACCAGATAATTCAGGTTGAAGAGCAGGATCTAGTTGCTCTCTCGGATTGTCACCTTCCCCAAGCTGCTTAGTTGGTTCAGAGTTTATCTGAAAATCTTTTGGAGGCATCTCCCCCTCAGCTGACAGCCCCTCCTTTTCCTTTGATCCCTTGTTAGGACCTGGAGCAAGGCTTGCTCCAGCCAAGCCTGAGTCTGTAGCTAGAGCTTCATGTCTAGATGAATCCTCCTTCAGTAGGTGCTTTCTCTGATTACTTTCTGCATCTGGAGAACCCATCCCAGAACTTGGCTGCTGGATGGGGAGTGGGGTCACCAAATCAACACTTTCTTCACTGCCATCCAGGGGCCCAGCACTTGGAAGCTGGAAAGACACCCTCTTTGATGTCAGGTTTTCTGGAGGTAGGAGGTCCTGCTGAGTGTTGACAGGATGGTCTGTGGGAAGGTCAGGATCCTGTGGTGCCCCCACATCCATAATCTCTTCAGGAGGTGAGACAGAAGAGATGGAACCTGGTGGTGTGGCACTGGGGACCTGGGTAGCTCCCTTCTCAGCAGGCACTGCTGCAGATGAAACAGAAAAGGGAATGCTGGGCTTCTCCCTGGGCCTGGTGTGACAGTCACCCCTCAGGTCCTTTGCATGCAGGGAGTCTGCTTCATCCCTGCAAGATGGCAGTGATGCCCTGTGCTTGGCTGGCTGCTGGGGGGTTTCATCTGAACCTTGGTGGCTCCCAAATCCATTGTCACTAACAGCCACTGTGTGAGATGCAGTCATGTCCATGTCCTCCTGGCTGGGGATGGGCACAGTGGTGTTATCAGCAGGAGCTGCTGCCATGGCAGGGATGCACTCTCTGTCCTGCACAGCCATTTCACCATGCACTGCAGCTGTCTGAGTTGTGGTCATCTCCATATCCTCAGCTGAAGTAAAAATGATGGTTTTGTTACCTGGAGCAGCCTGGGGACCAGCCTGCTTACCCAGGTGGAGTCCATCACAGAAGACTCTCTCAGTCCTTTCAGAATGAGTCTGGGTGATTTCCATGTCAGCCTGGTAACTGGTAAAGAGAATGGTGTTGGTTCCAGGAGCAGAGGGCTTGGGGTGCCTGCCCCGCAGGGGATTTCCTCCCAAAGCTGCCTGATGGCTCTGAGTGAGCTCCATATCATCCAGAGCAGAGGCAGTAGCTCTGCTCTCCAAGAGTGCTTGCTCTCCAGCCTCCTGCCCCACGTGTGATTTGTCACCACAGCAAAGAGTCACCTGAGCAGCAGAGCAAGGCTTGGGGACACCCCTGTCAGCCTGGCTACTGGAGAAGGTACCAGGGAGAGCTGAGGAGGCAGAGTGAGGCCCCCCCTCATTTTGAGAGACAATTTCATGGCCTATGGCAGCTGTGTGGCTCTGTGTGATCTCCATCTCATTATTCTCATCACTCAGGGAAAATAAAACAGTCTTTTCCCCCTTCAAGCTTTTCCTCCCAGTCCTTTTAGCCATGCTGAGCATCCCCTGAGGCTGTACAGCCCTTGCCACAGGTTCCTCAGTTGCAACAGGGTCAAGCCTAGTGATTTCCATGTCAGCACTGTAGGTGAAAACACAAGTTCTGTCTCCAGGGATGCAGGGACTGCCATCGTTGGAATTTTCACACTGCAAAATCATTCTGTTGTCTGCTGAGACTGTGTGACTCCTGGTGATGTCCATATCAGCACCTGCTGAAAACAGGGTGGTTTGCTCACCTGCAAAAGGCAAATGTGTGAAACCACAGGTGGTGAACCTGCTCTTCCCAGACACCACGGAGTGCACATCACAGCCAGGCAGCTCCTGACTGCTTCTTGTCATCATGACCCCTTTGTTTAAGGCCATTATTTTATTTCCATCTGGAACAAGGTGTCCAGGTCCTGCTGTTCTGGCTGATACACCCACACTGATGTTGCAATCCAGATCCATTTGGGCACAGTTCCCAGTCAGATCCATGTTTTCACCAGAAGAGAAGACAACTGACTTCTCTGAAAACAAAGGCAACTGGGAACCTCTCTTGTGTGCTGCAGAGGTGCTGAGCAGCAGGGGGTCTCCAGCACCCTTGGAGTGCAGGCCATCAGCAGAGGCAGGAATTGTTAAATCCACTTCTGAAGAAACTATTTTACCAATGGAAAAATCTCTCTCAGAAACTCCTCGAGTTGGCAGCCCTCTGTTTGCCACCCTCATGCTGTGGCTTTTCTCCTGCTTCTCTGAGTTTTGGCAACTTGCATTTACTCCTAACACTGCTCCACGTTGTTCCTTTCCCTTCATTCCAGGGGGAATGGGCTCATTCCTGGGAATAAAGGAAACATTTGGAGCCAAAGGGTGACCAGGTTGCTGCTTCATGTTCAGTTTCACATCCCCAGACTCTGTTGCTGCAGGCTGGCTGGTGACACCCACACCAGGAAGCTGGGAGTTCTGCTGTGGCAGCTGCTTGGAGATGACATTCCTTGGGTTGTGGCTATTCCTGAACTCTTGTGCTCTATTAACAGGAGCAACATCAAAGGCAGCAAGATGAGGTTCAGGTAAGTCCATGTTTTGATCACCTGGAAACATGCCCATTTTGTCATTTGTGCAGGAAACTGAAGCATTTGGAGGTTTTTCTTTAGTACTTTTTCCTACAGTGTGGCTTCTTTTGATATTCCCATTGACACTGATCACCTCCAGATTTTCCTTGTCCATATCTAAAGAACTTGTTCCCTCAGTCACATCTTTGTTCTGCTTTGTCCTGGCAATTATTTTACAACCCATTTGTTTTGCTTCTGCAGTTCCCCCTTTGCTTTGATCATCGATGACAACAGCATGGCATTTTGTTATTTCCATTTCTTCCTCTTCCTTTAGACTGAGAGGAGGAGGTCTGGGATCAAGGAAACAAGGTTTGACAGCAGGGGTGGTTTTAGTCAGCTCCATGTCCTCTCCAGAGAACATCACTGTCTTCTCACCTGGCAGAGAAACACGTTGGGAGTGTGCAAGGCTGAGCTGAAGCTGACTCTGAGGATCCCCAGCAGGGACTGAAATTGTATGAGAATGAAAACCAACATTTGCTGAAGCAATCCCCTCAGCTTGGGCCCCTTTTGCACCTGAAGCTTGCTCAAGACCACAGTTTTCATATGCCCCAGGAGCTCTATCACCTGAGGATGTGAGGATCTCTGTAATGTCCTTGCCTCCAGGGGCTGGGATCCTGTTTTCTGCTAGTAAAGAGTTTGTACTCACTGGCTGCTCACAAGTCCTGTGATGTGAACTGTTCACTTCCCTGCTGCTGTCATTCCAGATTATATCCATGTAATTCCCAGTCATTTCCATGTCTTCACATTTAGAAAAAACAACAGTTTTATCACCTTGGAAGACAGTCTCAGGAGAAATGGATCCTGGGGTGGCAGACATTGCTCTGGCCCCTTGTTTAACAGCCTGCAGCACTGGGAGCTCTCGTCTCTCTCCAACACCCACTGAGTTTTTCTCTGCACAGAGCACAGGGTCCTGCTGGACAATTAAGTGCTGATGAGATGCTGCCTTGAATACAGAACTATCTGTGAGTGGGAAATCCTTTTTGAAGTTCAGACTTTGATCCCCAACACCGGAGAAGGGAAAAGACACTTTTGCAGTGTGACTGGCTGTCATCTCCATCCCATCATCTACAAATGCCTGAGTCACATCTGCCCCCAGGAACTGCTCTGCTGCAGCTCCACAAACACCAGGGAAGGCAGCAGGCACCTGGCATTTCGTCATCTCCATCCCATCATCTTGGT
The DNA here is from genome assembly GCA_038090715.1 of Florisuga fusca. NCBI lineage: Eukaryota > Metazoa > Chordata > Aves > Apodiformes > Trochilidae > Florisuga > Florisuga fusca. The sequence goes on along the minus strand of JAAWXA010000063.1, from coordinate 848,047 downwards.
CTCTGAAGACTCTTGTTACATTGCAGGTGTCCTGTGGTTGATGGGGATACACAAATCCCACTGAGGAAAGTGCCATGTCTTCCAAGACCTGGGAAGGGACCAAGAAAACATTCTCTTTCTCTGGCCCCTCCACAGGATTAGGTGCCTTTTCCTGTGACTTCAAGCTCATCAAAAATTCATTGAAATCTATTTTTTTTACTGTAGTTGCCTCCTCCTTCTGTCCAGAAGGTGGGCACAAGGGGTCAGACTGGAAACAGAATTCTTTACTCTCCTCTGCCTGCCCACTGCTGGGGTTCAAGGCAGCCAGGAAGGAGGTGATGTCTATTTTCTCTGTCCTGTCAGCCTGGCTGTTCCTCAGGTTACGTGTGATCACGGCGGTGTGACTCGCTGTCATGTCCATCTCAGCCCCCTCTGCAAAGACACAGGTGGTGTCCTGCCTGGGAGTGGTGGTGTCCTCATCCTGCCACTGGGGAGAAAAAACAAAAAAACACCACAGAAGAAGAAGAAATGACAGTTACTGACACTTAAATGACATCATGCTTTATTCCATTCAAAGCAAAAGTCAAGGAATGCAGCCCTGAGGTTATTGCTCTGTCCTGACACCTTTTTATTTAAAAAAAAACCCAATTACTGACTCCCAGGGCTCAGTATTTTCTACATCTCTGCAGTGTGGTTGTCACCTTCCCCCCTGCCTAACTGCAGGCAGAAACCTTCTCCTGTTTGTCATGTGTGTGCCCCAGAGCATCAGCACCATGGTGGATGTTCTGAAAGACTTTTCCACCCCTGACTGGGGAGATTTTAGTCTCTGGAATGGAGAGGATTCACAGTTTTAAACCTGTGGGGGAGAAACTGAGCAGAAACAAGATGCAATCCTGTATTTTATCAAATATCATTAATGTATTAAAACAGGTTGATGCTGACTTTAAGTTACATATTTACACTTGTGCTCATCCATCCTGCCCATGGAAGAAGAACCACACAGAGAGTAATGCCTGAGGAAAAACACCAACAGAAGAGTTCTCTGAAACAAACTCCTCTGCAAACCCTTAGAGAGACCTGAGGAAAGGAAATAGCTCAGGTTCTGGGAAACTGGCAAGCAATCCCAGAAGCAAGAGGCACTAATACTGCAGCATGATGCCTACCAGGTAGAAAAATACTTCACAATATGTGTCAGCTTGCAGAGAAGTTTTATGTGGATGGAAGGATTTGGTTGTCAGGCAGCTGAGTTACATTGCTCACCTGTACCACACCAACTATTGGAATGTATTTTGGGACCAAAACAACCAAAAGCCTTCACTTACCTCAGTCTGCTGCACTGATGCCTGGATGGGGGCATGAAGCAAAGTGTTCATCCCTGTCAGAAGAGAAGGAAGTACTCAGTTTGCTGCACTGTTTTCTTATTATTTTATCCACTGGGCTGAAAGCATCTGTGTGCTTGTCTTACAGATACCACTGAGCAAGTACCTACAGCTGAAACCAAATAATATGTCCTGAAAAATATTGTCCCTTATTGTCCCTTAGCAGCCACCCACACTCCTACACTATGGGCAAATGTCAAAAACTATAAAAAATGCCTGTAGCAGGTTATGGGACAAAGCCTGGCCATGCAATAGTCACCTTGGTCAGGCAGACTGTTCCAGGCCTGTTAACATTATTCAAACAGAATCAACAGTCTTGCATAAAGATGGCAATTTTGTTATTAAATCCATTTCCAAACTCACCAGTGATCTCACAGGGAGCAGCTTCAAGTTCTTCATTTCTACAGAAAGCCAGAGAAACAGTTTCTTAAAAGATTTCAAACCAGAAAGCTCCAGAAAAGGCAGAGAATTCTGGTGCCCAGCAGGACAGACACTAATTCTGCCTTCAGTATATTCTAATTTGAGTTGCAATCTTATTTTCCCACAAAGTTCTCTCTACTTAGTGAGCCACAAGTTACTGTTCAACATACTGGTGGCATTTTAATGCCTCAGTGACAAGTGGAAAAAAAAAGAGAAAAGGTTAATTCTTCATTTTTAACTCCAAACCTTCCACTTTTAGTGATTCCTTTCTCTTTGGGAAACTGAAGCTGTGTTCTTACAGCCTGAAATCATTTACACACAAAAGAAGAGGCCAGATAAAATGCCTTGTGTTGTTTCCTCTCTGACTTTTAATGCCTTCTGCTCTCTGCTGGTTCAGATTGCTCCTTCAAGCCCCAAAACCCCACATACCTAAACATAAACATAAACACACATACATAAACACCCACACAAATTGGGCTGATACCCTTAAAACCATGAGATAGCCACAGCTGTACAGAAGCTCTTTTCTTGCTGTATATTTTTAATACAAGAAATTCCCCTTCAAATACACAGAAATTGTCTGAATCTGTTATTTTACTTCCTGGGTAATTTGCTAAATCCTGTCATTGTTTTATCTATACAAGAACTTTGAGGCCAGACTAACACTTTATCCACATCTGAGGGAACAAGGTATGATACTAAACACCAAAACCATGTCTAGCTGATATGGAAACTGGTAGGTCTTTCCTGGAAAACATTCCCAAGCAATCAGCTTGGGCAGGAAGCAGTGTCGAGCCATAACTGTTCCATTTTTCACAAACCACTATTTTTTTGTGAGTGGCCAAGACAGCTTTTTGTGCTGTATCCCTTCTTTCAAAAACCACTGATCAGTTTGAGATGTAAATGTCTGCTGCCTTTCTTTGAGGAGTAAAATTTGGATGGCCCTATGTCCCAAGAGGAAAACCATTGGCAGGACAGAGCTCTAGAGTCATGGGAAATTTTTTTCACACTTACTGATTATAAAAGACATCATTCCTTGTGTCTGGTGCACACTCTAAAAACAAGAAGAGAATTCTGACATTACAAGGTGAAAAGCACGACCCAAACATTCAGAGACAAGAGTAAACTGTACAGAAAAGACAGTTCTGAAGCTCTGACTCTTGTTGTGCCTTCTTCTTTCAGCAAAACCCCAGAGAAGTGAAGTACTTCCTAGGTAATCTCTGAGAAAGTCAGCATAATATTCTGCTCCTCAGCTTTGTTTTGATCTCAGTCCCCATGGCAGGTTTTGTTCTGGATGATTTTGTCTAAAACCACTTATTTTCCTGAGCTACAAGGCCCACAGTACCCACAACTAAAGGGTTTTCAGCCTGTCTGTGCTAACCAGCTGACCTTGTTGTTCCTGACCCGTGAATGACCAGCCTGAATTCTTCAGTTCAGGCCAAAAATCTTGTTGTTAATAGTCTGAGAAGCCTGTCAGGAGAACAAAAAGGACTCTTACCTGTGTTTTCTCTCTCTGACACGTTGTTCTTCAGATCTCGCGGGAAGACTCTGCAGCTGAGAAGAGAGACCACACCAGCTTGTGAAAACACAGGGCCACCTCTTACACAGCAGATGTAAAGAAAAAACCCCAAAGAACAAAACCCCAGCCCCAGTTCCAGCTGTTTCCAAAAGGAGGAAGGAGAGCACTCACTTGATGGTGTCTGCAAAGCTGACACGCCGAGGGTTTTTCCGGCGTTTTTCTGCGTGGAGATCCTGCAAATAAAGGACCCCAGGAATCCCATGAGCCACACCAAGCACACATTCTGTGTCTGTTTCTGGAAGAAAGCACTCATGGCTTAGCTCTGCCTTTAAAAAAATTGGCAGGCTGGCTTTTTCCCTGCGTGGCAAAGCACCTTCCTGGCTACAGCAGTCTGGACACTGCTGGATCAAGCTGCCCAGCCCCGTGGGCAGAGCAGGAGCAGGTTATGTCTGTTCAGCTGTGTACTCCCCTTTTCTTGAGAGAAGAAACATTCTGATGTCAAAGAAAAACTTGATGGGTTTCTTATCATATTTAGGACTCCAAACATCCTCCCCCTCAGCAGCTGCTGCCAGTTTTCACACCTGCAGACTGAAGCTGCAGGAAAGGCCCCGCTGGACCCACCTGAGTCAGCTCGTTCCCACTCCCCAGGTCATCAAGAGGATGTCGTGGAGCCTTCAAAATCTGAAAGAAAAGGTAATATTGGGGAAAACCAACCATGAGACCTGATGGCTTGGCTGGAGAGAGGTTGTAAGAGCCACCAGTTCCCCAGTCAATGGGGTCAATCTAAGAGGCTCCTCCTGTGCCTTTGGAATGCTTTTTTTCAGCTGTGGGGAGAAAATGAGTTCCTCTTCCCTGCTCCCCTCTCTTCCCTTCACACCCTCCCATGGTTTTATTTTGAGAACTGTTGGGTTACTCACAGAGGACAGTCTCTTCCCTCTGATGTGCTCTGTGTTATCACTGGCAGAGGAAAAAAAAAGAGAAACAGGTATTAGGGCATAAACTGGAACCAAGATGTATTTATTGAGCAGTTCTGCCAGGTTTGTGAGGTTAATAAATTGATTTATTCCTTATTTTTACTAGTGGGAAATGGAACAAACAATCTTGCTTGGTATAAATCATTCCTTCCAGCACTAGGTCCCAAGAAGAAGCTTGGGGAAACCCAGCAGATTGCTCTCCAGACCCCAGGGTCACCCTCCAGGCAACCAAAGCTCCTCAGACCCTCCCCACACACCATCAAAGACACTCCTGATCTTTTTCTTCACAATGGAAACACTCTTCACTCACAAGATGCTGAAGATCATGCAGGGATTAAGAAAAGTTTTGCCTCCAAATGATAACATTAGTAGCACAAGGCAATTCTTATAAGGCTCCAACTTACTTTTCCATGTTAGGGTCTGGGTTGTTCTTGTCCATTCCTGAAGGATGTGTTTTCCCTATAAAATACAGGCCTGAAATCCAAAACCAGTCACCAACCTCAGTAAGAAAACCACCAACAACCACAACTAGATCAGATAAGTGCTACTTTGTGTTACTGCTGCTCCCAGAAAAGTGACAGAAGAGACAGCAGAGCAGGCAGGTGTCTGGAGAGGAGCAGAGCATGCCCTGTTCAGTCTGCTAAGAATTTGCTATCAGATCTATTAATATGGAATTCATAACCCAATCACTGAATCATTAATGTTGGAAAGACCTCTTAGACCACCAAATCCAAACACACATGCTCAGCAGTCGTTCTCTAATCCTTCTTTGAACTTATTGACACATCTCTGACCTGTAAGCACCAGCACTGAGCTGAAATGCTCTGATCCTGCTTGTCACAACGCAGCCCTTTCAGCTCTGATATCTGATAATAAAGCACCACCCGCTTCCAAACTATGAATACAAAGAATCCCTCCATAATTTATTTTTTCAGTTCAATCGTGATCCTTGAGATGCCCACCCCAGGCCCCCTCAGTTTTTCCCCTTTTTGCGAGTAACAACTTACTTACTCTCCCTTTACAATTCCTTTTTGTTCTCCAGCTCTTTCCTTCCCCCTCCCCTGGGGTGTTTGCTTTACGCCCTGACAGTCCAGAACCGCCTCCCAACGCCGATTCCCCCTCACCAACACTTTTATGGATGTATTCCCCAGCACTAATGACTCCCCCCGCCTTTACCTGTCACTTCCCCGGCAGATTCCTCTCACACTCCCGAGCCCGTCTCCCCCCGGCTGAAATCTCCTCACGCCCAGGCTCGACGCCTCTCAACCCTTTTCCCCCTCAGCAGGGCAGCGAGGAGGCCTCCCCAGACCCCGCCGCCCCCCGTTTCTCCTCTCTCCTCCCGCCTTTTGTCCGCCTTCCCTCAGCGCTCGCTCCCCGCCAGACAACGCCCGCCGCCCCCCTCACACCCACCTCNGGTCACGAGGCTGCCGAGGCAGCCGCCAGCCCCGCAGGGTTGCTGGGTCCCCGCGCGGTGGTGCCCGCGAAGGGCCGAGCGGGCGGCGCCATCTCGCAGAGGGCGAGGCGGGAGGCCTATGAGACACCGCGCGGAGCCGTGCGGTGTCTCATAGGCCGGGGAGCAGCAGCACCGGCGGGACGAGGTGGCCGAGTGGTTAAGGCGATGGACTGCTAATCCATTGTGCTCTGCACGCGTGGGTTCGAATCCCATCCTCGTCGAGATGTTGGTTTTTTCTCTCTCTCTCGGGTTATGATTTTTTTTTTAACCTCCCAGAGGACCCAGGCGCTGCCTCCCGCTGCCTCCCGCCCCGCAGCCCCTGCCCGCTCCCTCCCGGGGGGCCGCCCCTCAGGGGGAGGCCCCGCACGGAACTTCCCCCTCAACCTTCCTCCCCCCCGGGGCTGGGTACCGCTCCTGGGAAGGGCCTGGGGACGCGGGATGATGCGGGAGCGCCCTGGGAGGTGGCGCCGAGCGCCGCGCTGGCTCAGCGGTTGGAGCGGTTGGACCGGGTGGGCTCAAAGGGGTTTTTTGTAAGCGAGAGGATCCCACGGCGGGTCCCAGGACAGATCCCGGCAGTCCCAGCCCCCGCTGCTCCACGCTGGGGGTCTCTGTCCCGCAGAACAACGACTTCCTGAGGAACACGGTGCACCGCCACGAGCCCCCGGTGACCGCCCAGCCCCTCCAGATCCTGGCGGAGGACGAGGAGGTGGTGGTTGTGGACAAACCCTCCTCCCTGCCCGTGCACCCCTGCGGCAGGTTCCGTCACAACTCGGTCATCTTCATCCTGGGCAAGGAGCACCGCCTGGGGGAGCTGCACACCATCCACCGCCTCGACCGCATGACCTCCGGCGTCCTCATCTTTGCCAAGACCCTGGAGGTGTCCAAGAGGATGGATGAGCAGGTTCGGGGCAGGCAGGTGAGAGCTGGGGGGTTTTGGGGAGTCTCTTGCCACGGGTGGTTTGTGAAAGAAGTCTGAAGTCAGGCAGATGGTGGGTGTAAATGGGCCCCAGTTCCCAGAGCAGCTTCACTGTGTTCTCCATGGGAGACACGAAGGAAAAAATGTAATTGATTGACTAAAAATTTAATTGGTTTTGGTGGCATTAGGTTAGAAGGGATCTCCCTCCCTGAGGGACTGTGCAAAACAATTAGAGGGCAACTTTACAGCTTTATTTGTGAGCAGAAACGTGCCAGTTGTTTGGTGCCTCCTCAGCTGTGACTGTCTGGTGACTTTTCTCTCTTTTCCAGTGGCTCTTAGGCCCAGCAGCTGCAGGCTGCAAACTCCTGGGATTTGCTTCAGGGCTGCAAACCCAAAGTCACTGAGAGGCAGCTCTTAATGTGAGGAAAACAGCCCAAACCCTCGTGGTCTTGGTTACCAACTGGTCGAGGAGAACACGAGAGAAATTTGGCTTCAGATAGCTGGTTTTAGTTTTTTCCCTTTGTTCTGCTGTAACAAAATTTGGGCAGTTTGCTGCCTACAGAATGATTTAATGGGAGAGAAAGGGAGGAGTGGGCAGGGTGAGGGTGAGGAGTGACCCTGAGGAGCTGCTCTCCTGCCTCCCTGCAGCTGGAGAAGGAATACGTCTGCCGCGTGGTGGGGGAGTTCCCGGAGCACGAGGTGGTCTGTGAGGAGCCCATCCTGGTCGTCTCTTACAAAGTGGGGGTGTGTCGGGTGGACCCCAAGGGGAAGTTCTCCAAAACCATCTTCCAGAGGCTGAGCTACAACGGGCAGAGCAGCGTGGTGAGGTGTCTGCCCCGCACCGGCCGCACCCACCAGATCCGCGTCCACCTCCAGTTCCTGGGACACCCCATTGTCAATGACCCCATCTACAACACGGGGGCCTGGGGGCCAGAGAGGGGCAGGGCTGGCAGGATTGGGAAAACTGATGAGGAGCTCCTGAAGGCCCTGGTGGAGGAGCATCGTGCCAAGCAGAGCCTGGATATCCTGGGGATTTCCCAGCAGGACTTGGAGACCGGCCCTGAAAATAAAGATTGGGGTGGTTCAAGGGACTGCACTGAGAATGTGCAGGATGAGCCCCTTGGGGAGAGCTCCTGCCCTGCTCAGGACCCCAGGAGGGGCACCTGGGACCCCGAGAGGGGCACCTGGGACCCCGAGAGGGGCACCAAGGATCCTGAGAGGGGCACCAAGGATCCTGAGAGGGGCACCAGGGACCCCGAGAGGGGCACCAAGGACCCTGAGAGGGGCACCAAGGACCCTGAGAGGGGCACCAAGGATCCTGAGAGGGGCACCAGGGACCCCGAGAGGGGCACCAAGGACCCTGAGAGGGGCACCAAGGACCCTGAGAGGGGCACCAAGGACCCTGAGAGGGGCACCAAGGATCCTGAGAGGGGCACCAGGGA
>JAAWXA010000063.1:812397-830687 GCA_038090715.1 Florisuga fusca | reverse complement strand
CTCCATCCCTCCATCCCTCCATCCCTCCATCTCTCCATCCCTCCATCTCTCCATCCCTCCATCTCTCCATCCCTCCATCTCTCCATCCCTCCCATCCCTCCATCCCTCCAGCTCTCCATCTCTCCAGCCCTCCATCCCTCCACCTCCTCAGGTGCCTCCTCAGGCACAAACCTTTGCACAGTTGCTTCTCCTGATTGCTGCATGGTCTGTGGAGCCATGGATTGGTTGTGAGCAGTGTGACAGCAGACAGACCCCTGGCAGAGGGGGTGGTGAGGTCACCAGCTCCAGAGCTAACACAGCTCTGCAGCCTTGAGCTCTCATGCCAGGGGGTTTGTCACCCTGTTCAAACCTTTTCTGCTCCCTTCAGAGCCCTGGCTGTAGCACAGCATTCAGCCTGGGGCAGACTCACTCTTGCCTGTTAGGGGGAAGCTCTGGACTGCTGCTCCCTCCACCTGTAGCAAAGTATTCCATCTTTATGGCTCCTCTTTTCCCCTTCTTTCTCTCCCGGGGAGTTATTTTTACCCTGGGTCAGTCTGTAATCTGGTTTGCAGTGCAGCCACACAGACACAAGCTGGGAGGAGCTTAAAAAGCTGCTTCTGCCACCCTCATGTGTCCTGCTGGAGCTTCCCTCATGCCCTGGTGCCTGTGATTTCACAGCACCCAAAGCAGAGCTCTTAGAAAATGCCAGTGGGTTCCTTTTCACAAGCAGACAGAATCCATCTGAACTGCATCTGCTGAAGTGCTGGGCCAGGGAGCTCTGGTGACAGCTGAGCTGTGACAACACAACCTCCAGGAAGCCCCAGGGCCGGGCAGGGTGTGGGGAGCCAGCCCAGTTCAGCTCAGGATCTCAGACTTTTCAGTAAAAAGAGAGATCACAACTCAGTACCTCCCCCAATTTAAGGAGGAAACCCTTGTCATGGGATTTTGTGACCAAAGGAATTAATGGAATTTGCTTTCTTGTAGCTTTGTGTGCTGCAGTTAGATGACAAGAGGCTTTGCAGCATCCCCTGGGGCTGGGAAACACAACAGTCAGTTGGGAGATACCAACCAAGAACTCTGCTCCATTCCCTTTTTTTTGTTTTTCTCCTCAGCCTGGGCACTGATTGGATTCCCAGCACAATTAGTGGGATTGATATTCCCAGGCAGTTTGCAGGGAAATTGTGGGAAGTCAGTGGCTGTGAGACCTGAACCCCCCAGGGTGATTTTGCAGAAGCTGAGCAATAAATAAAAAAAAAATCTGAGAGCAGAAACCTGATTTCCTTCTGAGACATCCCCTGCAAGGTACCATCTCATGTACACAGGAGAAACACTCATGCAGGGAGAAAAGACTCAGTCCTGAAAAGTGAAACTGCTGGTCAGGGCAGAAGCCCAGCTGCTACTTTGGGGTTTTTTTCTGAAAAGGAAACATCCCAAAGGTGACAGAGCTCCCTCCCCTTTGCCTCCTGACAGAGAGAAGGCTGATGAGGATCAAAGGCTTGTCTCAGGAGGTCACCTCCAAGGAGATGCTGCAGACTCTCTCCCAGGCTAAGAAGGAATGTTGGGACAGGTTCCTGCAGGAGAAGTTTGAGTCTGAAGTCTTCCTGGAGGGACAGGACTCTGATGAGAGGTAACAGAGGGGGAAGGGGTCAGTCCTCACCCCCCTGGCAGCCAGCCTGGGTTTCTGAGAGACCTCAAGGCAAGTTTTTGTCAGGGGGTTGTGGCAGGAGCTGGTGGCAGCTCCCTGGGGCTGCCCAGCACTTCTGGGACAGCTTGGTCACCACCACCTGCATGGCACTGGAGGAGAAGCTCCCCCAGGGGTGGGGTTTGAGCTGCTGAGTTTGGGGCCATCCAAGCTGGAAGCAGCAGGAGGTAGGAGACAAATTCCCTTCTGCTCTTTGGGGGAGGGAAGGAGCAGAGGAGGAGGAGGTGTCTACTGTCTCTCCAGTTGCTTTTTTGGGAGGATTAACTAAAAGTGAAGCCCTGGCCCTCCCAGGTCACCTCTGCTGCAGGCAGGGGCAGCACCAGTCCAGTCCAGTGCTGGTCCCAGTCCTGCTCAGATCCCCCTCCTGTCCCTCCCTTCCATGCTGCTCACACACTGCAGCTCTGGCACTCCTCACACATTCAAGATGAGACAGGAATCAGGATGAAAGTCCTTTTCTCCAGCAGTCTCCCACTTCAATCACTCCCAGTGCCCTCCATAGCTCTCCTTTCTGGGCTGACATTTGTCATGATTGCTCCTAGCTGAAAAGAAGATTGTGTTTCTCCCTTGAAGAAAATCTACTTCAGCTAGTTTGGGAGGTTAAGAGTGAAAAACAATCCATGTTTATAAGGAGTTTTTAGAGCCAGTCTTTGACCAGCTAACTTCAATGTGATTTACATTTGAAACCAAGCTCCTTGCAGACATTTCTGCCCTTTCTGCTCTGCTTTTGGGGCTGGGGGTGTTATCCATGAGGGCAGTTTCCTCCCTAGACTTTGGCTGTGAAGTTACTGGTCACTCCTGAAGAGCACCCAAAGTATTTGCTTCTCACCCACCAACATGTTCAACAAGCCTTAACTCCTTAACACAGAGAGAATTCCCAGTGCATTGCCAAGTGACATCCAGCTCAGTGCAAGAGAAAAGGGAGTTATTTTTATTGTGGTCACAGTGAAGGACATGAATCAGCTCTGGAAGATGAGCATGCACACAGGTTTTAAAATTAGGTGATTAAACTCTCAGGGTTATATCCAGCATTCAAACAGACAGGGGTGGGTCTGTCCTGACTGCAGCAGTTGCTGTGAGAGGACAGAGATTTTGCTCATGGATATTTATGATGATCTCTGGAACCCACGGGCTGGTCAGCCCCCTGGAGTGACCTCCTGCCTCTCTCTGCTCTGACCTTTGGTGCTATGAGTGGTCATACATTTTATATGTGCTGCCTCTTCTGGTTTGGTTCCCTTCCCCTCCCTACCTCCCCCCAGTATGTTCTCAGCTCCACCACCACTGGGCAGCTGTGGGGTGTGTTTGTCCAGCTCTGTGCTCCTCCCTTCCAGCCCAAAAAGCTGGGGATGGGGCTCTCCTCTGGCTGCAGAGACAAACTTGTGTTTAAAGAACCTGGAGGTTGACCTACCTGAGGATTCCTTTCATTGAGGGGAAAAAAAATAAGTTTAGAAAGCACAGCTGAAAAAGCAGAATGTCTTTGTGGAGCAGAGATTCTGCCTTGCTGCTCTGGCACACAGGGAGGAGTTCCTGCAGCAGTGACAGGAGCACCTGGAGGGTTTTCCTGCCACTTGTTTCACACCTTCCTGAGCAGCTTCACTGCTCTGGCATTTCCCTGTGTCTCTTCTCTCTCCCTCAGCACACTGGAGCACCTGAAGAGATGGCTGCAGCCTGATAAAGTGGCCATCAACACCGAGGAGGTGCAGTGCCTCATCCCTCCAGAGCCTCAGCTGGAGAAGCAGGAGGCTGAGGAAGAGCCAGCAGCTGCAGAGCAGTGAGGTACAGCCCAGCCACAGAGAGCTGCCTCTTGCCTGAACCCTGAGGAAATTCTATCCACAGTAATAATGGGGGGAAGTGCCAATTATGTAAAAACCAAAAAACAACCCAACCCACCAACACACACACACAAAACCCAGTTCTGTGTCTCCAGAGACAGGGACTGACCTCTGCTGTGGACAGAGATCTTCCTGTGATCTTCTCCCAGCCTGTAGCAGCCCAGTCATTCCAGTCTGAGCAGGAATAGTTTGTAATTCATCACAAGACATGTTAAACAAACAAAAAGCAGTTGTTCAGAAGCATCAGGAAACGTAATGGTTTGGAATAGAGCAGATGAAACCACTGAATCAGGTTTTCCTCCTGTCTTGTACCTTCTTTATCACTCAGCAGGGCACTGGTTTTTTCTCTCCCACTGGTGACTGCTCTGGGCTGTCACTGTTTGACTCAGAGCTGGCCCTGGAGGCTGCAGGTGTGTTTCACCAGATGGATTTGGAGCCCTCACTGCACTCAATAACTTGCTGTCACCACTGACACTGCAACATTCCTGCTCCCTCCTCCCCTGTCCTGCCTCATTGGCCAGACCCTCTTCTAGAGAAGTCTGGGGGAAGGAGCATGTTTTCAGCTTGCTGATCATCCTGTACCTGCAGCCCTCCAGAAGAGGCTCAGGAGCCAGGGAGGTGACTAACAACTTGTTTCCATCTCAGGCTTGCCTTAGGGTGATCAGATTGCAGGTACCTTCCAGCCTTTCATTGTTTTTCATCCCCTCTGGCTCCGCGGGAGGCTGATTTCCTGTTAGTAATGAAGGAATCTGTAATCCTTACCCTTCTGTCCCGGCAGTGGCAGGGGAGGTCGGCAGAGGGAAGCAGCTCCCAGCTCCTGCCGGAGGGAACCGGGAGAGGCAGGAACCGGAGGGGCGGCTCCGGGAGTGGCTGCATCGGGGTTCACACCGCGTTATTTTCCTCCAGACCCACGGTGAACATCTTTCAAAGCAGCTTCTTGGCCCCACCGCCTTTGATTCCTGTCCCTGGGCAGCTCTGAACTCTGTTCTCATGGCTCAGCTCAGCCCCCCGGGCTCACCCAGGGGCCACACTCCCCTTTCTCCCCCAGAACCACCACGCCGGGGGTTGGGGGAATGGGGTGAATTGTATGTCAATGATAATCAGGCTGTTCTAGGGAGGGGGTTGGGATCCTTTAAATGCCCCTTTTCATTTCTCTCTCCAACCCCCCTGCTCTCCTGGGCTGACCCAGCACCCTGGGCTGCTCTCCCCTGTGATGTCAAACTGCAACAAAGACACTTGTGGGTATTTACCAGAAACTGTCTGTACAAAGAGAGAAAAAGATGCAATTTCCCCGGTGCTCCCAGGGCTGTTTTGTAGTCAATACCTTTCCTCCTCGTGATTAGCAGTGACTGTGAAAATGCTTTGTGTTATTTTGTCTGTTCCCATTAAAGCCATCTGAGAAAGAAACCTGTTCAGAATCACTGTGCTCAGACAGTTCCAGAGCCAGGCAGCCCAGAGGAAGTCTCTCTCAACATTTCACTTCTCAAGGTAGCTCAGAAGCCCAAGGAAAGGGTCTGGGGACAAACTGGTCCCAGCAGAGGCTGAGCTGAGGTCTGTCAGGTCCTGTGCTGGTTTGTTACCTGTCTGAAGAACAAGCTGCTCACCTGGGCTGTCCAGAACAGCAGTTCCTGGGGCTTTTGGTGGCTGGTGATGAGGTCCTGAAGCACTGCAGAGCTTCTTGTCAGCAGGGAATGGAACCTGCCAGAGCTCTCATCCCAGGGACAGCCCCAGGATGGAGCATCTCACCCTGCTGGGATGGCAACAGCAGGACCAAAAACCTGACCTGGCCTCTTCAGACCAACCACAAGATTGTAGAAAGCTGGTTTATAAGCACGTGAGCTTTGGGGGTTTTAAAATCTATTTTTAACCTAAGCACACACTAAACACACCCAGAGGAATCACCCAGCCCCGGGTTGCTCCAGGAGACACCACGGGGGAGAACACACCAGGAGCTCTGACCCAGGAGGAACCAGCCTGGAGGGGAATCCCCCCTCAAACCACCCCAGGGACAGCAACAACTCCTCTGGGGTCACAGCCCTGAAGAACTTGTGCACAATATCAGACTGTGAACACGTGGAGAGGCTCCAGGCAGTGCTGGGGGGTGATGGGGCTGAGCAAGCAAGGACTTTACTCCAAGCTCTGAGGGTTTATCCTCAGGAAAGGAGCCCTGGGGCTCCTCTTTGTCAAACTCACTCTTGCTGGTACAAGGAGCACTTTCACCAGGGTGTTATCTTTTTTTTTTTTGCCTGGAATTCCCATTCTTCTTGCCACCCAAAAAAAAAAAAAAAAANTGGGCTGGAAGGGAGGAGACCAGTGCTCAACAAACACCCCACAGCTGCCCAGTGGTGGTGGAGCTGAGAACATACTGGGGGGAGGTAGGGAGGGGAAGGAAAGCCAAACCAGAAGCAAAATTCCATTGGTGATCTGCTTTCCTGTTCCCTGCTTTCAGCAAGCTCCAGAGGAAAAGGGGGAAAGATCCTGCCCATGGAATGGGAGCTGGCAGCTGTACCCCAGCTGACCCCCCCCTGCTGCTCTCCCCTCAGCAGGAGCACACAGGAATTAACACAGGTGGCTACCAAGTGGCTCCAGCTTTGGTTTTCCTTCCACAGTAAACAGGAAAAAAACAGAAAAAAAAAAAAGAGAAGGTATCTCTGAGGAGCCCCAGTCTGGGGCAGGGGCAGCAGCTCCTCCACAACATTCCTGACCAGCCCAGAGCTTTAAAATTGCAACGCTGGGCCTGACACATCTAATAAAAACTTCAAAACAGTGTTTGAAGTGAAAAATGATGTTTGTGTCTGGGGGAAAGTGGCTGCTTGTTATCTGCAGGACAAACTCAGCAAACCCGGGGGGGGAATTTCTGGGTGCTCACTGACCCCCACAATCTGCTGCTGCCCTGCAGACACCACCAGAGAGGCTGTTACCCCCCACACCCCCCTGCACTTCCAAACGTTTTTGTTTTCACCCTTTACCCCCGGTTATTATCCTCGGGTTTAATTCCAGGCTTGCCGCAGCCAGGAGGGTGGGTGCTGAGCACCCCCAGCACCCTTTCCCACTCCCATCCCCCCCTTCCCTGCTGGGATCAGTGTCGGGACAACGCTCGGTTCCTGTTGTTCCCATCCCAGCAGGCAGCTGCCTCCCGTCCAGCAGAGCCCAATCAAGGCTGATTTCTCCCCATTCCCCGCTTCCCGCGGAGCCATTGATCGCCCGGCAATTCACCAGCGACTCAAACAACCGGGAATCGCTTCCCAGAGGGAGCTCAGAGCGGGATAAACACCTTGGATGGGGCAGAGCTGGCAAGAAAAGGGGAGCGAGGAGGGTGGGAGAGAGGATGGAAGAGAATGAGGATCTCGTTCCCCCCTGGAGCCAGGGGGTGTCCTGACCCCCCTCCAGCTCTCCCAGGAGCTTTGAGCCCCCCCTCAGGTTCAGCTCCAGCTCCAGCCCCACTTCACCCCACACCTCTCCTCTAATTATTTCACATTTTCCCCCTCAGCAAGGCCCCGGGGGTGCAGCCACCCCCCTCCAGCCTTGGGTACTCACATTTTCAGCTGAACCCTTCTCACTCCTCAGCCCCGGAGCAGCATCGGGGTCACCAAACTCTTCACCTGGAGGAGCAGCAGCACCCGGACCCCCGATGCCCACGGAGGGGGGAGCCCCTCACCACCAAAACCACCTCTGCCCTCCCCTGCTTGGGCTTGTTTTCCCCCCCACTACACACACACACACATATACCTATTTCCCCACCTTTTGCAAAGCTTTCCCATCATTATTTCGAAGTTTACCGAATTGCTCCGGCTCCCCCGGCTCCCCCAGCCCCCTGGGGAGTGCAGAAGGCAGAGCACAACCTGGGGAACAGAACCCACCCCTCCCTGGCAGGAGTTTTTATAGCTGGCTGGGGAGTTCCTTTCACCTCCCGAAGCCCCTCGGGCTCCTCCCAGCCCAGCTGCAGCCCCACCAGCTTTATTTCAGCAGCCCGGGGGCCTGACCTTAAACATGGTTTCAAGATCTGCTCCGTGTTAAAACTCTGATTAAAAAAAATAATAATAATAAATGAGAAACCTCGTTAAAATCAGTGCCGTGGCGTGGGGGTAGCAGAGCCCTCAGGTGAGGGATGAAATGTAAATGCAAACCGGGTCCAGAGGTGCTGATCGGGGGGATGGTGTGTGCCCCACAGGGTGGGGGGTGTGCCGGTCCCTTTGCTGGGGGTGGAGATGTCCCAGCCCGGGCCAGCTCAGAACTCATCCCTGCAGCCCGAGGGGAATGTCCGCGGGTGGAAATCCATAAAATGAAACAGGCAGCAGCCACACACCTGCCAGCTCAAATCCTCCGGGCTCCATCTGAGAGCCAAGAGCTGACGGAGGGATTGGATTTATTTGGTTTATTGGGTTTCAAAGACATTTGCATTGTTTGGAAGCACACAGACAGGAGGGATCAGCCAGGAAATAAAAATCTAATCCTGATTCCCGCCTGTCCCTAACAGCAGCAGCTTTCCCAAGTGTTTCTGCAAAGGCCATTTTCAGGCAAGGGTTTGGTTTTTTTTTTTTTCTTCTTCTTTTTTCCCTTCCTGGCTGGTGGCCCGGGGGGCTGAGTGCCCATTGACCTACGGCTGGACCCCCCCACACCCCACCCTGACCCCCCACCAGCACCCTGGGGTTGGGGGCTCATTGCCCTGCAGCTGGGACACCCTCACCCCAGAGCTGCCTTTACCCCAGAACTGCCTGTACCNCCCCTCGTTGCTCCTGGTTTCTAGAGGACCCCCGGGGTTTGGGGAGGGGGTCCCTGAGTCCCTCTTTTCTCCCGGCTCCCAGCAGACCCCCGGACCCTGCAGGATTCTGGGGGGGTCTCTGGACCCCCCGTTGCTCCCAGCAGACGCCTGGCCCCACAGGATTTGGGGAGGGGGGATCTCTGAGCCCCTCGTTCATCCTGGTTCCCAGCAGACCCCCCAGCCCTGAAGGATTTGGGGGGGTTCTGAGCCCCCCCATTGCCCTCCCACCACACCCCCCCGGTTCCCAGCAGACCCCAGGGTTTGGGGAGGGGGTCTCTGAAACCCCCGGTCCTGGCAGATCCATCCCCTCGGGGGTCCCTCCATCCCCTCGGGGCTCAGCAGGACCCGGGGGGTGGGCAAGAAGCCCCCCATGCAGCCCTTCACCGAACAGCTTGATTTTAGCTGCAAGTTTTGGGGGTTGTGTCCCCAGCCCCGGGGCTGTGCCAAGGAGAAACCCCACCAAAAATCTGTTAATTATGGGGGGGGGGTGCTTAATTAAGGGATCCTCCTGCTAAGGTGGCCAGAGGGTGGTGGTGGGGCTGGCAGGGAGCAGACCCCAGGGGAGTGGCTGTTAGTTATTTCTGTTATTTATTATTTTTGCTATTTATTTCTGTTGTTTCTGTTGTTTATTTCTGCACAGCCCCCCGGGCTCTCCCCAGGAGGCATCTCCAAGCTTTCCCCCTCCTGCTGCTCCCCCGTTAACCCTCTCCTCACCAGCTCCCTGTTCCCTCACCTCTGCTGCCTCTGCCACCACTCTGAAAACAAAGTCCCAGCACCTTCTGCAGTCACCCAGGAGGACCCGGGGAGGTTCTTCTGCCCGGAAGGATCTCCAGAGCCCATTCCCTGTCCCAGCAGGACCAGGGCTGGAGCACTGGTGGTGTGGGGCAGCACCATGTCTCCCCAGCTCCTCCCCAACGACTCCTGGCAGAACCTCTCAGCCCCTCTCTTCACGGGCCTGGACCTCCTCCTGGAGCTGAAACCCCTCTTCATCCCCCTCTACGCCACGCTGGTGGCCGTGGCCTGCGCGGGGAACCTCTTCCTCATCCTCCTCATCGCCCTCACCAAGAAGCTCCACTGCACCACCAACTTCCTGATCGGGAACCTGGCGGCCGCCGACTTCACCATGTGCCTGGTCTGCGTCCCCCTCACCGCCTCCTACGCCTTCGAGGCGCGGGGCTGGCTCTTCGGGGCCTTCCTCTGCCACCTGGTCACCCTGATGCAGGCCACCACCGTCTTCGTCTCGGTGCTGTCCCTCAGCGCCATCGCCATCGACCGCTACGTGGTGGTGGCTCACCCCATCCGCCGCCGGCTCAGCCCCAGGGCCCGCCTCTGCCTGGTGCTGGGAATTTGGTCGCTCTCCGTCCTGGCCTCCCTCCCCACCTGCCTCCACACCCACTACCTGGACCTCAACGCCGTCGGCCACGACGTGATCGTCTGCGAGGAGTTCTGGCCGCGGGAGGAGCGGGCGCGGCTGCTCTACTCCTGCCTGATGCTCCTGCTCTCCTACCTCCTCCCGCTCCTGGCCGTCTCCGGCTCCTTCTGCGCCATCACCTACCGGCTCCGGAGGAGGAACGTCCCCGGGGCCGCCCAGCCCTGCCAGGACAAATGGAGCAAGTCGAAGCAGAAGACCTTCCGGGTGCTGACCCTCTCGGTGCTCTGCTTTGCCGTCTGCTGGCTGCCCCTCCAGGTGGTCAACTTCATCAGAGACCTGGACGAGGAGTTCGCCATCCTGGACAAGAGGTACATCAACGTCATCCAGGTCTGCTGTCACCTGATGGCCATGAGCTCCGCCTGCTACAACCCCTTCATCTACGCCTCCCTCCACGACAAGTTCTGGTCCCAGCTCAGCACTTACTTCTCCCGGAGGAAGAGGAAGAGCTCCGGCAGCGTGTCCTGCAGGGCTGCCCGCCTCAACACCTGCTCCGGCCCAGCAGAGGCTCCCACCGGGCTCTCAGACAGGATCGCTTTGCAGACCAGGTTCTGCTGACCCGGGGAGATCAGGAGTCACAGAATCATAGAATTGGATGGGCTGGAAGGGACCTCAGGGATCATCAAGTCCAACCCTTGATCCACTCCCCCCGTGGTTCCCAGCCCAGGGCACTGAGTGCCACATCCAGTCTCTTCTTAAATATCTCCAGGGATGGAGAATCCACCACTTCCCTGGGCAGCCCATTCCAATGCCTGATCACCCTCTCCATAAAGAAATTCTTTCTAATATCCAACCTAAGCCTCCCCTGGCACAACTTGAGACCGTGTCCTCTTGTCTTGCTGAGAGGTGCCTGGGAAAAGAGACCAACCCCCCCCTGGCTCCAACCTCCTTTCAGGGAGTTGTAGAGAGTGATGAGGTCTCCCCTGAGCCTCCTCTTCTCCAGGCTGAACAGCCCCAGCTCCCTCAGCCTCTCCTCATAGGATCTGTGCTCCAGTCCCTTCACCAGCCTGGTTGCCCTCCTTTGGACCTGCTCCAGCACCTCAATCTCCTTCCTGACCTGAGGGGCCCAGAACTGGACACAGGACTCGAGGTGTGGCCTCACCAGGGCTGAGCACAGGTCTGGACCCACGTGCACTTTGCTTTTGTTCTGTTCTGGTGTTCTGTTACTGCTCCCAGATGAGTCCTGTGCCTGGCAGGGAGCACCAATGGGCTCCACGGCCTTGAGGAGCAGCTTGGGGATGTTTTGGGGAAACCAAACTTCTTGTGTTACCGCAGACACGGAGGGCAGGCGAAGGCTGAGCCGCCGGGAGTGGGATGGACCTGCTGGCTCCTGGAGGGGTTTCCAGCTGCCCAAAGCACCAGGGAGCTGAAAGATGTGTCCATAGGGTCCAGGTTCATGACCAGACAGGCAGGGACCTGGTGGAGGTCTCTGTGAGCCTCAGTTTCCAGGAATGTCCTGAGGATGTCCCCTGGAGCTCACCTCGTGGAGGTCTCCAGGGCTGTGTGTGGAACACCAAGACTTCTCCCCACGGTTCAGGGTCAGCTCCTGCACAAAGGGACACCAGGTACTTTTGAACAACTCTTTGGAGAGCCTAAGTCCTCGTTCTGTCAGATAAAGATTGTTCCTAAGCAACCAGGAGCACTTTCTGCCTCGGGAAAACCATCAGCCCTCGCCCCTCGCCGGCAGCAGTTAACTTGTGTTCTTTTTCCCTCCAAACAGCAGCTCTGGGGAGAGGACAAGGGATGTTCAGGGATGTGCATTCCTCAGCTGTGTGAAGCCACCAGAAGCAGATGGTTTGTGGTGAACGGGGCTGCTTTCCCAACCTGCTTGGCTGTCTGAAGGAGCAGATGGGAAGGTCCCAACTTGTCCATCCAGGGGGGTCAGAGGCACCTGGGTGGGAGGATGGGGCACAGAAAGGTCTCAAGGTTTGCTGGGGGGATGTCTCCATCTCTGCTCTCAGGGTCGTTAAGGTGCACAGCTTGTCCTTCCTTCTAATAAAGGCTGAAAAACCTCGAGTTTTGTCCTTGTATTGACTCAAACCCAACAAAATATACCCCACCCGTTCATTCCCATGATCTGCAACGTCACGAGGGATCCTCTTCCAGAATTTGTGATTATTGAGCACCTGGAGACCAGCTGCCCCCATCCCCCCTTGAGATGTTTCTCTCATCTCCCCAGATACCCCCAGGAAAACATTTGTTAAGTTTTGCCAGGCTGAGCTGAAAGCTGCAGATCTGAGAACCCCCAGAACCTCCCCCTGCCCCACTCCTCCCCCCTGCCCTGGGGTGAGAAGGATGTTGGAGAACTTCCCAAGGTGGGAAACTGCTGCCACGGGGGTTCAGCTCCTCAGAGACCTCCAAAAGGGAAAATATTGGAGGCAAACCCCCGGAGGGCTTGAGCAACAGCAAGGAACGGGTTATTTAAGCCTGTTTAGATGTCTACAGCTCTAGGAGGAAGGTAATAATATTTATTAGGGTGCCCTTCTTCAGCAAGCACTCGAGAGATTATCGTCTGAAAGAGCTTGCATCCAGGCAGGGCATTATTCCCATTATTTGATTAACCATTCCATGCAGCCCGTGACGTCCTTCATCCTGCCTCTCAGAACCAGTCGAGCTGAAGCCCCAGCTCCAAGGGACGGGAAGGACCACGGATGGGTTTTTTTTTTGTTTGTTTTAAAAAAAGGTAATTTCATTGCTTCTTGGAAATCCTCTCCTTTGTCTCCTAATCAGGCACAAGGAAACCAAATGAGCCGGGTGATTTTCCACTGCTTTTAGCCCACCCCATGCTCTGGTTGCTCTGCCTTGATGTCACCAGTTTTTTGCTTACGTCTTGTTGTTACGTCTTGTCCCAGGGAGGCCAAACCAGAACCTGAGGATGAGTGAGCAGCAGGGAGGTGGCAGCACTGGCAGAGAGTCAGGGATGCTCCCTGCTCCCCTATAGCCACGAAATCTCCATTTGCCCCCTTACCACGGGGACTTTTCCAGCTTGCCAGCTCCTTCCCTCTTTGCTGCAGACAACCCAGGTCCTGGGTCTCCCTAATTGTTCACACGTGGGCTGGATTTATTGGCAATTAAACGGTTCAGTGGCTCCGAGACTTTCGTCTCCTCCAAACATCTTGTCTGGCAGATTGCTTCCTGCCAGCAGTCCCCCCGGGATGGGGGGTTTTGCTGAGCCCCCCGGGGCCGTGTGTGTGTGTGCACGGGCAGGAGCAGCTGGCAGAGCATCCCTGCCAGGCTCCCGGGAAAGCTGGGTGGGAAAAAAAAAAAAAAAGGCAGCAAAATATGCAGTGATCCAGGGAATCATGCAGCAGCCTGGCACAACCTGCCCTGCTTTGGCAAAACTCCTCCAACACACGGTGGCTCCATCAAAACATCTCAGGGAAAGAGGCAGCAAGGGGGAAACACAAAGCAATGTCAGGACAAACCTGCAGCAGCCCTAGGGCAACATGCAGCCACCCGGAGAAACCTGTGGCAGCCTTGGGAAGAGGTGGAGGAGCCCTCCTGGAACATGCAGCAGCCCCGGGGAAACNCCCATCCCCATCCCCATCCCATCCCCATCCCCATCCCCATCCTCATCCTCATCCCCATCCTCATCCCCATCCCCATCCTCATCCCCATCCTCATCCTCATCCCCATCCCCACCCTCATCCTCCCCAGCACTCATCGGCCCAAGAGCTCAGCAGATAAGGAGCAGGAGGGAAGGGGGGAGGTTACTGATATTTAAAGTGTATTTATGATGTTTTCAAGTTTTCCACTCCAAGCTTTGGCCATTCCCCCCCTGCCGGGACCTTTCCCCAGCTCAGCTTTGCCAATAACACCTGAATTGCCTCAAATTCTGCCCCTCACTGTCAGGAACATGGAGCCCCTGCCCGGCTGTGCCCTTTCCCTCCTCCTCCTCCCCTCCTCACGATTATTCAGGAGGCTTAAAAGTCCATTAAACAGCCACAGCTTCAGCAGCTTCACCAACCCCACATCTCCCAGTCTGCTCCACTGCCCAGCCCATGGCAGACACCAAACCCTGGCAGGCAAGACTTTTAGCCAGTAATTTGCCCCCCATTAAACCCACCAATTTTCCTTTTTTTTTTTCAAGTATTTTCTCAAAGAACAGGAACATCACTGGGCAGATTTTTAACTAACCTGAGGATTTTGAATAAATCAACTGATTCAAACCCTGCACAGAGGAACAAGCCCAGGGCAACTTTGCCTCGTTTGGTGGCCCAAGTGCTGCGGGTGAGGATCAGACAAGCCCAGTCCTCCTGACATTTCTCATTTCTCCATTCGTGGCTCTTTTTGAGCCAAACTTCCAGGACCCAGGATACCTGAGGAAACCCTCCTGGAGGCAGATGGGCTCCCACCCAAGTTTTGTGACCAACCAGGTGTCCCCTCCTCCTCCTCCCCGCTGGCTCTGGGCCTGGAGATATTTTGCTGGTGATGCAACTTCCATTATTTCCATAGCAACCATCTTTTGTCAGGTCTCAAGCCTGGAGATTTTTTTTTTTTTTTTTTGACAACTCCATTTGATTCAGTCCCCAGAAGGAGGGGACTGAAGCAGGAGAAAGTTCTCATTCAGATGCAAAATAACTGCAATAATAGCTGAGGGGTGCAGGGGGGCAGGCTGGGCACGTTGCTTTTCATCCAACCCTTCCTCCCTTCCCACCCTTCCTCTTCTCCCTGGTTTACTCCGTGTGAAAGAGCCTCATCCAGTGACACTTGTGACACTTGTGACACTGGCAGGAACAGGTCTGGGCACTCAGACAATGCCAGTCCTGCCTGGCAAGAGCCTGGAGGAGATATTCCTCTCCTGGATGAAAAGATCTTTCTTTTTTTTTTTTTTTTTTTTTAATTTTGCTTCAATGGGAGCTTTGATCTGGTGCTGTCAAAGCCACCCTGGGGTCTCCTGGGAAGGTCCTGGGTGCCTCCAAGCTGGACACCAGCTCATGCCTGGACACTGCCTCCTTTGCTAAGTGGAGTCACCAAAGTCTCATAAGCACCCAGAGGATCCACAGTCCTCATCCCAGAGGTCTCACCCTGCTTCCCAGGGGAGGGTGAGTGTTTCTTTTCCCAGAAAACACCAAACTCCAGCAGAGTCCAACAATTTTGCTGTCGCTCAGAAGCTGCAGACTGAGTTAGGAGCATTTTCTGCTTCTGCCACCACTTTTTGTGCTGCCACTCACCCTGCCAGCCAGCAGCAGCTCTCTCTCTGTTGACCTCTCTCCAGTGAAGCCCCTTTCCTGTCACCTCCCAGCACAAACCAGTACACAACTGGGACTGGAGACAACCTCAATGGAAATGGGGGGAAGGGGAGGGCAAGGCAGCAGGACTGGCAGCTGGAAATGCAGCCTTTCCAGGGGCTCCCCAAAAAGAAGGAGGCCAGAGAAACTTCAACCTCTTTCACAAAACCTCACTAAGAACCTGAGGAAAAGCAGGAAAAGGAGTTCTGCTCCAGGGATCCTGGGGCTTCCCCAGCTCCAGCAGCAGCCCCAGGCACGGNTCTACCTCCATCCTCATCCCCATCCTCATCCTCATCCCACCCTCATCTTCATCTCCATCTCTTATCTCCATCCTCATCCCCATCACCATCTTCATCCCCATCTCTATCTCCATCCTCATCCTCATCCCCATCCCCATCTTCATCCCCATCCTCATCCTCATCCCATCCTCATCTTCATCCCCATCTCTATCTCCATCCTCATCCTCATCCCCATCCCCATCCTCATCCCCATCCTCATCCTCATCCCCATCCCCATCCCCATCCTCCCCAGCACTCATCGGCCCAAGAGCTCAGCAGATAAGGAGCAGGAGGGAAGGGGGGAGGTTACTGATATTTAAAGTGTATTTATGATGTTTTCAAGTTTTCCACTCCAAGCTTTGGCCATTCCCCCCCTGCCGGGACCTTTCCCCAGCTCAGCTTTGCCAATAACACCTGAATTGCCTCAAATTCTGCCCCTCACTGTCAGGAACATGGAGCCCCTGCCCGGCTGTGCCCTTTCCCTCCTCCTCCTCCCCTCCTCACGATTATTCAGGAGGCTTAAAAGTCCATTAAACAGCCACAGCTTCAGCAGCTTCACCAACCCCACATCTCCCAGTCTGCTCCACTGCCCAGCCCATGGCAGACACCAAACCCTGGCAGGCAAGACTTTTAGCCAGTAATTTGCCCCCCATTAAACCCACCAATTTTCCTTTTTTTTTTTCAAGTATTTTCTCAAAGAACAGGAACATCACTGGGCAGATTTTTAACTAACCTGAGGATTTTGAATAAATCAACTGATTCAAACCCTGCACAGAGGAACAAGCCCAGGGCAACTTTGCCTCGTTTGGTGGCCCAAGTGCTGCGGGTGAGGATCAGACAAGCCCAGTCCTCCTGACATTTCTCATTTCTCCATTCGTGGCTCTTTTTGAGCCAAACTTCCAGGACCCAGGATACCTGAGGAAACCCTCCTGGAGGCAGATGGGCTCCCACCCAAGTTTTGTGACCAACCAGGTGTCCCCTCCTCCTCCTCCCCGCTGGCTCTGGGCCTGGAGATATTTTGCTGGTGATGCAACTTCCATTATTTCCATAGCAACCATCTTTTGTCAGGTCTCAAGCCTGGAGATTTTTTTTTTTTTTTTTTGACAACTCCATTTGATTCAGTCCCCAGAAGGAGGGGACTGAAGCAGGAGAAAGTTCTCATTCAGATGCAAAATAACTGCAATAATAGCTGAGGGGTGCAGGGGGGCAGGCTGGGCACGTTGCTTTTCATCCAACCCTTCCTCCCTTCCCACCCTTCCTCTTCTCCCTGGTTTACTCCGTGTGAAAGAGCCTCATCCAGTGACACTTGTGACACTTGTGACACTGGCAGGAACAGGTCTGGGCACTCAGACAATGCCAGTCCTGCCTGGCAAGAGCCTGGAGGAGATATTCCTCTCCTGGATGAAAAGATCTTTCTTTTTTTTTTTTTTTTTTTTTAATTTTGCTTCAATGGGAGCTTTGATCTGGTGCTGTCAAAGCCACCCTGGGGTCTCCTGGGAAGGTCCTGGGTGCCTCCAAGCTGGACACCAGCTCATGCCTGGACACTGCCTCCTTTGCTAAGTGGAGTCACCAAAGTCTCATAAGCACCCAGAGGATCCACAGTCCTCATCCCAGAGGTCTCACCCTGCTTCCCAGGGGAGGGTGAGTGTTTCTTTTCCCAGAAAACACCAAACTCCAGCAGAGTCCAACAATTTTGCTGTCGCTCAGAAGCTGCAGACTGAGTTAGGAGCATTTTCTGCTTCTGCCACCACTTTTTGTGCTGCCACTCACCCTGCCAGCCAGCAGCAGCTCTCTCTCTGTTGACCTCTCTCCAGTGAAGCCCCTTTCCTGTCACCTCCCAGCACAAACCAGTACACAACTGGGACTGGAGACAACCTCAATGGAAATGGGGGGAAGGGGAGGGCAAGGCAGCAGGACTGGCAGCTGGAAATGCAGCCTTTCCAGGGGCTCCCCAAAAAGAAGGAGGCCAGAGAAACTTCAACCTCTTTCACAAAACCTCACTAAGAACCTGAGGAAAAGCAGGAAAAGGAGTTCTGCTCCAGGGATCCTGGGGCTTCCCCAGCTCCAGCAGCAGCCCCAGGCACGGGGGGCTCAGGTCCCAGCTGGGCAATTCCATGAAGCAGCTTTTAGATCCTAATCCTGGAAAGAATAAAAAGACCCAGGAAATGCAGACTTCCAAAAGGAAAGCTTTGAATCCCCCGCCCTTCCCCACAACCTTTTATAAAGCCTTCCACAAAGGCTTTGCTGTCCTTTTCCAGGAGCTTTGTGGGGCTGAGGGGGATGCTGGAGCCCGGCTGGCTGGGCAGATCTCTGCTGATATCATTACCCACAAAAGGGCTCTAAAGGCCTCTGGGCTGTTTGCACTCAATGAATCTATACTTTTTTTTTTTAATCCCCCTCAGTGAATGGAGCTGTGCCAGGGGTGTGCACACTGAGCCCCAGCAGAGCCCAGCACCCCCCCGGGGTCTGGCAGGATGGGCACAGACCTCAGCCCCAGCTGGGTCAGCAAATCCAGCTCCAGTTTGGTTTCTTTGCCCCCCACAAGCACCCTGACCTCAGCAAAAGCAAAGCAGGAAAGAGACCTGAGCTTTGAGAAAAAATAAGAAGGGGGAGAAATAAGGGGGAGAAAGGGAGATAATAAAGGAGAAATAATAAGGGAGAAAGAAGGGGGAGAAAATAAGAAGTGGAAGGGTGCTTCAACAATCATCCCATCCCCCTGACTGACCATCCTGGGCAGGGGCTTTGCCTCACTTCAGGAGTGGGCATCCCCTGGAGTCAAAACCCCAAAACCTCCAGGAGTTTCCCTGGGGAAGTTTGGGGCACTCAGTGCAGTGCTGAGGCTTAACAGAACATAACACAAAGATGACTGCTGGGGGACTGCTGGATGGAGATGGAGAGCTGGAAAAAGGAGCTGCCAAGGTGGAACACAGCAGAAAGGTTAAACCCCAAGAGCTGATAACTTCAGAGTTTCCCCATCGTTTGTCCATGAGCTCCTGGTACCCCCCATCCCATCCCATCCCATCCCATCCCATCCCATCCCATCCCATCCCATCCCATCCCATCCCCTCCCTTCCCATCCC
>JAAWXA010000063.1:742092-812217 GCA_038090715.1 Florisuga fusca | reverse complement strand
ATCCCATCCCATCCCATCCCCTCCCTGCCCCCCCAGACATCACCCCTCTCCCTGCAGAGGGATGGATCCTGCCCAGCAGCTCTCCCCTCCACTGGGATTCACTCCTGATTTATTCCACAATAAGAGAAACACCTGAAAAAAAAAAAAATTAAAAAAAGAAAATTACAACAACAAGTGATAGAGTTGCTGAGGGAGATTGATTTCTTGTATTCCTCCCACTTGCCCCAAAAGCTTTCTCAGGGACCTGTGTCACTGGCCATGGTTATAATGAAGTACCACTAAAAAAACCTAACGGATTTTTCCTATTTGCTGACTTGCAGCAAAGAGATTGAGAAAACCAAAGGCAGTCTGTAACCTTGATCAAGAAGAAGAAATCAGCTTCAGAGCTACATGACAGAACTCCCCCCACTTCAGCTCTTGGGGAACTTTCCACATTCCACACATTTTTGCCAGGAAGGGGACAAAATTCTGGCCCAGGTAGGAGGCTTGGCTGCACTAAAACTCTGCTGGGGGGGGTGCAAGGAGGTGGGAGGCCACGAGATTTTCCTTAGAGAGAAAAAGGAGATGAGTGGTGCCCAGTAAACAGGCAAGAGACAGCCACAGAACAGCAAAATCCTTCTGCATGCAATAAATTAGATTAAGGGGACGAGAGACTAAAAATGTAATAATATAGAGAACAGAAGCTGCAGCAGATAAACAAACCAGCAGCACAAACCTTGAAGACTACTGAGAAATAAGCATTTAATTAAAAACCCAATTGCTACACAAGCAGGAAATGCTCCCTCAGCTTGCAAAGCAGACCAAGATAGCAGAGTCTGACCAGCTTACTCCTGGCTAGAGGGACCTGAAGGTCAGGCTCCAGCAAGCTCAGCCCAGCCCAGCACCAGCAGCTGCTTTACAAAATAAACTCAGTTCCCAGCTGGACCCTGGTGCCTGTGCCTGGGGAACCAGGCAGCTCTCAGCTCAGGCTCTGCTGGGCTGACAGGAGGGACAGGGGGATTTCACCAGGAGTTTTTGGGCAGAGTGGATCTATTAGGTTATGCCCTGGGCAGGATTTTTCATCCCAGTGCTCTGGGTTTGCTTGGCTGTGGCTCCGTGCCTTTCTTTCAGGCAATTTCACAAATCCCCCCAAAACCACCTTCATTTTCCTTGCTCCCCTCCACCTTTTTGACAGATTAATCCCAGGGAGCCCCCAGCTCCCTGCAGTGTCTGTAATCCATCCCTACTGCTCTGTACCAACTCCACAGCATTCAGGCACCTCCTTTGCTGCTGCCTGCTCATCCCTGAGTTTCTTTCTCCCCTTGTTACTGCTGCTCTGGCCCTTAAAACACAAATTAATCGAGGCAGGAACTGCCTATTCACCATACTTTCCCACCAGGGCTTAGCACCAGGGGCTGAAGGCCTCTCAAAAAAAAAACAACCAAAAAACAAAAAAGCCAATAAACAGTATTACTGAAGGAAAAGCACTAACAGAATAATTTGTATAAAAACTTTATTAGAAACGATGACACAGCCTCCCAGGAACAACATTCTACATCACCTCCTGTATTTTTACAATTTAATGGCTGTAATTAAATACAAGTAGCTAGAAAAAGAGTGTGCACATCTCTAAAGGAAGGGAGAACTCATCCTCCAACCTCCCTTCTCTCAAACATGGCTGGAGGAAGTATTTTTCCGTGGTGGTTTGTCCAGACACCCCCCGAGGCTGTGGGCTGGCACGTGGGGGTTTGGTTGCTTTCTGTCCTCAGGATCTTTTTTTGTGGTACCAGAAGTCTGAACTGCTTCAGTCCCGAGAGAGAAGAGCAAATTGTTATGGCTTGAAACTGCATCCCATATGCTATGCCAGGTAAACAGGTGGCACTTTCCAACTTTAGAATCACGCAGAAGTGGCTGTTATCCTATCCCTGGCTTCACTTCAGTACTAAATAATAATAATAATAATAATAATAATAATCATAAAGCCCAGAGAGCCTACTGTCACAGAAAACACAGACCAGCCTCAGATAACCACCACGAAAAAAAAAAAAAAAAAAAAAGAAAAAGCCTAGTTCATAAAAGCCTTTTCTTCTGTTCCTACCCAAACCTCACCTCCTGCCTAATGCAGGACCAGGTTTAACAACCCTGAATGTAGCACTAATTAGTGCATCAGTACCACGGCTGCACTTCAGCCACACACTGCTTAGTACAGAACACCAAAGAAAGAGGGGGGTAAAATACGTAAAATACATCCAGTTCTCCATTTCCTTAAGAGATGTTTTCCATCTCATGGCATCAAAACCAAGACTTGAAAGCAAACAGATAGACAAAGGCTCCTGTGCTGGAGTCAGCGGCCTATGTACACACCAAAACCAGAACGGGACAAAAAAGTGTTCTGGCAGCAAAGGCAATATAAAATACTTTATATAAACAGGCTTTGAAAAGTATAAAATGAGGAAATAATGCATAGAGGAGGGTGTTCCACAGGCCCTGCAGCAAGGTGTTCCCGGGCTGGGCTGGTGAATCCCGTCAGCGGGATTCCCAAGTCATTGCCTGCAGGACTCGGTGGTGATGTTGGGCAGGGGGTAGGCAAAGAGGGAGAAATCCAGGATGTATTTGGGCAACAGCTCTTGG
The DNA here is from genome assembly GCA_038090715.1 of Florisuga fusca. Classification (NCBI taxonomy): domain Eukaryota; kingdom Metazoa; phylum Chordata; class Aves; order Apodiformes; family Trochilidae; genus Florisuga; species Florisuga fusca. The sequence goes on along the minus strand of JAAWXA010000063.1, from coordinate 809,607 downwards.
ATCAGCCACCGCTGGGTGTTGCACAGGTAGTAGTGGAGGGTTTCTGGGGTGACGGGGTTGTACCACGCCTGCCGCTCGGGGAAGCGGATGCTGGAGGGCGATCGGATCTGCTCCAGGACACGGCGGGCGTCGGTGCTGAGCCGCTCGTAGGAGCCGATGAAGTCGTAGCGCACGGCGCAGGGCTGGCAGAGGTTGTAGATGGGCATCCAGTGCTCGTTCATCCTCTCCACCTCCTCGTCCAGCAGGTACCTCAGGAACTCGGAGAAGGTGACGTCGTCCCCCGCCGAGTTCCCCCCGTTCTTCCGATACCGCCGGACGATCTCCACCCCGTACTTCTGCTGGTACTCCTTGATCTCCCCGAATTTATTCCTGTAGGCCGAGAGCAGCCTCTCCATGGGGTTTCTCACGAAGATGAACTTGTAGTAGTTCTTCAGGCGGTAGCTGATCTCATCCGGCTTCATGTCCCCCAGGAACACCAGGTCGCTCTTGTGGTCCATCTTCAGCTTGACGTCGACGCTCTCCAGCGCCCCGCCCAGCACCTTCAGGATGCGTTTCCAGTTGGAGCAAGCGACCTTGGGGACGTAGCAGTACAAGAAGCGGTATTTGTCACTGACCAGGAGGTGCCTCAGCACCGTCCGACGCTGCCCGGCCGGCAGCTCCCAGACGCTTCGGGGCATCGCCCGCTGCCCGCAGACGGCGCGGATGGTTCGGTTGCGGATGTCCCGCAGCACCTCGGAGTCCAAATCACCCGGGACCTCCTCCCCACCGCCACCGCCACCGCCACCCCGCCGGGAGAGCTCCCCCGCCGGCGGGTGCAGCGGCAGCGGCTTNAGCCCGAAGCGGCCGCGTTTCCAGGCTGCGGGTGTTGGGAACCCCCCGCCGGGGGCAGGCAGAGGCACCCACTGCCTCTGACAGGGACCCCAGGACCACCCCCAGCTCCCGGACATGCATTTTCCAATGTAATTTCAAACAAACCCCTCCGGGGGCTGCTCCGTGCTGCCCGCGGTGACACCCGCTGCCCCTCAGCCCCTGGGGGCTCCGCAGGGCGGTGCGGGGGGGATGGCTGCAGTGTCACCCCCAACACCCTTCATTAATCGTGACAGGAGTAGTTGCACGCGGGTTCAGCAGCCTGAAGGAGGGGGGGGGAGGTCCCTGGTGAGCCGAGCACCCCAAGAGGCAAAGGGGAGGAGACGGAACCCTCAGTCCGCCCTTCCCCGCTCCGGGTGATGTTCTCCTACCTTGAGGCGAGCAGATGGATGCCGAAGCTTTGCCCAAAGTCACCAGAGGCATGGCTCTGAGCCAGCCCCGAGGATGCCGTTTCCATCTCCAGCCCCGTCCAGGGCATCACCTGGGGCCGGAGTTGTTCTCCCGGTTTTTCTTTGCTGCTTTCAGAGCAGAGCACGGGGCTCCCGGGTCTGAACCAGGAGTCTTGCAGGGACTTTCTCTGTCAGAGCCCTTCTGAATATCAAGAGAAAAACCAGCTTCCACTTGGCTTTCTTTGATCAAAAGCCAAGAGCATTTTGTCAGCCCAGGCAGACAAAGCAGCTGCAGCGAGGCAGATTATTTCACATTTTACACTTTTATTTTGATGTAAACATGGCATTAGCTCGAGGAAGGGATGGAATATTCTGCTCTGCTGGAAACTGCACAGGCTGTAGCCTTACCAGAGTTCTGCTGGGATTTCAGAGGGCAGGTCCCAGGATCTGATCTTGATCTCAGCACCAGCGTGAACTGAACCTGCACCCACGTGTGCAATCCATGGCACCAGGAGGAGCATCAGGCCTCCTTGGAAAGCTCTGCTCTTGGAGGAGAAGGCTGTGATCAGTACAGGCACCAATCCTGCTGCCAAAGCAGCCAGGGAAAATGTTTGTTTCCTTGAAGGAATGTCAGTCTGGCACCACTTGTCCTGTTTGGTTTCTGTTCACCCCCAACATCCATAGTGTAGTGATCTATGTCAACAGAGGTGTTCTGGAAATACCTTTTGGCCTGAGAAACTGGAAAAAAAGTGAGGTGGCATGAGGGCCCTGGAAAAAATGAGCAGTAGAAGGAGATTTCTTTAAAGAACAACAGCTGAGCTGATGCCAACTTGGCAAAAAAGCAACAGGCCAGTGGCTCCCAGTGCAGACAAACAGCCCTGGGGTGGATCTGAGCAGCTCCAGATCAAAAGTAAAACAAAGGCAGGAGATATCTGATGTCATGGCTGCATGTCCAGAGATTATCCAGTCACTTAGTTTAATAAAGCCTCTTAACCAAGTGGATAAGCACAGAAGCCATGTCACAATCAGCTCACTGTGTAAGGCAATTTCTTAACTAGGAAAAAAAAAAAAAAAGTCCTTTTCAAGAAAGTCAAACACACTGGATGAATATGCTAAATAATTCCGAGGAAACTGTTATGACAGGCTCAGTCCATCTCCCTCAAAACAAAAATTACTATTTCCCAGGAAAATGCAGTGTTGAAGGATCTGCTTATCTTGCAGCTACAAATGAATTGCTCTGCAGCTGCCAAACTCACAGGCACCTTGCACCAAGCTCTGCTTCTTCCCTGCTCCGTGGTGTGTGACTATGAAATTGCTTTTTAACCCAGTCTGAGTTCCTCCTGGCAAGACAAACCCTCACCCACCCTCCCTGGCTGGCAGACACGGCAGGAGCTGGTCCCACCTGAGCTGTGCTGGAGCAGGGAACGTGTCTGAGAGCATCCAGCCTGAGTGTGGTCCCTTTTCAAAGCTCAGCAACAACTTCTGCTCCCCTTTTCCTGCCCTGTACCCATCCCAAACCTCCCAACCACCCTTTAACCCCTCGCAGACCTGGGCTACAGGTACCCAAACACCACGGGTGGCAGCAGCCAGCTGGGGCTTTACCATCAGATTTTCCATCAGTTTTTTACGAGTTTTTATCATCAGTTTTCCATCCCAACACACATTAAGCCCAGCACAGCTGTGGAGCTGGTGCTGCAGCAGAGTCTTTCTGTCTCTTACCTCATTCTGGTACTTCTGCTGCTCTTTACCACCTGCAGCTCCCTGAGGCTCCCAAACGTCTCCCGTGGGGCTGTAATGGAGTCCTGAATCTCATGGGTCCTTTTTGGGATCACCAACAGCCTCACGACCCCCTCCTTCATGAGGGATATTCATTAAGTGGAGTAAACCCGAGAGCACAAACTGGGGTTGCAGAGGTCACCCCGGGTGCTGCTGAGGAGCTACTCCAGGCTGTGCCTCGCATTAAAACAGAAATAAAACCCCCTCAGGGGAAGATCCAGAGACTCTGCTCTGCGGGCCCTGAGCCCTGGCATGCGGGAGGAGGAGAATTTACCTGCTGGAGAGGGAGGGAAGTTTTCTGACCAGCTCTTCCCAGATGCTCCCGACACGGAGACATCGCCAGCCCGTGGAGCAGCAGAGCTCAGGGAAGAGCCATGGACCTCTTCCCCGGGGGAAATCCCACAGAACTGCTGGGATGTTGTCATTTACCAAGTGCCAAAGGCTCTGCCCTCCCCATCCTGGCTTGTGGATGGGATTCCCTGTGCAGGTGCCTCCCCCAGCAGTGGTGGGGGATGCAGTGATGGTGTTGTGACCAACAGAGCTGATGGGAGAGAGAAAAGGGAGCACAACCTCTGCTGGGGGCTGTGACACACTCCTTGGCCACGTGAAATCATAGGATCACAGACAGTCAGGGTGGAAGGGACCTCTGGGACCATCTGGTCCAACCCTTCTAATGTTACTGTTGATGTCAGATGTCCCAGCACCCCCGTGAGCTGAGACTTCAAACTTTCCAGAGTGTGGGAATCCACCCCTTCCCCTGGGAGACCATTCCACTGTCTGATTGTCCCCATGGGGAAAAATTTTCCTCCCGTGTCCAACTGGAATCTCCCCAGGAGCAACTTGTGTCCATTGCCCCTTGTCTTGTCCATGTGATTCAGTAAAAACTGAATTAATTTTACAGGAGAGTCGGCAGGGACCCAGGTAACAGCCCCTGCACCCCAGGTTAATTTTTAAATGCAGTTGGGAAGCACAGGGGAGCTGTGGCAGCCCTTGGGGAGGGATGCAGCTGCCTGGGGGTCTGCAGAGCCCCTGGGGATGGCAGAGCCTGGAGTGTGGCCAACCCTGCCCTGCATGCAGAGCATCCTCTCTTGCTTCATCCTGGAGCAGAAATCTTGCCCAACAAGCAGAGGCTGAAGCTTGCAGGGCAGAAGCTCCCGGCCCTGTTTTGCCCATTTTTTTCTTGATATCCTTTCAAATCCACCTCTCCACGAGAACACTTTGTCCATTTCCCAACACACGTTGTGCTACGGAGAATGGAAAAATGTTCATTGAGATGCAGCCCCCCCAGCACTCTGAAACTGATTTGTTTCTAAGAATTGCTGTGTGGGCCAGCCCGCTTGTTTTTCACAGAACACTCTGGAGAGGTTTATAGAGATATTAAAATCAAATAGAGAGCTGCTGAATAAATGGAGCTCCCATTCAGCACGCCTTGTAAATCTGGTTTAAATTGTTCCCTTTATTAAATATCCTTTCCTCTTGCAAATGGATTAACTGCTCTCACTGGAGGCCCCGATGGAAAAGCCATCTCATCCCCATGGCAACGCCTGGCACAGGGCACCCCTCACCTCCGGGATCACCCTTCCCCTTCCTAATCACCCCTCCCTGTCATTAACACCTCCAGCAGCCCCTCTGCCAGGCTCTGTGGGTCCCGTGTTCNTCCCCTTTGCCTCTTGGGGTGCTCGGCTCACCAGGGACCTCCCCCCCCCGCCAGGCAGGCTGCTGCAGTGGCAGTGACCCCATTCCTGAGGTCCCAGCCCTGCTGCATCCCTCCCAGCAGGTTACATTATTCCTCTCTGCTCTTGCTCCCAATTTTCCTTTTTTTTCCCCCCTCCTTGCCTTTTTTTGGGATGCCACCCGGGTCCTCCTGCTGCCAGTGTCTCCCAGGGAGATGCTTTTCCAAAAGAAACATTTCCAAAGGTTTCCTTCCCCAGGCTGCCAAGGCTGGAGCTGATAGCCCAAAGCCTGGCAGAGCCAAGCTGTGCCACCAACACCTGCCCAGCCCCACAGGCAGAGGTTGAAATGCTCCTGACAGCCACTGCCAAGAGCTAAGTGGAAAATTAGTAATAAAAATAAAATATATCAGTCAACCCCCAGGGATCCTCCTCCTGGGACAGCCAAGGTCAGCTCACCCTGGCTGCACCCAGAGCCCCAGCCCAGCACCCAGCTCCATCCAAGTGCTCCCAACCCCTGGACCCGAGGGGAAACTGAGGCACAGAAGAACAGCACAGGGTTGTTTTCTAAATCAATACGTTGTTGGTTGGTTGGGGTTTTTTTTCAAATTTATTTTTTAAGAATTACTTCTAATATATCTTTCTCACAGAAGGAGGAGGGTATAAGGGAATGTTCTCATTCCATCTGTAAACACTGAAATACAGATCTGGGAAACCAGGGAAGAGACACAAAAAAGTGCATTTTACAAAATTATCAACTAAAATATATTTTACATGTATTACGTCTCAATTTAAATTCTACCGACTGCATTTTTCAGTTTCAAAAAATATTTCCATATCTAATAGATTAAAAAAGCATGAAATATTTTCATTATGGATAAGACATTTGAATTCATTTACATGCTGTCTGCACAACAGCATAAGCAACCACGGGAATCTTAAACAATGTTCTTGGCCTGAAGCAGATTCTAACAGGACAGGAGTCAGGAATTGTCCCCCCAGACCCAGGACAAGGATCCTTTCCCCCTGGAGAGGAGCCAGGACAGAGGTGGGAGCCCGGGGAAGGGGGCAGAAGGAGTCTCAATGCATTCCTGTGGCCCCCCCGGGGGTCTCCAGCCCTGCCCTGGCCCAGCAGTGATGTGAAGCACCCCAGACCTCCCAGCACGTCTGGGGGGGCAGCTGAGTCTCTGAGGAGACCTCACCCAGGGCTCCCCATCCCCTCCCACCCCATTCCCACCCTGGGNATCCCCTCCCACCCCATTCGGACCCTGGGAAGCCCCCGGCCCCTCCTCGGGGTCCTCCCTCCCTGCCTGCCACTGAGTACCTGCTCCCAGGAGCACCAGAGACCTCTTTCTCCTGGAACTTTTCTGTTGAGAGCCCCAGGGGTGCTCCTGCCTCCCAGCCTGACCCAGCACCACCTCCTGGGCAGCCCAACCACCTCCTCCCATGGGAGCACCAGGGCCCGAGGGAATTGCTGAGGAGAAATCAGAGCAAATTGCTTTGACACAAACAGTACCTTGAGGTATAAATGAGATGAGATCCTTCACCCACACAACTCCTCCTTGCACCCCTGGGAGCAAACCTCCCAGAGCTGGGGGTGCCCCCAGGAGCCAGTTGGGATTTTCCAGCTTCCTCCACAGGACGGAGCGGGAACCGCCCGCCTGCTCCCACACATCTCCTCAGCTCCTCTCCAGCCATCCTCTCCCAGACACGTTCCCCTCTTTGGTATGTAAGAGCAAATCTCTGGAGAACTCCTGTGTGAAGTTTCCCTCCTGTGTGAAGTTTCCCTCTTCAGGATGTGGTGCTGTGGGGTTTTTCTCTCCAGTTTTCTCTCCAGACGTGCAGCCAACAAACCTTCAGCTCCCACCACGGGGTACAGGTCATTAGGGGTACAAGTCGAGCTACTTCCACCAGCAGGAGAAGATGAAGGCAGGATGAACACTTCCACCAAACACAAGCTCAGAAACCCCCAAAAGACCAGGACACTGCAGAGCCTTGCTTTCAGCCAGCAATTCCAGCCAGGGGGAAGGTGGGACGACCGTGGTGATTCTCCTTCTTGACCTTAGTGCAATCTGGAACGGGGCTCCCAGCTGGGACCATCAGGCTGCCCTTTGGTTTGCTTTAGAATTAACTGGAACAGTTTGTGTTAAGAGAAGCCGACGTCTGTCCAGGATCTTTAAACATAAGGCAAGAGGCAAGATCTGCAGGGCTCAGGTTGCATTTGTTGGTGTGAAACCTTCACGGATGCTCCGCTCCCCTCCGGAGCCACAACGCTGCTGGGTGAGCTGGGGCAGCTCAGAGGGGGGGAAAGCTCTGAGAAAAGCTCTGCTGAGGGCTGCAGCAGCACAGCCATCCTCAGGACACTCGTGTAAGAGGAGAGGGGTGAAATTTAAGAAGAAAAAAAAAAAACCAAAACCAAAAAACCAAAAAAAGGCAAACGGGCTCCAGAAAAGTGTTTGCAGTTTCCCCGTGCAGGGTTGAACAGGGACTGTGAAACGTGCTGCAGGAAAACCAAGTGGGAAGAGAAAACCTGGAGTCCCCCCCTCTGTGTGCCCCCAGCCCTGGAGGGTGCATGGGACCCCCTCTGGGTCATGGTGAGGGTACCTGGGTCAGGTGCTGCTCCCTGTACCCCCAGGGAGATGGGAACATCCACATCCCTCTGCTCTGCCCTGGAGCCCACCTCCAGCCCAGGAGGTGCACGGTGACACAGGGAGGGGAGGGCAAGAGAGAGAGGAGGGAAAATGGGGGTGACCTCTTCCTCTGACAGAGCAAAACCTACTCAGGCATGGCTCAAGGCCCCCCTGCACCCCGGGAGCTGTCAGAGCCCCCTCTGGAAGCAGCTCTCCCCAGGAGGGTCCTGGCAGAGAGGAGACTCCTGTGCTCTGCCAAGGAGCTGGGCTCAGGGCTCACACTTCCCACCAGGAACTGTCAGAGCTCAACTCAACCAACACACCAAATCCTCCCTCCTGCCCCCCAGCCATGGCTCTGGATTCAGCTGATTGGCTTTTATCCCCTGCACCCCCCTCCCCATATACGCATCTCTAGATACATATATAGATATAGATTTCCGTATGCAAGTACCTATATCTATATACATATATTTATTTTATAGGTATATAATTTTCATTTATGCTTTTTAATGAAGTGCTGTGCTTTCAACTGCTGCCTTCCTCCACGGGGCTCTGCTTTCCAGTCCGAGGAAGGAGCGCTGGGCGCTCTCGTCTCCGAGCAGCACAAGGTCACAGGGCTCAGATGTCCCGGGGTGTCCCCTGCCACCAGCTCCCTGCTCAGCCCCCCCTGGGAAGGGGCTACTGGGGGTTCTTCAGGATGCGCCCGTGCCTGAAGTCGTAGACGTGACGACAGAGGAAAACCAGCTCAGGGTCAGTGTCCTCGGGCACCTTGCGGTGCAGAGGGGTGGAATATTCTTCTGAGGGAGGAACCAGGATGGTTTTCCTGCCTGGGATCCCTTCGACTCGACGCTTTGCCAAGGCACAAAATCTGGAAAGCAATTAACAGGAGTTTTAGCACCAGTTCCTGTTGAATTTCACCCCCTGGGGTGGATCTGGCCTGCCCAGGGATGAGGGGTGGGAGGGGGGTTTGGTTCTGCTCGAGAGGACTGGAAGTAGCTGCTGCTTTTGGTCTTCAGCTGTAGGAAGATGTACAGTAAGGATCTGGACAGGATGGAAAAGGTCCAGGGAAGAGCCATGAGGATGATAAGGACTGGAGCACCTGCAGTATGAGGAGAGGCTGAGAGAACTGGGTCTGGTCAGGCTTAGGGGGGACCTTATCACTATGGTCCAGTACTTAAAGGGGGGGGCTACAAAGAAGATGGAGACTCTGCACTGTCCACGGTGGCACAAACATTTTGGTGCCCCCTAAAGCATCTGTGTGAGACAGAAGAGGCAGGGAAGGAACCCAGAGTGGCACTGAACCCTCCAGCAAAAACTCATCACCAACTCCTCCTGCTCCAGCTGGGGCCAAGGCTGTGGGGCTGGGACGGTGGTGGCTGGAAACAGAAGGGTGACAGGAGCTGGAGCAGCAGGTTCAGAGCACCACCTACCTGCAGTACTCTGCAAAGGTCAGCACGTAGCACTTCTCCTCTATGCAGGCAACACTGTTCTCATCCTGATGCCGGGATGCAAAGATCTCGTTCTGCAAGAGAAGGAAGGAAGGAAGAGGTGAGCCAGCTGGCCAGGAGCTCCACACCTTCACCCAGCACCTTCAAGGGGAGTCCACCAACACAAGCCCCTAGCAGGAACTCTCTAGAGCCAATATTTCACATCATCCAGACCCCTCCCACGGGTTTTGGGACCTAAAGTGTGGCCCAGGATTTATCCAGCAGCACCAGAGCAAAGCATTAAGGAGTTCTCCCATCATTTAACACTGCCCAGGTGTGGTTAGATCAGCAAAGACAATCTCTGGGAATAAGGATGCTGTGCCCAAGCCTGGAAGAGTTCCCTGCAGGCTCTGTTTCTGCTCCCAGCCCTGAGGAAGGAGGCTGGAGGGGAAGGCTGACAAAAGGGTCACCTTTGGGGGACATGCAGCATCAGAGAGACTGAGACTGCCACAACCTGCTGGAGGCTTTGGGATGCTCCTGAGTCATCTTTGGCAAGCCTGTCCCAGCTGCTCAGCCCAAACACACACTCTCATTTAGGTCTCAGGTAATTAAGCAGCTGTGCTTGGTTTAGAAAACTCACCCATGCCCTGCAAGCCAGGCAGCAGCAACTCCCCAGCTGCACCCAGCTCTGCTCTCACCCAGCTCTTTTATTTAAAAAAGGGCATGAAAAAACAAACAAATAAACAAAAAGAGCACCGAGTATTTTGGTGGGTTGAAACCAGCACTAAATTCTCTGTTCCTGGCTTAAATCCAGCTTGGTTCTGTCAGCCAGCCTGAGCCCATGCACAGCAAAGCAAACTCTTAAAAGCAAACTCCACACTACTGGCACAGCATCCTCCAGTCCCTTGTTAATTCTCATCGTAAATCTGCCCAGGAGGAGGAGGCTGCAGCCACATTTCTGCACAAAACAAACAAGTTTCTGGAGCCTGATCAGCAGAGGAAGGGATTCCTGATCAAAAGGCAGCACAGGATCCAGGTACCCCCATGGCTTGCAGGAGGGCAGCAGGAGCTTTGCTCTGAGCCCTGTTTCTGGGTGAATTAGGACTTCCCTTTTTGGAAAGGTTCTGGTCTTGGCTCAGTACAAACTCACCCATCCTGAGCAACTTTTCAGTTTATGCAAAGAGTTTTCTCAGATTAAAGAAACATTGGAACTGAACAGAGGGGGCTATGTAAGGAACACTGCAGCTGCTGCTCCAGCCCTGGGTTTCCACCCCCAACAATAAATGGGGCACAGCCTCTCCACAGACACCCAGCACATCTGGCCACAGCTGCACCACAGCCAAGGGACAGCTCTGTGGGGATGCAGGAGCTGCTGAGGCTCAGCCCCTCTCCCTGGGGGGACACAGACCCAGCAGGACCCCAGTTTGGGGTTGGGGTGCTCACCTGGTGCATACTGGGGTTGCGGCCTCCCTGAGTGTGCTCTGGTCTGTAATACCACAGGAGGCTCATCATCAGCTCCCCTGCAAGAAAGGTTGATTAAAACACATCAAGCCTTGGGTTTCTGCTTGTGTTTTCCCCACTGCTCTCCAGCTTCCTCCTCCTGCTTTGTCCCTTTCACTCCCCCAGTGCTCCCGTGGAGGCAGCTGGGCCCTGATCAATATTTTATGCTGAATTGGGTGTCCTTTTGTTACAGCAAGAGGTCAGACACGTTGCTGTTCCATTACACCTTCACCCCCTTTTCCTTGGGTTATGTTGTCACAAGGAGGTCAGGCACCAAACAAAATAATAATAGTAATAATAAAAAAAATAGAGATACAGAAATTAAACATTTCCAGCTGGAAAAAATGATCCGTTCAGACAGCAAGCTGGAAAAATGCTCATTAACAGCTGGGTGTTTGCAGCATCACCTCCCAGGTTACTGACAGAGCTGCTGCTGCAGGATGATGTGACCACGATGAGCCTCACCACACCTTCTGTTAAACAGTGTTTGTTTTATTTGATTTTTAGTAAGACCTGCACTTGATAGCACTTGGCACTGCTTCCCTGGCTCAGGAACTGGTCAGTCATGGGACCTGAACATCAAACCCACACTACAATCACCACCTCTACCTGGTCCCTCCTGCTCCACACCCAGCCCTGGCCCTCTGGGGGCACAGCAGCTCCTGAGGTGTCTGCTGCCATGGAACATCAAAGGAGATGGCTGCTAGGACAGGCACTTGGCAGATATTATCTGCTTTCATCACCAGGAAGATTCAGATTGCTGGTCCCAGGCTGGTGACCAATGAACATTTCAGTCCCTGGAACAAACTGAGTGCAAGCCCTGGAGCTCACCTCTTCCTCTCCATCACCTGGCCTGGCAGCAGTGGAGTGTCCTACCAAGCCTGCAGCTCTCCCAAGACCCATCATTTCCCTGCCTCTCCCACCCCTGCAACACCCACTCTTTGGGCAGGGCACCTGTTTTGGGGTCTTCCCACAGTGCTGATATCTTGGCGACGTATGGCATTGACTTCTTCCTGGGCCCTGACTTCAGGAGCACGGTGTCCCGTACCCGGATGATCTCCCCATCCCTCTCCACAGCCTGGTAGCTCTTCCGAACAGCTGGCTCTGGTTCATTCTAGGAAACACACCAAAAAATAAAGCAAGCTGAGTGCGTGGGTAAAAGAGTTCATTTATTGCTTGTTACCCCAACCCCAGACTCCTGGGATCCTGCTGTCACCTAAAACCCTGCCCGAGGTTTTAGCCAAGAGATTCCTCTCTGAGAGACCTCCCAGAGGAGTCACACAGCACCCAGACCACCTGGATTTGGTTTATAACCACAAAGATCAGGCCAAATGAATTTCTTTCCTAAAGAAAGATCAGTGAGGAAGAGCACCCAAGTGCTCAGAGCTCCCCCCTGGCTGCTGTGTTCCAGTGAAGCCAAGCACAGCTCTTCCCTTCCCCTGCACAGTGCTGGCAGCAAGGAGCAGCTCTCCAGCAGGGCAGCAGGGCTCAGAGTCAGGAGATGAAGGGCACATTGCTCCTTCCCCAGCACCCCAGCCTGAGGGCTGGATGCAAGAGGCCCTCTCTGGCTTCCAGGGGCTTCATCCTGACACAGCCCCTGGGTCTGTGCACTGCCCTAAGCTGCAAAACCTCTGCTGGAGGAGTGTCCCCTGTACTGCTGGCCCCTCAGCACCTCTCCCACCTTCCCAGACAGCACAAGGCTCTGGATTTCATGCCCACAGCTCTCACAGGAAGGATATTGCCTTCTCCCTCCACTGAGATGTGCTTTACAGCAGGGAGCACTCCAGCAGGAAATCTCCCACCTCGCAGGAGCGAGAAGAAACCCTTCCAGGAGTGACCAGCCATGCCACCAAGGAATGGGCAAGAAGGGGGATATTGGGTGCTAGGAAAAAATCCATCTGGGAGCCAGGATACTGTCCCTGTCCTCTGTGCTCTCTGGGGGATCCCTGCTGGGCTGCAGCCTTAGGAGAGCTACCTTCAGGCTCCTGCTCCTTGGAATGAGGCTGGAGCCCCAGATGGGTTTGCCCTGACCCAGGAGGAAGAAGCTGGAGGACAATCTCACTGCAAGATGGCCTCACAAGTGCCACCCTTGCAGATGCTGAAGCCAGAGGTATTCATCATCATGGCATTTCAGCTGATGCCAGCAGAGGAGCAGCAGGTTCTGCTTCCTTCCCAAGCTGTCTGCCACACTGTGCAAGGTAAGGCCAGGGCACACGAGGAAAAGAAAAAAAGAAAAAGCCTCCAAGCCCAGCCAAGAGGCACTATTTGCTTATCTAAGAGCTTCTAGATGGCATCCAGTGACCATCTCCACATGGAAGCAAACCCTGAAAGGCTCTCGAGCTTTGACCTTCATCCCCAGAAGATGCAGAGGAGGGGTACAGCCCTACAGCTATTCCTGGGTAGGAATAACCCCAACCACCAGGAGAGATTAGGGGACATCCTGCTGGAAAGCAGCTCCAGGGAGAAAGCCCTTGGAGTCCTGTGGACAGGAAGTTCTCCAGGGGTCAGCAATGTGCCCTGGTGGCCAAGGGGCCAATGGTGTCCTGGGGGCATCAGGAAAAGTGTGTCCAGAAGGTCCAGGGAGGTTCTCCTCCCCCCTCTGCTCTGCCCTGGGGAGACCACACCTGGAATACTGGGTCCAGTTTGGGGCTCCTCAGTTCAGGAGACACAGAGATCTACTGGAGAGAGGCCAAGGGAGAGCTGGGAGGGTGCTGAAGGGACTTGAGCATCTCTCCTATGAAGAGAGACTGAGAGCCCTGGGGCTGTTCAGCCTGGAGAAAAGAAGGCTGAGAGGGGATCTGCTGAATGTCCATCCACATCTGAGGGGTGGGAGGGTCCAATCTCTTTTCAGTGGTGCCCAATAATAGGTCAAGGAATAATGGGTTGAAGATGGAACATAGGAAGTTCCCCCTCAACATGAGGAGAAACTTCTTGATTGTGAGGGAGCCCTGGGAGGCTGTGGAGTCTCCTTCTCTGGTGGCTCCCAAACCCCCCTGGATGTGTTCTGTGTGACCCTGCTCTGGCAGAGGGCTTGGGCTCTATGACCTCCCCTGATACTCTGTGATACAGGCACAGAAGCAGGTCCCCAGGGGCACCTACCACAACATAGACAGCCTTCTCAGAGGCTGTGCCCACGGGGATCCACCCGTTGGTGGCTCTCCTCCTGCTGATGCGTTGCTGCTTCGGGTGGGAGTGACCTCCTGTGGCTTTGCTGTCTGAGGCATGGAGACAACCTGGAGTATTCCTGAGCCCGGATTTGGAGCCACTGGGAGGCTTGGAGCTCTGTGGACATTCACGGGCCATGGTCTGGGGGTCAGAGTTGGGGGTCTGGAGGTGAGGAACGGGCTCTGCAGCCGGTGGCACGCTGGGTACAGGACATCCTGAGAGCGGGTGGGCAGGAGAGGCTGGGTGCCCTGCCACAGGGATTGTGAGGTTCAGCTGGTCCAGAGACTTGCAGCCTTCTAACAGAGGGGAAGAGAAAAAAACATTGTGTAAAAAAACCATCTTTTATCATTTAAAATGACAACACAACCAAGACTGTCCCAAACTACCACCGCTTCCCCCTGAAGCTCCTTCCGTTGCACAGTTCCAGCAGTTTAAGTCTCTCCAGGCTGTGATTTCCACTGGATTTGGAAAGCAAAAACACTTCCAAGCCTGCCGTGCTCCAAGCTGTTGCTGCTGCTGCCACTGAGCCAGGACAAACCCCTCTGAAATCCCCCAAAGCAACGCCAGCCACTCAGAGACAGGAGGCTGGCCAGGGGCCAAGGCAGCTCCAAGCCTGTCAATATGTACAAAAGAAATAAAAGGCTTATCAAAACGGTGGGAAGGATTAAACCACACTCACAGAAGCAGCCCAGGCTTCTTCTCAACAAGCCAAATCCTACTCATGAGGGAAAACTCGGAAGATTCTCCAAATTAACTCCAGAAATATGAAACAAGGTGGAACCAAACCAGGAAAGCTGCTGCTTCAGCAGAGGGCAGATGCATCAGCTACAACAGGTTGGTAAGGCAGCTGACTGTGCCTCTCCAAAGCACCCCAGAACACCTCCAGGAGCCAGGGAACAAGCCCTCAACCCAGGCCAAGGTGTCCCACAGAAGAGCAGGTCAGGTTGGAATTACCCAGCAAGAAGAAAGCTCCCAGCCCATCAGGGGTGTCCTTCTGGGGGTGACCAAAAGGCAACCCCCAAGAGATGCCTCCAGACTGGAGCATGTCCCAGCAGGGCTGCTAATAAACCTCAAAGTGAAAAACCACCTGAAGTCACCAAGCTCCAGCTGGTAACTGCTGAGATCCCCTTGCAATCACAGAAACATTACTGCCTCCAGCCTCCCACTTGACCCTCCCCAAAGAGGGCGACAACAAAACCACCTCTGATCTGCAAACACTGCTATGGACCATCCCTGGGCTCTGCTGGGGATGTGAGGCAGGAACCCTGCCTGGCCTGGGCAGGCACAGGACCCACAGAACACTCCTTCACCTCTGGTTTGAGTTCCCAAGCTTGACCTAAAGCAGGATGAAGCTTCCCCAAAGCAGCCACTCAGCTTCAGGGAGGCAGAGCAGAGCTGGCCCTGCCAGCACCCCAAGACACTTCCCAGATCCATCCCCACCACCCAAACTCCACACCAAAGCAAAGCAGACCACGACTGCCACGATTCCAGCCCAGTTTGCACCAAACAGACACCAAGAAAGACAAAACATCACAGCAGGCAGGTGGTACATCACACCAGATCCCTTGTACCTGGTTCCCAGGTGGGAGCCTGGTGCTTGCAGCCCAAATGCTCCTTTAATTCACTAAAATAACTCACCCTGGGGAAGGGTGGGACTTGAGAGGCATGTAGACAGAGAAAAGTCAACTCCTAAGTGTAAATCTGTGCTAATACTCCAGGAGAAATCCTAATTCCCATCAACAGAGTCTAAATGATTCCCGTGCCATTGGGCTTTTATATCCAAGCTGCTCAGAGGAAGGAGATGGCACTGAGGGAGATCTCAGGAGTGGGGTGACACACTGCCAGTAAATCAGTGTCCCTGGACACTGCCAGGAGAAACCCCCCAGCTGGCAGGGAGGGCTGCACTCCAGACCCACCAGGTCTGCACCAAGAGCATCCTTTGGGTGCGACCAGGAGGAGGTGGGAGGCACCAGCAGGCTCAGGATTTGGGGAACAAAGTCCCTTGATGTGACCTCAGGGCAGACACTGAGCTGGCTGCCTGGCAAGAACTCAGCTTTAAAGAGCCACTGAAGCCACTCACAAACACTGCCACCGAAGGAAGCAGCCCCCTGACAGCAGGGATATTTTGGGGAAAAAAGGAAATTATCCTTCAGCCAAACACTCCTGAGCTCCAGCAGCTTCCTACAGAGGAAGGTGACACCGAGCTGAGACCTCACCCACCTGCCCCAGCAGCAGGTGGGGAAGTTGTGCCTCCTTTTGCCTCCAGCAACACGGGGAGCAGAGTCTGCACTCCCAAAAGCTGCAGCAGCCTCATCCCCAGCAGGGGTGGCAGCAGAGGCTGGCTTGGTGGCTTTGACACAAAGTGCTGGTGTCTGATAACCCCCCACAACCGCCCCACTTTAAATATTTCACAAGATATTTTTCAATAGCAAAGGCAAAGCTCCACGATAAAAGTCTGACAAGCAGGGGAGGGACAGAAGAGAGGCAAGCAAACACCTGCCCCCTCCTCTTACCTGTTCTCCTCTCAATGCTTCACTTCCAGGTACCAAGAGGAGCACGAGTAGGCTCGCTGCTCACCCAAGTGACAACGTGCACCCAGCTCTCTGCAGTGAAACTGCAGCACCTGCCCACCCAGCAGACTCCAGACAGATCCAGCCCAGCTACAAAATCTGGAATTGCATTCCCTGCAGCTTGCACCACTGAGAGTCCAACGACCTGGGCAGTGCCTGCCCCTTCACACCACTCTGCTCTGCCAGGATGCTTCAGTCCCTGGTGCTGGGGTTTGGGAGCAGAGGAGGGATCCAGGACAGTGAGAAGCCCCACAGGGGAACTCAAACCCACTCAGACAGCTCAAAGCTAAGCCATGCTGTCAGTCACCTTCTGCCTGCCCAAATCCTTTCACCTCTTCTATGCTTCCCACACCAGCCTTTCCATGGGAAAACCCCTCTGGGTTAAAACGGGAGGGGGGGGGAAAGAAACACAGATCCCTCCCGAGCCACAGAGGATGCTGCTTGGCCTCCTGGCAACCAGATCCCCCCCGTTGGCCACCATGGCAAACCATCCCACTCCTCCTGAGAACACCCAGCCAGGTTTGCTGGCACTTTTGGACTTTACCTGCTGCAAAAGGCATTTTGTAGGGGTGGGTGTTCCTCCCGGCGTGCAGGCTGCTGACCCTGCCCTCGGGCACCACGCCGCAGACGCTGTAGCTGCTGATGGCCGTGCCCTCCCCGCAGCAGTACGGGGAGTTACACCAGTGCAGAGGCTGGAAATGAGCACCTGATGGCAAGGAACCGGGCGAGACCAAGAGCCCCTGGCAGGTAGCTGACTGGGAAAGCTCGTCCTTGGGGTAAAGGGAGCAGTGGGTGTAGCCACTGTATCCACTTTGGCCGTAATAAACGTAAAACCCGTTCAAGGGAGTCAGATCCGAGGACTCGTAGAGACATCCACAATCCGTGTGGTTCCCGGGCACAGGCAAGGGAGGGAACTGCTGCACGGGGAAGGAAGGCTGATGGAATTCCTGTTTGGGGGTGGGGGATTTCTCTCCAGGTCTTCCATACTCTGGCTTCATGGAAGCTTGTCCACCCATAAGCAAGGGCAGCCTGTGGTAGAACCCCTCCGTGCTGGCGTAGGAGCCCGACAGCGACTCGTAAGGGATGGGTTCTGCTGGCCCATAGAGCCTGGAGGAGTCCTGCTGCTCTCCCTTCCCCACAGCCCCCAGGTGAAGCCCTCGCCAGCCCTGCTGCCCTTCCATTTTCAAGCCAGCAGCTTCCTTCTTGGATTTGACGCAGTTCTTCCTGCCGGCTTTGGCCCACTTGAGCACTGACTTTGAGCAGGGGTTCTCCGACTTGCCCTCCCCGTCCGATTTACTCCTCTGCTTCAGGGGTTGCTCCTTCTCATGGGTCAGCTTCAGAAAGGCCACGGCGTTCAGGCTAGCCAGTCTCTTAGGGGTGGGATGATAGGAGATGGCACCCTCCTCCCTTTTTGCCCCGTCATCAAAGACCTCATCCAGGGAGTGGTCGCAGCTATTGCATTTCTGACCGGGCTCGTGCTGCCGGGTTTTGCCTTTCCCTGTTTTCACAGCTGTTTTTTCCAGCAGGGGCCAACTGTCCCCAGCTTTGCAATGCAAGTTCTTCAGGGCACAGTCTCCACCAGCCTTCCCCGAGTCCCTGCGGCAGCGCCTGCCGGATAAGAGCCCCTCATCCCTCTCAAAGAGCAGATTGTTGACGGCCTCGGCGTTGAGCGAGGCCACCCTGCGCTTCCTGGGCTCCGAGGGGACGGCCCCGAGGTCCTGCTCTGCCCCTGGACAACTCCCTGGGCACTTCTCCCCGGACGAGTCGCTCTTCCCTGCTCCCTGCACTTGTTCGGAGAACAAAGCAGGTCCCAAACCTTCCATCCAACTGGGAAGGTCCTTTTTTTTACAGCTCTGGCTCTGTTTTGACAGAGACCCAGCCACATCCTCCAGCCGGGTGAGGAGCACCTTGCAGGTCTTCTTGTTGACCGAGGGGAGCAGACGCCTCCGCAGCGGGTACGTCTTCCTCACCTCGTGCAGGTTCTTGGGCTTGTTGGAGCCCCCGAACCCGCCAGGACACTTGGGAGCCTGGGGGGCATCTCCACCTCTCTGCCTGCCACACTGGGTCTCGGTCCTGTCCATCCTCCTGCTGCCTGTCGGGGAGGAAGCTCGGCCAGCAGAACCAGCTGGATGCTTCAGAAGGAAAAGTTGTTTCTTCCGGGCATGCGTCATAGGATCAGTGTCCAGTCCTGAGGAGGCACAGGAGAAAGCAGAGATTAATACCCCGGAGAGGGACCCATCTCCTCCCAAAGCCCCAACTGCCAACGAGGAAATGTTTGGGGAAGCTCATTTCTGCACGTGGCTGCTGAGTCCTTCTGGGTGCTGGCCAGTGAAGCCAATTGAGAGACAGGATGCAGTGAGATGTGGCTCAGTGCTGAGCCACACAACACGCTGGTGATTAACAGCAAGGTGCTGGCAGCAATGTCACAGGAGCCAGGACACCCAGGGCACGGCCAGAAAGCTGCTTCACCTGCTCCCTGTCTGCTCCCTCCTTCCTAACAGGCTACAAATTCTCATCAGCTGTCCTAAATCTGGTGGGAATGCTGGTCCGGGGCATCCAGCAGAGATAAATCCCAGGTATTTGAGTGCCTGCATGTTGACACAGGCAGGCTGCTTTGTGGTCATTTGCTGAAACTATTAGACAAAAGCAAAACAAAAAGCCTACCTGCTCCTTTGAAAGTTTTCTTTCTGGGGTCTCTTAAGCAAGTTTCTGCCAACGTTAATCAACTAAATATCTGCAGATCCCTGTGCAGGTTAGAACCTGGCTACCTGTTCCCCACAGATGCATTTTATAAACATTGTGGACATTCAACAACCAAATCATCATGTTTGGCCAAAAATAGGTTTATGGGAGGAAAGAGTTACTCATCTCTATGTCATTCCTGACTTCTCACCTGGATACCATGGCAAGGCACTGTTAAAAACCAACACAAATCACTAAAACACAAGAAGAATGAAGAGGAACTTGCTACAGACAACAGGAGAGGAGCAGCACTGTCCAGAGAGCCCCTTCAGCCATGTGGTGGCTTCCTCAGTTATCCAGCAAACTGAGCCTGATTTTTAGTTTTCCATTTTTAGCAGCCAGGTTCCTGCACCTTTGCAGTTTCAGCTCCAGCAAGCCAGGCTCCTTTGGGTATTTGAGGAATTAAGGAATTTTTGCAGCCCACAGGAGCACATATACCCTGTGGGAGAAGCTGTAGGTCTAATGCTAAGAAGGGAAAGGTGATATTAATCTACAAACATGACAAAATTTTAATGTTTATAAAAAATTAAAATAAAAATCAGCCTGATGGAGAGATACTGAAATAGACTTAATGAAGTCGGCATCAGCAAGAGCAGAGAAGGACAACTGCTTGCATTTAATGGCATTTATGAAAGAGCCAGATTCCCTTTCTTGGCAGCAGAGTCAGTCTGCACAGCAGCATGGGCTGAGGAGGGGTTTGATCTCCCTGCAGTCAGGTACTTGGCTGGAACATCTCTCTATTGACACCCTCGACACTGGGCTGCCACTTCTGAGGCTTTTAATTAAAGCTGCTGCTGCTTCTGCAGTGATTAGAACAAAGCTCCTGAATTACAAGAACTGTTCATTTGCTATGGTTTAATCAAGCTGATAATTAGATTATCTATTTGAAATAAGCCCAGTGTGTTTTAATTGACTTGCTTATATATGCATTAACTAAAAGAAACTTAGGAACTGAAAGCTGCCGTGGTTTGCACGTTGGTTTTGTTGATGTCAGACCCTTCCTGACCTCTTGTGGGGTAACTTACACCCTGCTACACACGGGGTATTTCCCATGGATAGTGTCCAAATGGGAGGGCTCTGGGGGGAGCAAACATTTGTGGATATCCATGGGATTTTATTTGTTATTAGAATAAGGGGTCCTGGAAATTAGGAGGATCAATATCAAATCAGACAGAAAATTTCCTCCAAAATAGGAGTTCTTCTTGGAAAAGAGGCTACACACAGCTCTGCAGTTTGCAGGGGGACTGCAATTTAAGGAATAAATCATGCAGAGCAGGCACCCTAGAGAACCATGCCCCAGGGGAGGAGAACTCTGCCCAGCTGGTATGGGGATCAGTCACCTCCTTACAGCTCCCATCCTGTTCCCTCTTGTCCCCAGTGAGAGCCCAAGATGCAGGCAGAGGTGCTCAGCAGAGGAGAAAAGCCCAGAATAACCAGAATAAGCCTGAAGGATGGGGATTTTCCCAGCAGTGGAGACTCACTAACAGCACATGAGGAGCGCCAAGACAAAGAACAGCTTAAATAAAATATCTTTGCTGGAACAAAAGCATAGGAATTGCTTTAAGTAAGAACACCCAAAAAGTGATTTTTTTTTCTTCCTTTTTCCTACATACATTTCCTAGAAGTGTGAGGAATCCACCTGCCTCTCCAGAGCCTGGCCACAGGAGCTGCCTTCCAGCATGTGTGTCTCCAGCTGATGCTCTAACCCAGCTTCATCCCTGACAGCCTGCAGCCAGGAGCAGCAAGAGACACACTCGAGCTGAACATGCAAAGATGACAGCAGAGATAGCAAGTCAGAAAGGCATGAAAGCTGGAAGAGCCCTACAGTTCACTGCAATCCAGCTGGAGAGCCTCAGTCACAGAAGCCCTTGGACACGACAAGTTCCTTGGCACAACAGTAACCACACCACCCCAGGAAGGTGGGGATTCACTGATTGTTTTTTAATAAAAGGAGGTGATGCCTGCATAGAGTTGGTCTCTAAGTTGTGGTCTCCTCACTGGGAGGTCACCTGCTCCCATACTGAGAAGCTCTTACCTAGAGATGAATGGCTAAACTTCTGGAAATGTGTGGAGAGGCAGAAAAAGGCAGAAAAAGGCAGAAAAAGGCAGAAAAAGGCAGAAAAAGGCAGCCCCTCAGCACCACAGCCAAGCCAGAGTTCTTTAAGTGCCCCAAGGAAAACACCAGTACCACCCAGTAACACTCCCACCTGGTGGTACACCCTCTGAAATCCAGCTCTACAGCAGAGGACACAGGCAGAACTGGAGCCAAAGTAACTTAAGCAAATCAATGCAGAAGTTGGCATCATTCTCAAAAATCTCTGCACTGGATTCCTTGACCAAGCAAAACCAAAAGCAACAACAGCAACAACAAAATTAGCCAAGTCTCTCCCTGACCTTCTCCGTTTGGAGACTGGGAGAAGGTCACTCTGTCAGATCACATTCCACTAAAAACCTGCAGTCCAAAACCAGGTGAATTCTGTTTGTCTCCACTGGCTCCACGTCCCAGGACTGCACCAGCAGAAAGAAACTGAGTGGATGGGTTACAAAATGTGGTAAAAAAGGTTCAGTTTCCACCCAGGGAACTTCCCCTGATGTCACCACTATAAAACAGCTGCCATGAGTGGTTCGAAGATGAAGAGCTGTTTATCCTCCTTTTTCTGACACAACACCCTAAAGGAGGTGGGAACAGGCAGTTCAGTATCTGCAATGGATCCTGTTATTCTCCAGCCACACACCTTGTGAATTTATTACTAACCATGGTGACCAAGGAGGGAAAAAAAGCCCCCAGGAGCTGGCTCCATGCCCCACAGAAGCCAAGAGCAACGTTTCAGATCTGCTCCTCGTCCTCTCTTTTGGAAAACCCCACAAAAGTCACTTCCTAAAGCAAAGATATAAAAACAACTGTGCCCAAAAGCTTCCAAGAAACCACAAACTCATCTGAAGAACTGCAAGTGAAAATGCTTAAGCCAGAGCTGCCCATTTATTGCTGGCAGCTGAGGAACTGGACTAAGGGGAAGAAGACAGTTAGGTTCAACTCTTAAACAAGTTCAAGAAAGCAGCTTGGTCTGATCACCTGAATCCAGAGGCCTCCCAGCATTTTAAATTGAGTAGGAATTGCTGCCTCCCTCCTCATTCTGAAAAATTCACTTGACAGCTGTTGAACCCAAACCAGACCAGAATAAGGAACAATTTAAAGTTACATCCCTCATCACTGCTTCAACTTTCTGCTAGAATAAAACCAGTACCCAAACAGCAAAATCAGAAGAGAGTTGATGCCTCGTTAGTAGGAAAATAAGTGTGTTAACAGCTGCATTTTCTGTAATCATGCAGCTGCAGCATCTGTCTCTCCCTCTCTGTCCCCTGACTGCAAGGGAAATTAGAAGAAACCAGCCTGGGACTGCCCTGCTCCAGCACCACCTCCTTCCCAGAGCTTCCCCACGAGATGCACTCCTTCCGAGGAGGTGATGCCAAAAGCACAGAAATTTAAAGCTCTTAAAGCTCCTAATCCATTTGGCACTTCAGTACTACACAGCTACAACACCAGGAAGCTCTCTCCCTGCCCAGCATCACTCTGTCACCTCCCAGCCCCTCCACCTGAAGTCACATCCACCCCAACCGGCGCAGACCACGCCACGACAACAGCCCTGGCACTGCAAGGATCTGGAGGATTGGCTCTTTTCTCCCTGCTGCTTTTACAGGCAAATAATTCTGGGTGCTCTGAGGAAGGTGTTGCACGGAGGAAGGCTCCCAGGAGCTCTGGGAAATGCGGATAAATCGGAGAAGCATCAGGTGCTGAATCACCCCCCAGCATCGCTGCCACCTCACACGTTCAGAAAATCTCTGAATTGCTGCAATCTGCCTCACCAAGGTCCAGCCCTGGCTTTTCTCTGGAGCTCCATCACCCACGTGCTCCAGAGAAAACTGTTTATCCAGAGCTCATGAGACTGCAGCAGAACCTTGTTCCTCTCCCTCATCCAGACAGCCCCAGCACCTCCCAATAACCACACGAATCCTGCACTGGAGGACACAGCCCAGGCCTTGGGACCTTCAGAAAACATTTACAAAAAGAGGTCTGGGGCAACTCTGGCACAGCCAGGAGAGGATCTGTGGCAGCTGCCTGGGAGCAGGCTCTGCTCCAGCACTGGTAATTACAATTTCCTTGGGAAAGCCACGGAGCTGGGAGTGCTGCAGCACACGTGTGCCTCTGGTACATCACAGCCCTCCAACAACTGCAATTATGATGTTTTGCTGCACAAACACGAGTCCCAGAGATGCCTGAAAGCAATGGCAAGCTGAGAACAAACCACGCTGGGGTGCAATCCCTGCTTGCACAAACCCTGTGAACACCCCAGAGGTTCCCCCCCAGCTGATTGCTGCCGAGGGTCTGTCCCAGCCCCCATTATCTGGGTGCAGATCTTGCTCTGAAGTGCTTCGTGGGGAAGCCAAAATTGAATTTCTCCAGCTGTTCTCATGCTCTCCACAGCCCTGGCAAGCAGCACTTGTGAGGAGTAAAAGAGAAAAAAGAAAAACAGAAAAAAAAAAAGAGAAAACCCTGCTGTACCATCAAAGCCCAACCCCAGCACACAGAGCTCCCCGAACCCCAGGCTCTGATCTCCCCCTCTGCAGGCAGCATCTATGACCAGCATGTGACAAGTTTGCCAGCCCCAGGGGAAAGTGGCCCTTTTTAACTCAAATGCAGAAAGCTGAGTGCAAAATTCCCTGGCCAAAGCAATCTGGAGAGGCCAAGGGAGCACCTTGCTTCACTAACCTTGCTTGCCCAGCAAGTTTTTTTCACTTTGGAGTAAACTGTTCAATTCCACAAGCACCTAGCTGAGAAAAGCCAGCTATGGTTTTTCCCTGGAGGTCCAGAGAGGGATGAAATGTGTCCTCTCAGAGCAAGGGAAGGTCACTTTGTTCCTCTCTGAGCAAACTAAGGGGACAGAACCAATCCTGGTCTCCTCCTTCCAAGTTCTCCTGTTTTTTCAGTGAGCTTGGAGTTCTGGGGAGTGAGAGAGGCTCACTCAGTACCAGCTCATTCAACACAGGAGAAGGAATGATGTACAAGTTTTGGGGTGAGTGGCAAGATGTTTCCTCAAAATCAACAACCAGGTGCATTATCTGGGGGACTAAGGGAACCCCTAGAAATAGCAAATTCCTTTTCAGAAAGGCACCAGCTCTCCCTCTGCACTTCTGAGGCTAAAAAGCCATATCACTGTATTTGATTTCCAGGCTGCCACTTCAGTTGGATGTTCAGTAAATGCTATAGTAAAAAAAAAATTAATGTGGGAAGTTCTGTGTGACCTCAGCAACTCAAACACCAGTCACCAAAACCAAGCTCAAGCCTTGTAGCCACAGCCTGATTGCAGATGTGTGCTGAAGTTAAACCCAAAGTTTCTGAATGCAAAGCCTTCCCCAAGCACCTGTGTCTACAGCCGTGGCCAACACTGACAAAAACCACTTCCTCTGGCCTACAAGAATTAAAGATCTCCACCCCTAAGAGCTGCCACAAGGCTTCTGCTGTCAGCTGGAGGTTCTGCAGGCAGCAGGGATGCTGCAGCCTTGAACAGCTCTGGGAAGTTGGTTCGGGTGAGCTCAGAGCTCCAGGAGCAGCACAGCCACAGTTTCACACCCCCTCTCAGGAGGAGGGATGCAAATGCTGAGCTTATCCCCAAGCAAAGCCACCCTCACCCCTCAAAAACTCCAAACTCGATTAAAAACCAAACAAACATAACTTGGAAGGAGGAGATCAGGATTTGGTTCTGTACCCTTAGTTTGCTCAGAGAGGGACAAAACCTTCCCTCCCTTTGAGGAGACATTTCTTTTGCCTTTCAGGTTAAAGAGGGATGCACCAGGATGAGAAGGAGCCATTGAGCTAAGAGATGTCCTAAGGGTGATAAAGCTTACAGCAGTTCCTGAGCAGTTTTAATCCTGCATCCATCACTCCTGTGCTTCCTCCAGGAGAGGCTCTCAGCTGCAGCAGCAGGAACCCACGGCCACACCAAAATCTGGGACAACTGCCCCTGGATGTTAGTCTCTAAACTCTGTTTGCACACGGAGCAGTTCAGAGGCTCTGGGGAAAAATTACTCTGCACCCATGTCATTACAGACAGAGGCAAACAAGACACACAGGGAAAGCCAAACCCCCCCTGCACAGACACCACCTCTTTGCCAGTGCAAACACGGGAAGGATTCCCACGGTGCAAAGCCCACCACCAGCTTCTCACCTCTCAAAAACAACTTGGGGAAAAGAAATATAAAACAAAATTAAAGAGGAGAAGTGTGGCCAACCAGCCAGGATGCTGCCAGGAAAGCCCAAGGAGGGCAAAGGAAATCCCCGGCGTCTGGAAGCGCAGGAGATGAGGACGTGGAGGTGGGGGTGAAAATCAGGCTCGACTTGTCTGAAGGCTGACAGCTCTGAATGAGAGCACTCAGGCTTCAGGGAGGCTCTGAGCAGGCTTCTGCTCTATCACTCCCAGGTGACTCAGTCACCAAGGTTTAGGCAGAGAACAGAGAGAACTGGAAAGGACGGGAGGGGCAGGGACTGGACCAGCTGAGAAACTGGGGAGCCTGAAGTTTACGTGGATTTTGCAACTCCCCCAAAACATCCCAGAGAACATTAGCAGCAATAGTACTACCCGTAAAATACTAGACACATTAAATATCATCTGCTTATGAAGAATTGCCTGTTAGGCCTTTAAATAGGCTCTGCATAAAGCTGCCTACGTGACACTACGCTAACAACGCCCTGAGATGCCTATAAGTGGTTTGAAAACTTGAGTCAAAAATACCCCAGGACAGCTTTGGCAATCGTGTTTTTAGAAGGAGCACAAGCTTTGCCAATCAAGTTAATCAAGGATTTATAAAGAAAGAAAGAAAGAAAAAAACAAAACCCAAAAAACAAACCCAAACCCCACTCCTCTGATTTTCCAGATAGGCAGAATGCAAACGAACTTCCTCCCCGGCAGAAGGCTGAGTCTGGTAAAATATCAATCATATGTCACCCTGCTCAGAGAGTTCTGGCACCATTCCTGGTGAGACGGACAAAATAGAATAACAAATCAGTTCCAAGGCTTTATTTTTGAAGAACAAGGTGCAAGATTTTTCTCTAGTAGCTATTAAAGCCCTCCTATACATTATCATCACACCCTTCCACGACGGCTCGAGGAACTTCCCCTCCAAGCTGCTGAGCTTAAATAATTCAAGATGCACTGAGATTTCATGTCTTACACGTGCATCTGCAAAACGGTGCTGCCTTTGGGAATTTCAAGGGCAGGTGCAGCCCTGCCAGCTCCTCTCCATTTCACAAAGCTGTCGCTGCAATCCTATCGCTGGATCTGGAGTCCCCTTCTCCTCTCTCCAGTACCTTTTCCTCCACAAAGGTCTACATTCACTCTTAATTCTTTCAACTAGAAACTGTCAGCACAGCACCCTTGAGATCCAAAGAACAACGTGTTACTACTCAGCAAGCTCAAAAGTTGCTTTAGGGGAGGAAAAAACCCCAAACAAACAATGCAGGAAATCCAGGGAAGGGCCAAGCATTCTTTCAATGTAACATTTAATGAACCATCCTAAAATCTGACCCAAGTCTCAACTTTAAGGTTTTTTTTTTCTCCTTTAAATAATTTTCATCTTATTTCTCCTCACCTAAGAGCATCCTTCAAAAGAGAGAACACGGTGCCCCAGCTCAGCATCTGAACCCAGGGCACTGTGGCTCCAGGTTCTGCCTCTGCTGGCTGCCACCTCCCAGATCAGTGCAGAAGAGAGACTGGATTTTAAAATTTAACAGAGAGGCACATTTATAACCACAGCTTACATTTGCAGAAGTCTTAAAGCCAAGCAGGCAAAAAAAGGCTATGTTAAATACCAAGTTCATCTCATGTTTCTGAGGATTCCTCTGTTCTGATTCATCCCCAGCTGAAACACATTGACCAGAACTACCTCCTCAGACTAAAACTGTAATCTCCATCTATTTTCAGTTCTAGAATAAGTACTTCAGACACTATCATCCTTCATTTGGAAATACCTATTCTCTCTCTGCCCTTTTAGAAGTGCTATCCCATGTCTCCAGCCTCAGCTCGGTCTCCACAAAGCACACTGTCCACAAAGCAGAAAACCTTTCTGGGATTTTACATTTCCATCACAGGTTTTGATTCCTCTTTATATTCAAAGTGCAATGGATGTTTCAAAAGAAAATAGACTTCCTATTTCTCTATTCTCCCTCTGCTGCCATCACTTGAAATCCCAGTGTCCTCCACAGGTACAGCAGCTGACTGATGCTGAGTAGTTTTCCATTTGAGAGCTTCTATCCCACTCCAGAACTCAAGTCCAAGGCAGACCTTACAAAACTCCTGCATTGCCCCTGGCATGTCCATAACAAAGCTCAGGATGTTCTCATCAGGCTGGGCAGAACTTCTGCAGCTCTGCAAAGCTGGAGTTCTGAGGAGAGAAAATTCACAGGACACCCATCCCCAGCCCAGAACCTAAACATGATCAGGTGTCCAAGAGGTTGCAAGCACTGAGCCCAGCTGAAAACGTCTCTACAAGACCCTTTAAAACACAAATGTTTATTTCTTTGCTCCACAGAGTGTCAATCATCACCACACATCCAGGGGTACCTCCAGACACCTTTATTGGCATGGTTGTGAGCAAGGGAAAACTGCCAAGCCTGACCACACTCCCTGTAAAACCAGAGGGCAGCATTTACAAACCAGTACAAGTCAGAAAGTTCCTCTGAAGATTCCACAACTCCCCTGGCTGGAGCTGTGAGATCAGCACCACCAAATGTGTTCCCAGACCTCCTGACTTCTCCAGGAGAACCAGTGGCTTCATGAACACACTCACCTGCACGCCCAGGTTCAGACAAGGGTTGGTTTATCTGCTTTTGTCTTTTAAAGAGCAGTTTATGAATTGATTCTCCACGAAGGGAAGGAGCAGACAGGAACACGGGCTCTGCTGGGGAAGATGGGGACAGCCTCAGGGAGCAGCTACACTCCTCCAGAACCAGAGGAGATCTCAGCCTGGAACCTGAAGTTATTAATGTCCTCACCAGACCAGCCTGAACCTCCACCAGCCACCAAGTGCTTCAAGTTAATTGCTTGGCAATTAGACTTTTCATTACTAAGCAATTAGCACTGCAAGGGGTTTTTTTTATGTGCCCAGCACTGGTTCTTTCCAGAATTATGGGGGTTCTGGATGGGGTGGGGGAAGCCCAAGTCAAACATCCCCACACTGAACAGCACGGCTGCCACGCTGCTCCGGGCTGGGGCTGGGGAACCACCACCCCCTCCCCAAACTGGGTCTGGACAATTGAAGCCCAGGAAAGCAGAGGGACTCAAGGCATGATGCTGTTGGTCAGAAATCTGGTGGGGAAAAAGCTCTCAAGCAAGAAAGCTGGCTGCTGTTAGATGGCTCCATCCAAGAACTGTTAAGTGGTATTAAAATAACTGAAACCACAAGCCAAACACAGGCAGTGCAGCCACTTTCAACACCTAGAAACCCCATCACTGCAACACTGCTTCCACCAGAGCCCATTTAACTCCCATTAGAAGCTGGCCCAGCTCTTTCATCCTTTCCCTGCACCATTAGAGGTGAATTTAAACACACATTTGCTTGTGCCCCAGGTTTGATCAGTCAGGGTGACTCCTGTCCCCCTGAAGCAGCTGAGCAGCATTTGCAGACCTGTGCTGGGAGTGATTTGCTTTTTATCC
The DNA here is from genome assembly GCA_038090715.1 of Florisuga fusca. Classification (NCBI taxonomy): domain Eukaryota; kingdom Metazoa; phylum Chordata; class Aves; order Apodiformes; family Trochilidae; genus Florisuga; species Florisuga fusca. Next base: position 781,164 of record JAAWXA010000063.1, on the reverse strand, counting down.
ACTCATTAACTTGCATTTACCTACCCACACAGGCATGACATGCTCTGGCCACTCAGAACAAGTGATTAAACACACTTGGCTTCCAAAGCAAGGGCTGTGGTTCCACGTTTTCACCAGGGTGAGCCTCTTGCACTACTTCACACCAAAGGACTCCTCCAGTTTTGTTGCACCTTGCACAGCTGGGGAGAAAAACTAACTGAAATAAAATCAGGATCTATGAAGAACCATGAGTAAGTTACACAGTCCCAAGAGCTCTGGGTTGAATCAGTGGGGTTTTGGTTGAAGAAAGTGTCCCATGTCCCATGAGGCTGTTGTGCTCCCTCAGCTGCAGCACAGACACTTCCATGACCCAGGAGTGACCCAGGAGCAGCCCCTGCTTATGGCAGTGTCTGCAAGGAGAAAGACTGGAGAATCCTCTATTGAATGGGCTGAGTTTTGCTCCTCAGTTCCTCTCAGGCTGCTCCCCAGGACACCCCAGGGAGCCAGTGGGGGATACATGGCCTCAAGAAAAGCAGAGCCAGGGAGACTCAGCCAAGGCCTCTCCAAAGCCAGGGGCTGGTGACAAAGCTGAGCAGCAGCCATGGCAGATCCCCTGGGGACATGCCTGGGACTGGTCAGTATTTTATTAGCAAGGCATGTAGGATTTTATGAGTAAGTCACAGGCTGACCTGCAGGTAACACTTGGAGGAGAGAGCAAAAGAGTCAGAAGACAAACTCTGGATTCACACTCAACCTTGAGGACCACAGGAGCATTACAAAAAGGATAATAATTGAGAGAGCTCCTCAGCAGGCACAAACACACACCTCAGACACTGGGCAGCTGAGGGTCCTTGAGGAGCACAAACTGGAGGTCCCAGCACTGCTGTGGTGGAGAACACAGAGCTGCTGGGGGCAGGGGGAACAGGTCCAGCTGGCCACAGCTCCCTGGGCTGTGCCAACAGGGGATGAGCCAGGGAGAGGCCAAGGACTTGGAGGTGACCAGCAGGGAGAGGGTGGAGGGGCTCAGTACAAAGTGGGCCAAAAAATGAGTTCCTAGAGCTGTAAGAAGCTGGTGATATGGCATTCTTTAGGGAATGAAGAGAAGGAAAGGACTTGAACTGCTCCTGGGGAGAACTGAAAGTTTTTTCCTGTATCTTTCCTTCCTGTTGGGCTACAAAAAGCATGAGATTGCCTAAAAGAAGTCGAGGTTAAAAAAAAGCCAGCTAGACCATCTGTCAGAAGACTTTGGTATAATTCATCCCCTGCCCCCAGCAGGGCTGACCCCACCACCCCAAGCTGCCCCAGCTCCACACAGACACAAAGAGGCTTTAAAGCTGGAGGGCAACTGTCCCCAATTCTTTTTAAGAGCACCCATGCCTGGTATTGCATCTCCCCTCACCACCCCCCCAGCACCCAGCTCCAGGCCAGCAGCACAGCTGCTGAGACAGCACTGCAGAAAAAGAGAGAACTCAACCCAAACACACCACGGGAGCCACAGCAAGGGCCTTTCCTGCTGCTGAGAGACTCCTCAGCACCCAGGGCTCCAGTCTGCTGGGAGATACCCAGGGTTTCAGGACACAGCTCCAATGCAAATCAGCCCTACAGCTGCCCTGCCCTTCCTACCCGGGTGTCTCACACCCAAACTCACGGCCACCCCTGGGTCCCGGGTGGGCATTGGGTCCCCAGGCAGAGGCACCCACCCCTCCCCAAGGGAACCCAGCACTGCCAAGTCTGGGAAAACCTCCCTTTTCACACCACCCTGGGCCACCATGAAGTGCAGAGGATAAACCACCACCAGATCCCTGGCAAAGGAGCATCATTACAGCTTCCTCTTGGGAGCCACAAAGCTTTTAAATAGTTCAGCTCAGGCTTCCACAAAAGTCACAAAAGTGGTGAGTGCCTCCAACTGGATGGCCAGGAAGGGTCCCTGAAGTCAGGCTGGGGCTTCAAAACATTGGAGTGTTGAGTACTGGGGACAAGAGTCCTACAAGTGCTACACGAGCTGTTCTGTGCTCTGATACTTCAGACACTCCCTGTGCTTCCTCCAGCTCTGGCTCCAAGGAGAATGTATTCATAATGGGGGAGAAAAGGGCAAAACTTTCAAGGAACTCAGCACAAGTGGAGAAGAAAAAAAAAACCAAACGAAAAAAACCCCAAAAATTAATATTAGCCTTGTCCAGGCTTAGCCCTTGTCCAGAGGCAATATTAGGCCTTAGTTCCAGGGTTTGAGAACACTGATGGAACACAGGATGTTTCTCAACACATGGGGCAGATGGATGTGGAAGGGAAAAATCCTCATACAACCAAGTGGTGGCCACAAGAGCATCAGGGGAAGAGATGCAAATAGTTCAGAGCCACAGACTGCAGCAGGCTGGGGTACAAGCAGGCAAAATCTGGAGTTAGCCCGTGGTAAATCTGACCAGAGAGGGATGCCTGCAGCTGCACGGGCTGCCAGCTGAAGCAGAGCCAAAGTGGCAGCAGGAGATGTTCACAGCTACTGGTCAAACGGTGGAAGAACTGGTAGAAAGTTTCCAGGAGCTGCTGGAAAAGCCCAAGAAGTGGAGCCAGCTCTGCTTTCCCAGGCTGTGCCCAGACACCCAAGGATACACAGCTGATAAGGAGGGATGTGCTGCAAAGCAGAACCAAGGTCGGCTCCCAGCACCCAGCACCCACCTCCCTGCTGGCACCCCAAATCCCTGCACATTTGGCCCAAAGAGGATCTGATGCTGGACAACAGCTGCAGAGAGCTTTGAGCCGAGGGGTTTCTGCCCCATAGTGCAGTCCCAAGGCAGGAGGAGACCATGAACCCACCCAGGACATCCCCAGACACCAGAACTTCAGCTGCTGCTTCGGCTCCTTCTCCCAGGAAAGCATTTTAAGCCCCCGTGTGCCAGCAGCATCCTTTAGACCATCCTGACAGGTAACATCCCACTCCAGAGCTCCAAAGGGAACATCTCACTGCACCCCTGAATAGCCATGGCAAAGATCTGATGGCTGTATTGAACAGGCTGGGATAAACCTCTCTGGAAAGCAGGGCAGGGTCACACCTCTGCCTGCTGCAGAATTCACATCCTCAAAGAAAAAACACCAACAAACCTCTGGGGCTTGGTGCTCCCGGGTTTGCAAAGGCACAAAGTGCCTGGAAACTCTCACTCCCTGGGTAAATATCCAAATATTCAGCCACTTTTCTGCTCCCCAGACACTGAGGTTCCCTACCCCTGCCCTCCTGAGCAGCACAACCCCCCAGCCTGCAGCACCACGAGGCTTCTTGCTCTTTCAACACAAACAGGACACTCGTCTGTCATTTCCCTAAACACTTCCAATTTGCTTTGGGGTTGTTGTTTGTTTTTTTTTTGCATGTGTGTTTTAAATATTGCTATCAAGATTCCTTTGGGTAGAACAGGGAGAAAACATTTGCAGCTTTGTTCAGCTGAGGGGCTGCAGGAGCTTTCCAGCCTGCTAGAAAGGAAAGAGAATGAGGACCACACCACCCAACCACCCAACCAGGAGAGCATGAAAGTCCCAGAGTGCAGAGAGACCTTGGGGCAACACGTGAAGACACATTCCCTTTTTTCTTATCTTTTCAATAGATTGTATTTCCTTTACACCCAGCACAGACTCCTCCAGAGGAGCTCTCTGACCTTCAAGGACTCTAAACACCACTCTGCGTAGGGTTATTACAACTAACCAGGTTTTAATCATGTTTATGTACTGAACAAGTCAAAACGCTGCTGTTGTGGTCCATTTCTCACCACTGCCTCCCAGGGTTTCCTTGGAAACACATGCAAGCTGGAACTGGACTGACATTCACTTAGTGGACAGATGGAGTTTGGAGCAGCCCAGTGCCTGAAATTCAAGGCTGAGTCTTGGGATAAGTCACGTTATCAGTACAAAAAGCACCTCCCCAAGCTCCCCAAACTTTGCAGACAGGTTAAGGATCACCTAATTACCCAGTAATGAGCTCAGAGGTGGCATCTGAGGCAGGGCCAGGGATCACCCATTGTGCTCCCCTGAAAGCAGGGGCTGAGCACAGACAACACTTGTGTTTGGAGGGAAGGATTTAATTTTCCTTAAGCACAGAGAAAACAGAAGAGTTCTTAAGCTCATTAGTGGTTCCAGGCAGGACAACTGATGCAAATCACAGACAAGAGCCTCTGGCAGGTTCTGATGTGCTGTCTGTAACCCTGCTGCTGCCACCGGCTGAAGTGGTTCCTGATGCCTGACACTGACCCACAGCCCCTGCCTCCCAGAGCAGCAAGGGTTTGATCACACCTTTAGAGCCCTGGAGGTGTCAGGACTGCCATTTCAGCAAAGCTGGTAATTTATTCTGAAGTGGGAATTATTCCCTTGCTCTTCTTCCACTACAGGGGGAAAAAAAAAAGCAAATGGAAGAAATCAAATGGCTTTTTTTTGGAAGGCTGGCTGAAGAGTGCTTTCCCAATCATGTTGCCTTCTCTCCCAGGATTTCAAAGGACTCACCCTCTTTGCAAGCAAATGCAAGGACCGTAGAAATCCCAAATAAACTCTGTTCCTAGAGATCTTTTGTGAAATCCAGCATCTGAGACAGGGAGAGCCACACTGACAGGGCTCTTGTGAGGGAAAAAGGCAGCACCAAGGCAGGTTCTGCCTGGGAACCTACACTACCAGCACATGCTGGGTTGGGGTATGCAGCACCCCTCAGGCACCAGGGACGTGTGAGGTTTGGGGTCACCAAGTGACTTCCAGGAGAAATCCCCCAAACACCCGGAGCCCTTCTGCTGCTTGTGCAGCTGGCTGAAATCTAAGGAATTCCCAGTTTGGGATTTACCTGTCCCAGCTGTCAGGATTTTCACACCTGTCCTGCCAACTAAGCATTTAGGCAGGATTTTAAGAAAATCTTTGAATTACAGCTCTCAAATCCTTCCCCTGTCATCTCGCTCCCCTCCGAGGGGTGTGCAGTGTCTCCTTACTCCAAACCCCCCTTCACCTGCCTTTCTTGAACTGATTTTGAACGAGCTAGACAAAGAAACAAAACCAAACAAGCCTCTTGCATCTGCTTTTGTAGTTTGGTTTCTTTTTAAATTTAAAACAAAACAACAACAAAACCCAAACCCTGCTGCTGCCCATCAGTTTCCTGCACACGCTGCGCTTCCCTCCTCCTTCCAAACCTTCCACCGTGGTTATTGCTGCTTATTCCTCCCCACCAGTGCCTCCCCATCCTCCCTCCTCACAGGGAGATGCCTCTGTGTCCCTCTCCTCCTCCTTCCACAGATCCTTTCTGTTTGCTCTGGCTTGGTGCTGATACTCACACAAAACAATATAATATTGGTGAGAAATGCTGCGCTGGGGGAGAACAGCAGCCGTAGCAGAGGTGGTGGTAGTTTGGAAGGGTTTCTCANTGCACCCGCTCCCCCCAAAACCCTCACCCGGGGAACTTCTGTAAACTAAAAACAGCAAGAACACCCTCCAGCTGCCAACCACCCCGATGCTTACAGCAAAACCCCGGCCCTCAGGCTCTCCCCCAGCCCCCCCATTTTAAGTGCTGGTTTAAAAAATAAAAAATAATAATAATTAAAAAATAAAATAAAGAAAAAAAAGGCTGTTTTTAGTTTACAGAAGTTCCCCGGGTGAGGGTTTTGGGGGGAGCGGGTGCAGAGCTCCGCGGCGCAGCCTCCCCCAGACAAACTCCCCTCAACCATCTTCCCCTTCGCACGCCTCCAGCCTCCTGCTTCCTTCCCTCCTTTGCCAATTGCAGCCTCTTCCAGGTATTCTGCAGGCAGGAGGAAGAGGAGCCAGGATGAGGATGAGGATGATGCCGTGCAGCCCGCAGCTCGCCGTTCTCGGGGCTTTCCCCAGGCCAGGGCCGGGAACAATAGGCAGCCAGGCATGGGGTGTGTGTGAGGCAGCACAGTTCAGTGATGATGCCCAGGGAGCTGGATGCTTCCCTAGCACTGCAATTTTATTTAAAGGATGAGAATTCAGACACTGGGAACAAAAATAAATAAATAAGGAAATCGGCTGCCAGCAAAGCCGGTTTATTCAAATCAGTGCTGGGAAAAGGCTTCCTTTTTAATGCTAAGAGCAGGGTAAATAATTTGAAATATTGATACACAGGCAGTTACTAAAAGACAAGATCTTTTATTGGAAAAAATAAAATAATCCAGCCTGCTGAGCTGGGCGAGCTGTCTGGTTTCAAAGCTGAGCACGTGGAAGCCCTTCAAAAAACTGCTTGAAGAACAATGGGTGCCAGCCAGCACTCCTGTGATGTGCCTTACAAAGGGGGGGGAAATAAATATAAAAATCATCATTTTCTTGTTGAGTCACACCTTTGTTCAAGAGAACTGGGACACAAGGAACACGGCAACTGACAGCTCCAAACTGAAACACCCTCTTGTTCCTCCACACCAGTCCCCAGGCTCCTCACTGCCAAGAGCAGGCAGCACCCCCAGCCAGGACCTGCACAGCACCACTGGACCAGGGGGGAAAAACAAAACCTCAGGATGCACCCAGCTGCTTGGGCAAGGGATGGAGCTGACCATGAGACCCAAGACACCCCCCAGGAGCTGTCACCCAACTGGTGCCACCGGACCCCCGATGGCCCCGGTGCTCAGCCCCCTCCTCCCAGAACCAGAACATGCTGGGAAGGTCCAGCAGCAAGGGCAGGATTGTGAAACACAGGGCTGAGAGCCACCCCGGCCAGAGCACAGCACCAGCAGTGGTGATGATGCACCTACAATCCGAGCCAGAATATTCGGTTTTTAATCATTTTTTTGCAGCTGCAAGGCCCTGACCCCAGCGTGCTGCGGGGGAACAAACACGAGCTCCTCGTCCCTCTGCCACTGGGGTTTTATTTGCTGCACTCCTGCTCCCTGTCACTGGCACACAGGGACACATGCTCTGTTCCCACATTTTTTAAGGGGCTGAGGACAGATGCTCAGCTCCTCCTTGTGCCGTGCCCCTGCCTGGGCAGCCTGGCCCACCAAGGAGAAGCCCAGCCTGAACCATCCCTCTCCTTCTTTGTGACTCCTGAGGAGTTCATAACCACACACCCTCTGATAAAGAATTCATGAAATTCAGTGTACACCAGCCATCAGCTGGGGCCAGGGGAAATATCTGCTGCTCCAGAGAGGTTCCCCTCGTTTGCAGCTCCATTTCACCAGCCCCAGAGCTGTCCCTTGGCCAAGCAGCTTCCACTATGACTGAACTCGAAATATTCTTGGGAAATGGTATCACTGCAGTGTTCATAGTTCAGAGATTTTAAAAAGAGGTCCAGGTCTTTTGCTTCACTCAGCTGGCCACACTTAGGCAGCTCATCAGCTCTCCAGGCTCCCTCCTATTTTCTATGGGTTCTTCACCCAAACTGCAGGAGAAATAACAGCATGGAACAAGCAAACTAAATCCCAATCTCACAAGTGTTGACTGGGACAGGTGAAAAAAGAATTATTTTAAAACCATATTTACATTCTTCTTAATAGCATCCTTTGGTTTGATTTCTTAATCACCACATCAGTCCCTCACTTTGCTTTACAGCAAGATAAAGATTTCCATTGTCCTGTTCTTCCAGAAGATTTTTTTTTTTAAATCTCACATAAAATATCACAGTGACTCTACTTTATTCTGCTTTTTTTATAATCAAACTTCATGCTAGAACACCCAGTCTGGACAATAACGGGATGAAAGGCTACTGCATTGTCCCATACAACCACATTTCTTCCTCTCCTAAGAAATAACCCAGATATTTTACTTTTAAGTGCATTTTCCCCATTTAAGGAATACCAATTGCCAGATTAGAGGTTGCAAGCACAAATGCTTAGAGGTGAAATTTTAAAGGGCACATTCCCTCCCAAGAATGGTCTTCAAAGCATCCCCTTCATTTCCCTTAACTGCAGCCTGCACCCAAGGAGTGCAAACACTCCCCAGACTTCACATCTGACAACAGCCACAAATCTGCAGCTGCAAACACTTGCAGCTCACCTACAACCTGGAAACAGGGGCAGCAGGAGACCAAGCCTGTCTCTTATACTGGATGGTCAGAAAGCCCCTCAGATCTGGAGGAAAAGCCCTGGGATGATCTGACCCTGGCCCATGACAGCCCCAGGCACAAAGCTCCAAGCTGGTTTTGGTTTTACTTCTTCTTTGGGGTGTTTATTTTTCAGGGTGTTTTTTAAATTATTATTATTTCCCAGTTATCAGAACTGCTGTTTCATGTATTATTAACACTATGATAGTTGTGACTTCATTAGTTCAGCTGGTTGGGCACCAGGCAGGGGTTGTTCCTGTAGTTACTTCCATGGGGTGTATTGCCACGGTTAAGTGATTATTAGATGGGGCAAAAAAAACCCCTCCCACATGGCTCCTTTTCCGTGGAATATTTGTACATCTGAGCACATTTTCCTATTTCTGCAGCACCAGATACAATCATTCATTCAGTTTCTCGTGATCTGAACCTAAAGCCAAGCAGCAAGCCTGCCTCTGCCTACCATTTCTAATTATTTTTCAGTTGTTTGCTCTGGATAGATTTGCTGCTAAGGGCTTGTTTTCAGTGCTGCAGTATTACCAGACAGGCATTTGCTGAAGGGTGAGTTTCCCCCCAAATAATCACCCAGCACCATCTCAATCAGATACCCACAGCCTGGCTCTGGTGGTCCACACAGCAGCAATTAACACCATCACACCAACCAAATTAACTCAGGTTCTGCCCAGAGAGGTTAAAAACATCACAAGGCTGTCAGACCCGAGACAGAACAATGATGCAGATGACTGGCAAGAAGGACAGAGCAACAACATCAGATCCATTGACAGAGCTGGGTGAGAAACCCTTCCAAAATACCACCACCTCTGCTACGGCTGCTGTTCTCCCCCAGCGCAGCATTTCTCACCAATATTATATTGTTTTGTGTGAGTATCAGCACCAAGCCAGAGCAAACAGAAAGGATCTGCTCACACAAAGCTGCAGGAACTCTTTTCCCCCCGCAGCTTTGGCATTTTCCAGTTGATTTTACACCTGAAGTGATGCTACACCTCACCGGGGCAGCAATCCTGTCCCGCTGGAGCCCAGCAGCTGGAAAGCCTGTGCTGCTGTTCCACTTCAAATTCACCAGGAAAACAAACAGAAATCAATGTTCAAATCTAAAAATGCCCTGTTAAATCAGACTAACACACAGTTTCCCACTGGAAGCAAATATTTAGACAGCTCCAGCTGAAGCTCGACCAGGATTCAGGTAGCCAGGACATGACAAAAGGATGAAGGATGGTTTGGGATGAATATGTTAGCAGGATATTTCTGTTAAAACCATCAGCAGTGTGCTCCTATTTAAATCACATTAAGATTTCAAAAGCATCAGTCTGCCATGCAGCTGGTGTCACCCTACCCCTCACAACCACAAGGGCTGGAAACCTCAGAATACAAACCCAAGAACCCCAGAACACTGTCCTGACACCCCAGATCTCCCCCAGCCCCGAGCAGGGGGCTCTCTCATTGTGCCAAACTGATGGGCAGATCAATGAGCCAGGCTAGCCAAAGCCCCAGAAAAGCTTTTTTTGCTTTGAGGTTGGCCTGCTCCTGACAATGATGACTTCAGATGGAGAGCGAGCAGGAGGGGCAGCTGGATTCTCAAAAACAAAACCAGAACCTCTTGTCAGATAAGCACACTCGTGGGAGGCGGGGAGGGAGAGGAGGCAAACAGAATAAGATCCCAAATGCTCCTATTTTTTTTTTTTTCAAGTTTTATCCGCTGCTCTTTCAAAAGAGAGGGGGTCCCGAGCCGGGCCGGGCAGAGGGATGGGAGGGCAGGGGCATCCCTGGGTGTGGAGCAGCAGCCCGGGGAGCTCTGCCCAGTCACATGTGCTGGCTCCTGCGCCTTGTAGAAGCAGCTGGAAAAGGGGGAGCCAGCCGAGCTGCCTCCATTAGGAGCCAGGGCTACACAAAAGGAGAAGAGGAAACGAGCTCTGGGCCACCGGAGCTACCGAGAGGAAAAGAGAGATGACCGAGGGCGGGAGAAACGCGTGTCAGGAGCGGGCGAGGGGGGTAAAATGTGCTGAAAATGACAACTCCGCCCCAAAGGCTCGGTGGCACCTGCACGGCCACCCGGGAGGCACCGCCGAACGCCACAAAGTGGGAAACTTCCCGTTAACGGCCGGCCGGGAGACCCACNTCCCCGAGACACCCTCACCCCCCGCTGGCGTTACCGGCGCGGAGGGGGGGGGACCGGGCACCCCGGGCTCCCCGGTGCTGTGTGTGTGTCCCCCACACCCCGTTAAACCCCGTTAAACCCCGTTAAACCCCTCACACCCAAACTCTGGGGAAGTTGGAAGTCCCGGAGAGGTTTGGGTAGCGGGGCCTGAGATGGGGGGGATTGCAGGGGGTGTCAGCCCCCCGGGGACGGGGTGAAGGTGCCGGGGTTGGGGTGCTCGTCCCGGAGGAGCTGAGGACGGGCCCCCAGAGGGGCTGGAGGGGCTGGGACCCTCCTGCTCTGCCCCCCTGCAGCCCCGGAACCCCGGCTGGGTGACATGTTCCCGTCCTTTGAGGGGGAAAAGGAAAACCCTAATTCCCACCGGGGAATTATGGGGTGTCCCGGAGCCCCCCTGGGTCACCTGTCCCCACAGGGTGTGTTGTGTCCTCACTCGGGTCTGTCTGGACTCCACCAAAGGCCTGAGAATGGCAAAGACTGCTGCTCCTTCCCAGCCAGGAGAGCATCTACAAACTCTGTGTTCTCCCGAAAAAATTGGTTCCAAATCCTCAAGGAGAGACAACAAGCCCTGGCAGTTATTTAATCACTGGTATGGCTTGGCAGGACCACTGTCCCCTTCCTCTGAAGTCTCTCTGCCACCTGCAGAACAGCTGGTTTTTGTTTGTCCTGTTTCTTCTAAACCAAGGAGACTTCTGAGAAGCAAGTAGCACATGGGACGAGCAACCCAGAGTGCACCAGGAGGGAAAAACACACACATGAGGAGTGAAAACCCCCAAGGGTCTGCTAGAAATACAACTAAAAGTGCAGGAAAGCTGCGAGGCTGAAACGTTTTGCCTTGTTCCCGGGGTCCTTGGTCTACAAGGACATAGCAAGCAGGAGCAAGACCAGCCCCAGGTAGGATCTTTGCAGGAGAAGATGGAGGAAAAATTCAGCTGTTTGGAGACGCTGACTCCAAAAATGGGTGTTTTCCTTTACAGCTGAATTTTGCAGCTGGAGTTTCTCCTCCTCCCGTGTACCAGAAGAGCGATGAATCCACTCAGGATCGGGGGGATCCCAGCAGCAGTGACTCCCACCTGGTGCCCAGGTCACACCGTGGGCAGCAGGGACTTGGCAGCACACCTGGGAAAAGGCATCCGAGCTCTTTTCTTTCCCCGTCGAGCTGCCCTGATGCTGTGTCAGTGAACGGGAGGCAGGTGGATAAATTGTGGTCCCCCTCAGGTCTCTGGAGCAGGCTGGGTGAGGGGGAGACCCGTCTGGGGGGTCAGACCCCCAGCAGCAGGCACTGCATCCCAGCGTGATGTGCGGAGAACCCAGCAGCCTCCCTGCAACAAACACCAGCGACTGGTGATGCAGCAGAAAAGAACTGAGCTAAAATAAATAACCTGAACGGCTCCAGCCCTGGGAGCCCCGAGGGGCAAGCCCTGCCCATGGCAGCAGTTTCAGCACACGGAACATTCCCCGCAGCAATCCCCTTCCTTCCTTCCCTCCCTCAGCGCTCCCGCAGCATCCCCAGGGGAATCCACTCCTGCGAGGAGGGGTTTGTGAGACCCCCACCAACCAGATCGTTACCAAATGAGGAGTCAGCAAAGACACCGGGGACCCAGGGGAGGTGGAAAAATCGGGACTGCCTCCTGGGTTTCCCAGGGGACTGTGTCCCTCTTTGTCACCGCAGCTGCCGAGGGGGACAGACCCTCCCCAAACACACTCCTGGTGCCCCGTTTCATGCTGCCCTGGGGGCTTTCAGAGAGTTCATTTAACACAGCCAAGCATCACCCAGAGCAGCTCCAAGAGGTGCCAAGGGTTGCCAAAGTGCCCCTTAAAAGGGACAATTTTGGGGGAGTTCTCCTCCCTGCTCTGAGCCCCAGCTGAGAGGGCAGCAACTCGCCCACCACTGAGCCCAGAGGGAGGAGAAGTTGGTGTAGTGCTCACCACACACTCCTGCCAGCCCCGTGTGTCTGAGTGACCTCAGGAACCTCCTGCCAAGGTCCCACCTGGCAAAGCAGGACCCACATTTGAAGCAGGAAAATGAGGAGGTTGGTAAATTGTAAAAGGTTCAGGACCTGGATGTTGCTGCTGTGGTGCTCACTGGGCACAGACAAGAATCCAGCAGGGATGCTCGGGGCTGGTTCTGCACGGGGAGGGGACCAGAGCCTCTCAGAGCAGTGCTGCTGACAGACTGCCAAAAACCTCCTGCTTCACGATGAGGCTGCAAGAACAAACCCAGCACCATCACCATGAGCTGCTTGGAGGTGCAGGATTGACCCCAGGGTTCAGTCACCCCCAGCAGAGGCCTGGGGGATCCCAGGGCTGCAGCAGGGGGGAGGTTTGGAGGTTTTTCTGTCTCCAGAAGAGGAGAAGCTGCTCAGGAAGTTGAGACAGGGACATGGGGACCTTGGTGCTGGCCAGCAGCTTGCTGCAGGAGGTTTCTAAAATCCTCCCAGCTCAGCACTTCATTTTGTGGGATAACAGGATAGGTTTAAATTACCTCTCCTGCCCACACGTTGAACTCTTGCACTTCAGGAGGAACTGGGGCACGTGAGGGAACCCCCACCTTTTAATTGTTGTTAATTACCCCCCAACCCATTCCTCCTGCTGTGCCTGGGCCAGGTTTGGGGTAGCTGAAGCCGTGCTGCAGCCCCAGCCAGCAATAAACCTGCAGCTCCCAGCACTCAGGAGGCAAATCCATGGGCAGGATGAATGCTGAGGTGAGGATAAATACCAGCCATCTAACAGCTGCTTTTTGGTGGAGGTGAGGCCACCTCCCCTCTTCCAGGTGTTTGGGACAGGAGAACATCTGGAGCAGGGCCAGGCTGGGGGTGGAGGGCTGGGAGCTGCCCAGGGGTGGAGAGCAGGACAAAGCCATGGGCAGAGCTCCCTCCCTCTGGAGAGACAGCTTTATTCTGAAGTGGGGCCTTCCCTTGTCCCTTTCTCAAAAGGGATGAGGGCAAAATAAATATAATAATCAAGCTAATTGCTGATTACAGAACAATATGGCTGTGTGTCTGCTGTTCTTCAGCCTGTCAGCACAGAGGCACAGGGACATGCTCATCCCTAGGAACTGGGAAGAACAAACCACCAAAGCCCCAGCATCAGATCCTTCTACCCCAACTTCTGGCCTCTTTTTTGGGAAAGGGACAACATCCAGGGCTGCTCCACTGAGCTGAACAGCAGCAGAACAGGGATCTCTCTTGCCACACTGCCCACCTCATTATTTGGGCTTACAGCAGTGGCTGACTGTGCTTGTCCCCCTTTTCAGAGGAGGTTTTAAAGCCCCACAGCTGCAGGAGGAGCTGAGGCAGCTCCAGCATGGGCAGCAGAGCAGCAGAAATGAAGGGTGGAAGTTTCCCTCTCTGCACCCCTCATCTTCACAGGTATTGTTCTGGGAGGAAGGGAAAAGAGGATTTCATGGCAGAACATGGGGATGCTGGGGGAAAAGGAGCTTTGCATTTCTTGACTCGTTTCAGGAGAAAAAGCTCGATTTGTCCTGCAGGGGTGTGACAGCTCAGAGCCTGGGGATAAGCCCAGCCTCAGCCTGCTCCCAGCAGGGAGAAGGGGTGTTTGCAGCCTGCACCCCCAGAGCAACACCCAGAGCTCCTCTGACCATCAGCAACAAGAGAGGCAAGGCCTGAAGAGTCACAGAAAAATCGAAGAAGAGGGGAAAAAGCAAAACAAAACAAAACAAAACAATCCCCCAGCAGTGCTGCAAGGACAGAGAAAGGAAGCTTGGAGCTGGCAGGAGCTGTTGGAACAGCAGCACCAGAAGCTCTGTGCACACCCCAGGCACCTGCAGCCCATTCCCCTGGCACCTTGCAGACAGCAACAGGCTGAAGCTCACACACTGAAAACACCAATTTGCAGCAGTCTGGAGGATTCTGCACAGACTGGTGCCTCCATCAGGGCCTCGGGGAAGGACTTGGGGGGGATCACCAGCTCCCCCCTTTCCTGGCTGCCTCCCTGGGCTTGGAGGGGGCTCAGGATCCTTGTGGCTGTGTCTTCAGGTGGCTGCTCCCTGACTGCAGTGTCAGGGCTGGCTCCAAGTCCCTGTTCCCCTGCAGCATCCCCTGCAGCATCCCCTGCAGGTCCCTCCTTTTCCTGGCATCTCCCCAGATGGGCTGGCACCAGGGAAGCACCCCCAAACCCACATCAGCAGCCATCCCATCCCATCTCATCCCATCCCATCCCTTGTCCCAGCACAAAAGTGTCTGTGCTGTGCTGGCTCCCGTGGCTTCCAGTGGTCCCCCTCCTTTTCTTCCCACCTCCAGGGCTGACCCAGTAAACACAAAAGGCCAGATTAATTCCTGGTGGAGCTCTGTTGGCTGCCTCAGAGCTGTCTGACACCACAACAAGCCGTCTGGGTGTCAGTCTCTAGGCAGGCAGCATGCCAGCTGTGGTGACACCTCCCTTTGAGGTTTCTATTCAAACATCAGCTTCTCCCTGGTTGCAGTTGGGTGGGATATTTCCCCTTTTCCACCAGAAGTCAGGAGGGATTGGGGCTGGATGAGAGGGCTCTGTGAGCACTGCAGTGCCACGCGTGATCCCCTTGCCTACCCGAAAAAAATGGCACAGAAAAAGTCCTGTATTTGAGTCTCAGGGAGTCACCTGCTGGCTTTCAGCTTTTTTTCCTGCTATGGAGGTTCAATTTCTGTTTTAGAAAAGTCACTGCTGCTTGTATAAGATGCTGCTGACTACCAAGCAACAGAGCCAGCCAAGTTCAGGCCATGTGCACTGCAGGAGGAAGGGGGTTGCTGTGTTGGGTTCCCTATTTGCTCTCTCATCTCGGGACTCTAAAGTGCTTCAGTGGCAAATACATAAACATCATTAACCAGACTTATTGATGGCAAGAAAAAACCAGAGGGAAAATGAATTCTGCTGGAGATGAGCTTGGTGGGGACCAGCACAGCCAGGAAATGAGACCTGGACTAAATTAGAGAAAAAAAAAACCTCACAGGAGCTAAACCCACAACCTGCATGTTTCATGGGCAGAGGTGGATGTGGGTGTGTGCTGGGTCTATTGCAAAATAAGGATTAAAACTGAGGACTCTGCCTAATGAGCTGGACTGTGGTGGTGCCAGGGAAGAATTCCTGTGGAGGGGCAGGAAAAGGTGTTCCCTGACCCCTTCCCTGGGCAGCCAGTACTGTATGAAGTGACCCAGAGGCTGCAGCAACCCCAACACAAAACACGTCCCAAAACCAGAGAGATGGGAAAGCAAAGAGTGATCCTGTGAGTGGAGATGCTGAGGGATGGGGCTTGGGTGGGCTGGGCAGAGCCCTGCAGCCCCAGGGCTGGTGGCTACCTGTGGCCAGCTCGGGGTGGTCACTGGGGATAAAACCATCACTATGTTCACAGCTCTAAATAGAGACTCTTTTCTTTTCTTTTTCTTTTCTTTTTTTTCTTTTCTTTTCTTTTCTTTTCTTTTCTTTTCTTTTCTTTTCTTTTCTTTTTTTTCCTTGCTAATACAGGAAACCTAAGGAGAAATCCCACAGGCACCAGCTCAGCCCATCTGTGTTTCTAGAGGAAACAGCTGCAGCATCACAAAATCTTCCACCCCTTCTCTCCAGGTCCCCCAGGTGAGCTCCTGCCAGCACAGGGACAGGGACAGGGACATTCCTGGGCAGAGGGGACGTGTGGCTGCTCCTCCATGCTCCTGGGTGGCTGCATTAAGCTGATCTCTGGCTGGAGGGAGGTGAAGTCGTGGGGGCAGAGCAGGGAGGATGAAGGGCTGGCAGGTCTTGGAACCCCTGCAGCTGCCACCCCTGCACCCTGGCCCTGGCTCCTTTCACTGAAAAGGGGAAGTTTGTGACTGCAGAAGCATCTCTCCTGCTGTAGGAATGCTCAGGGTCACTGAGAGATGCTGTTGTCTGAATCCTCCCTGCCTTGTGGTGGATCCACCTGCAGCCAAAGGCAACAGACACCCAAAGGCAGACAGTGAGTGTTTCCTCAGGATGGACTCTGCTCAGCTGCTTTATCATTTGTAGCTCTGTTTGAATTATTTATCACAACACTTTGTGGTGGGGTGTGCTGTGAGAATAATGAAATCTGTGTCACAGGGGGCTTGGCTCTACCAAACCCCCCCAGGGAGGTGAGGGGAGCCTGCCAGGATCTGCACAGTGAAGTGTCCTGGGAGGGGAGCTGGAGGTTCCCTGGGAGTTTCCAGTTTTCATCCCACTCCACATCCACCCGCATTCCTTGCTCAATGAAAGAAAAACTCTGGAATGGTACCTGAGCCCCAGACACCTGGGACAGCCAGGGAAAAGTTGTCCATTTGGATGGTGTTTGGTGTTCAGGGACTCATGGAAGGAACCTCCAAGCCCTGGCACCATCTCTGCCCCCCTGGAGCTGTGTTTGTTAACCCTGATTTTGTTCCAGTGGGTTCTTACCTGGTGCTGGTACCACTTCTGCACACTGAGCCTCGTGTCCTGGAGGCCCTGGAGAGCCGCTGGACCTTGATCCATACCACTCCCACACTGTTATGCTGGAGGAAAAGATGCCAGCAGCTCTTTGCTCAGCAATAAAACAGGGTGTGAGGCAGCAGCCCTTGGGCTGAAGCAACAGCTGAGCCACTGGAAGGGGCTGAACTCTTCTCATCACCCCCGGGAAACTGGAAATAAACCAAATTCTGCCCTAGGAGGTGAAATAATGGAGCCCAGCAAAGGTTTGCCTGCTGCTGCTCACTGCCCCGAGGGACTCAGCCCCTTCTGTGCCCCCCGGGGGGGACAGGGAGAGGATGTTGGGGGGACAGGGAGAGGATGCTGGGGGGGACAGGGTGAGGATGCTGGGGGGGACTGGGTGAGGATGTTGGGGGGTACAGGGGGTGGAAGCTCGGGGTNGGGGCTGCTCTGGGTGATGCTTGGCTGTGTTAAATGAACTCTCTGAAAGCCCCGAGGGCAGCATGAAACGGGGCACCAGGAGTGTGTTTGGGGAGGATCTCTGTCCCCCTCGGCAGCTGCGGTGACAAAGAGGGGAAGGGGCGGACCCGGAGCCGGGGAGGGAGCGGGTCAGGGGCGGCTCCGGTCGCTGCCGGTGCCGGTGCCGGGAGGTCCGGGCTGTGTGTGTGTGCTGCTGGTACCCCAACAGATCGGACAAAACGAACAACAACAACAAATTCTTTTCTAAAAATCTGCCCCCTTTTTTGAGCGGGGGAATCTCCCGGATCCATCTTGGGGCCGGGTTTGGGGATAATGAGCCCAGAGCCAGAGGCCAGAGCAGGGAAGCCCCGGGGTGGGTTTTTGGGGGTGTTTTTCAGCCCAGCACCCACCAGCACCCAGGGGGGACCTCGGGTGGCTTTTCCAGGAACAGATGAAACCGCCCAGCCCCTCCACCCCACTGGAAACCTCCAAACCCCAGAGGTTTGGTTCAGCATTGTGACCCTTTGTTAACTTTTTAATTTTTCTTTAATGTGAGAAAAATCCCGGGTGCTTTATCCTGACCTTTCCCCCGAGCTGCCAAGCTCTGTCCCAGGACCCAGAGCTGTTTTTTTAACTCTTTATTTTCTTGAGGTGGGAGCAGCAGGAGGAGGGAGCATCATCCCCCTGGCTGGGGAGATCCAAAAAGGCTCCAAACGCCTCGAAATGCAGTAAAAACTTTTCAGTGGAGAAGGAAAACCCACAGGTCACCTCTCGCCTTCTGCTTAATCCCCCGGAATGAGCTCAGGCTCAGCACCCATATTTTGAAGCTCCATGGAGAGAAGAAAAGGTGAAAGTGAGGGGAATGAGCTTAATTTGAAGGTGAGAGAACAGTGGTGGAAAATCAGGATTTGTATGGAGGAAGGAGAAGAAGAGGGAGAGATAATGGGGAGAAGAGGGGGAAATGGGGGATGTGGAAAGCAGGGGGCTGGGTGGTTTTTTGGGCAGGGATGGAGATGTCCTGCCCCGTGCCCTGAACTCACCAGATGTGATCTGCCAGAGAAAGAGCGGGGACAGAGGTGTCCAGGGGAGCCCAAACCCCTGGGACCTTGCCCAGCCTCTGTGGGGTCCTGTCCTGGGGTGGTGGGAGCAAGCCTGGAGCTGCAGCAGCTGGAGATGCCCATCTCCTCCCAACAGCTTGGTGCTCGGTGGCACAGCCTTGCTCCTGGCCCAAAGCAGAGCAACCAGAGGGACATTTGTGTGTCTCAGTCCTGAGCTGCTCTCTGCTCTCTCTGCTCTCTCCTCCATCACTGGTTCCTGGCTGTGGATTTGGCTGCCACACGTGGGCTGGTTGGGTTTGGCCATGGGGAAGGGCTGGCAGGGGAAGCTTGGGGTGCTGGTGGAGCCCCTGTGCTGGGTGCCTGTGGGCTGATTGTGTTGGAGAAGAGCCCAGCTCACCACCAGCCCTCTGCTCTGGGTGAAATGATCCACCATGAGCAAAAGGTTTGGGGCTGGATGATGCAGGTCATGGCAACTGGCTGGACTGGGGTGCTCAGGAATTGCCTTCAGGAGACTCTGCCAAGTCCTGCTTTGTGGAACAAACTCAAAAATCCCCAAAGGGCTCACACTTAGCATGGAAACCGTGTCAGCATCCACCAGACTTCAACAAGGTGGGTTCTTAGTGCTGTTTGGACAGAGCCTTATACCAAAAGCCATTTATTCTGCTATTACTATTCATTATTGCCCCCAGTGTTACCCTGGATGTTTGAGCTGGGATCTACCTAATCCCGCAAAGCCCGGCTCCTCCTGGTGCCAGAACGGGGAACAAAGTCATAATTCTCCCTCTGCAGCCTCCTGGCTGTTGCTATGGGGATGCTGCGATGGCCCCGGCCGGCCCCGCCGGCGTAGGTAGGAGCAGCCCCTTGGCAGAGGGATGTCTGCCCTGGGCTCAGCACCGCAATTAACCGGGGAGAAGTTACAGGAATCGACAATTAACCAGGGAAGTTGCCAACCACTCCATGGAAGCGATGGAGCCGGAGCGGCGGGGGGAACGTTCTCTGCCTTGGAAATGAAGCTCCCAGCCGGCCCGGCTCAGCCGGAGGTGGCTGAAGGTACCAGGATGTGCACTCCCGGGTCCTCAGACACTGATAATTCTGCTGGATTTGCTCCCTTTGCGTCCTTCCCTCTCCTCCCAGCCCGGGTCCCAACCGGTCCCCAGCTCCTCACCTGCAGCTCAGCCCCAACGGGCTCCTCGCCTGCTCTTCGGTAGCAGCAAGGGGGAGATTTACAGCACCAAAATCCCCTCGGAAATAACCCCCGGGGGTGCTGGGGATGGGGTAACCCCTCCCCAGGCAGGACACAGACTCCTCCTGAGAGCAGCAGCGCTGAGAAATCCTCCCCGGGGGCAGCAGCTGCTGCCGGACCTGCCTGGGCCCCAGAAATCTGGGAAGTGCTGCAGGGACCATCCGGCCCCATCCCACAAAAGCACCTCGCAGAGTCCGCTGGGGAAGTGGCTCAAAAAGGGTCGCTTAGGGCACAGAAATCGGATTTGTTCAGGGGAATTTGGAGTCAGAAGAATTTTCTTCCCTCCCACTGCTGCTGGGGAGTGGGGCTAACAGAGGAGAGGGGTTGCTGGAGCTGCTATTTCCTTCCCAAACCTCTGTCCTTCAGCTGTGAACACAGGGACACCTCCCACCAGCCCAGGGGGCTCCAAGCCCCATCCAACCTCCAGCACCTCCAAGGATGGGGCAGCCACAGCTTCTGGGGGCACCCTGGGGCTCAGCACCCTCACCCCAAAGAATTCCTTCCCAAAATTCAATCTCAATCTCCCCTCTCCCAGTTTAAAGCCATAATCCTGTCACAATGGGAAATTTCATTTTCCTGTTCATTTTCTGCTGTTTTAAGGAAATCTTTATCTGCAGACCCTGCCAGATCTCCTCACTTTCTGGCCAAGCAAGAGCATCCCAAATCTATGGCAGCATCTCCCCAGCCAGGTGGGATGATGCTTACCTAGACCTACATTTTGCTGCAGAATGTCATGGAAAATCTGGCAATGGGGAGGAAAAGGTGTCCTCTTAGCAGGCAGAGGGGCTGCAGGAACATCACCCACACACAACAACTCCCTGGCCAGAGGATTTCTGCTGCAGCAAGGACGGAGCAGCCCAGCCCTGCAGTGAGCACAAGATCCTCTCCTTGCTTCCTTCAGCATCCACCCGAGCACAGCGAGGATGTGGAGCTCCCCCCAGCCTCTTGCTCAGAAATGGGGAAAAAAAAAGGAAAAAAAAGATCTGATTTGAGCACCTGACGGGTGGTAAATCCCCAGGAGATTTCCTCCTGTCTCTCCTCCGGAGCCGCCGGGAGCCCCTGGGGGGGGGGAGAGGCAGCGTCCTGCTCCCCAGCCCTTCCCCGGGATGACAATCCTTAATTTCTGATTTTGCCACCTGCACCGTGTTTCATAAAATTTTAAAGCTAATGCTCTGCCAAACTCAAATGGCACCAGAGCAGATGTTTAAGTGCAGCCCAGGATGAATAAATTATGGAGCTGTGGTGGATGTACAGTGGGGGAAGGAGAGGGTGGATGGCTCTGAATGGAGAGATAATTGATTTAAATGACATTGTCCGTTGTAATCACTTGGGATTAGCTCTTTGGGCACGGGTAGAATAGGAGATGCTGCAATTAAAGACACTGCTCTAATGGCAGCAGTGACTCTCCTGCCTGCAACCCCTCCTCAGCCTTTTTTTTTTTTTTTTTCCCCAGCTCTGAGGGTTTTCTGCCTCTTTGTCCCACCTCCATCATCAGGCAAGGAATAAAAATGAGGCTGATTTGGATCTGGGTCCAGGGCTGCCCGTGCAGTTGGGAGCCCGAGGGCCAGGAGGGGTAGTGGGGAAGGGGGGAAGCTGCTGGGAGGAAACACAAGAATTATTTCGTGCCAGAGAAAAAGCTCCATCATGAGATGCTCCCAGAGCTCAACCCGTCTGGGTTCCCCACCGAGGTGCTGGGAGAGGGTTTCACTGCAATATCTGAGAGAATATATAAGAGCTTTTAAATTTCCCAGGGAAAGGTATAAGAAGAATTGATGGCTGGACACCAAATCCAGCCCCAGGCTGTTGTTTTTTTTTTAACCCCAAGGATGGGTAAAAAATGAGTGTGACTCTGAAGCCCGCCTGCTCTTTGCTCTGCTGCACACAACCCCGGTGACCCTGGGCAAGCTGCTCCCCTTTTTGGGCCAGCTGTCCCCCCCTGGGGCAGGCGGGTACCTGGCAGGGTTCAACAGCTCAGAGGGCAGAGCCGGGGCTGCCACTGAGTTCACCATTCCCCCGGGTCCCAGGAGCTCGCTGGGCTCACCCTGGTGGATGCTGCAGACCGGGGATCCTCCTGGGGGCTGGATCCCACCCCTGCCCGTGACAGCCCCCAGCTGGAGCTACGGAAAACTGTGGCAGAAAACAGCTTTTCTGTGACTTTTTTCAGCATCGGCTTCTGAATCCTCCGCCCCGTCCCTCTCCCCTCAGGGCTCACTGAAGGGAGATCTGCAGCATCCCAAACCCTCCCTCCAGCAAACGCCCTCCTTGAGGAGCAAGGGCATGGAGTGAGGGACCCAGGGGGTGTTGGTGGGTGACCTGTAAGGTCCCTCCACCCCATCCCACCCCATGGTTCTATGGAAGGATGATGCAGACCCCCAGCCCTCAGCCTGCCCCAGGGGGCACAGCTTGCCTGCCCCCCCTGCTCCCTCCTCCAGCCCAGGGGATGGGGCTCCTGCCATGTCCTCTGCCCCACACCCTTATCCTGGGGTTGTTGTGGGTTTGGTTTGTTGGTTTGTTTTTTTTTCCCTCTGTCATTCAGGCTGATAACTGGGCCTCAGCATCAGCTGCTGGCTGCTCAGCATTGGCCTTTCAGGCAGCAGCAGGTGCAGGCAGCACAGCCCTGGGCCTGGCAGCAGTAATCCCCCCTCCCAGATCCCCCCACCACAATATTGTCCCCTTGGCTCAAGAATGGGTTTTTGTCTCCCCCATGGCAGTTGTGGATTCTTTTCCAGACTGAAAAGAAATTTTGTTCCAATCTTCCTACCCAGCCCTGGGTGGCTGTGAGGGGCAGCGTGGCCCGAGGAGCTGCAGGAGAGTTTGGGCAGCTGCCTGCACCCAGATGCTGCCAGACAGGGGATCCTGTCCTCTGCCTGCAGCTCCCAGGGATCCTGCTCTCTGCCTCCACCTCCCAGGGATCCTGCTCTCTGCCTCCACCTCCCAGGGATCCTGTCCTCTGCCTCCACCTCCCAGGGATCCTGTCCTCTGCCTCCAGCTCCCAGGGATCCTGTCCCTTGCCTGCAGCTCCCAGGGATCCTGTCCCTTGCCTCCACCTCCCAGGGATCCTGCTCTCTGCCTCCACCTCCCAGGGATCCTGTCCCTTGCCTCCACCTCCCAGGGATCCTGCTCTCTGCCTCCACCTCCCAGGGATCCTGTCCCTTGCCTCCACCTCCCAAGGGTCCTTCTCTCTGCCTGCAGCTCCCAGGGATCCTGTCCTCTGCCTCCAGCTCCCAGGGATCCTGTCCCTTGCCTCCACCTCCCAGGGATCCTGCTCTCTGCCTGCAGCTCCCAGGGATCCTGTCCCTTGCCTCCACCTCCCAGGGATCCTGCTCTCTGCCTCCACCTCCCAGGGATCCTGTCCTTTGCCTCCAGCTCCCAGGGATCCTGTCCTTTGCCTGCAGCTCCCAGGGATCCTGTCCCTTGCCTCCACCTCCCAAGGGTCCTTCTCTCTGCCTGCAGCTCCCAGGGATCCTGTCCTTTGCCTCCAGCTCCCAGGGCTCCTGCTCTCTGCCTGCCCTGCAGGGCTCAGCCGTGCCTCAGCTCCCCTGTGCAGTGAACACAAGACCGGGTGACACTTTCGTTTTGTGTCACCGTGCGCTGAACTGGAGCAGCAGGGAAACAGCCGCCTCCTCCTCCTCTTCCTCCTCCCGGGCTACCAAACCCTCCCTTCCCCTCCCGGAGCAGCCCCACGGCGCGGAGCCCACATCCTCTGCCCCGATGCGGGGTGAGAGCTCCCGGGGGGGTGGTGGGGACAGCGCGGGGGCTCCGGGGGCTCTCCAGCCGTGTCCAGGTGATCCCACAGGGATCAGATCCCACAGCAGAGATGAGATTCCCCCCGGCAGCCCCACCCGTGGGGCTTGGGAGGTTTTTTTTGGGGAAACCAACCCCCGCAGGTCTCTGCTGAGAAGTGGGGACCAGCCCTGCCCTGCCTGGGACCCTGCTCGAACTGGGGGCCCTCTGCTGCATCCTGCTGGGATCTCACCAGACCAGAGGAGATTTGGGTTTGGACCCAGCTCCCACCTGCCCTGAGATGCAGGGCCCCAGAGCTGCTACAGAATGTTTCCTCCCCCCACCTCCCACCCCCCCTGAAAGGACTTTCTGCAGCAAATGGATTTTGGTACCTGTTCTGGCAGTGTTGCAGCTCAGCACAAGCCCAGCTCTTCCAGGCCAGGCTGCCTTCTCCTCCAGCCAGCTCCAGAGAGGACACCCCAGGCAAAGGATTAAGGACAGGGAATAGGTTTCCTTATGCAGATGCTGTCAGCATTGACCTCAGCTCTGTCAAACCCCAGAGGAGCTGGCAGAGAGCAGAACTCAGCATCTGGGGCAGGAACCCTGGGCAGGATCCTGACCCTCCCGCCCTGCCAGAGCTCAGAACAGGTCCAGAACCTCCTCCACAGAGAGATTTCCCCTTTACTGAGAGACAGGAGCTGCTGCTGAGAGCAGCTGAGCTTGGTACAGCTGGAAACTCCTGCCCTCTGTCCCCTCTCTGCTACCTCCATCCAGAGATTCAGGATGAAAATTAAACCTGGGGACAGGTCCAGAGTGAGAGCCACCCACCCCAGAGGAACAAACAGCATGCTTAGGAAGAAGGCACGACCACCAGGACTGCAGAAGCTCTTGCTGGCTCTCATTGGTGAGAAGTTTTGTAACTTTCTATACACTTGGTGACCTACTTGGTGATTCAGGAAAGTGAATTTTTCTTCAGTCTGTGTAATTTTAATATTCTCTATTAGTCTACTGTCATCTCATATGGACAGATGTCCATAAAACACACCAAAAAAAAATACACAAGGCTTTGAGCTCTTTTTTGTTAAAACTGCTGTGAAGGTTGCCTACATGGCAACTGTTTAATCATTCAGTCATATTTACAACATATGATTTCTCATTGTGATCCACTTGTTAAGGCTGTATGCTCTGCAATTTTCATTAATAAACTTCCATTTGCTGTCTATAATATGCACTGAAAGCACCCCCAAATAACTGCTGCACCCCCCTGGCTCCTGGAGCCAGCAGTGGAGAGTCAGTACAGGCTTCTACCAAAAGAACAACCTTCAGGAAAAAACCCAACCAACCCAACAAATAACCCCAGCCCCAAAAGTCAACCTCCTCCTGGCTGCTTCATTCAGGGGTGTCACAATACAGGTCTGACACTTTAACTGTTCCCAGAATGATGGATGGTGACACCTCGGAGTGAATAGCACAGTGGGAGGCTGTCAGTCAGGGCAGCAGAGACTTGGGGCTGTGCTGAGATGTCTGGAGAAGCAGCAGGAACAGGAAAGGAAGTCAGGGAAGGAACAGATGTGGCATTTCAAGAAGGTTTTCTAGGAATCATCACCTAAAACCTTGGTTTGTGCATTTATGATGCTTGAGTGTTCATGGCAGCCACCCCTGTGATGTGGCTGGCACAGAGGTTCCAAACTGGAAGTTATTAATCCCATTGGAAGGTCACAACAGGAAATATCACCTTCCAGAGGCAACAGGCAAGAACTTGCTATTTAACAGCACACTTTTTAAAAAAAAACAAACCAAAATTGTTCCCTTTTTGTTTTCTTTTTGGTTAACTTCCTGTGCTCAGCACTGGCTGCCTCCTGTTCCAGGCACACTGCTCACCAGCCTCCTCTGATGGTGAAATGTCCCCTGGATGAGCCCCAGGACTATAGTGCTGAGCATCTGGCTGGCTTATGAACAGGATGAATCAGGATGATCACGAGAAGAAAAAAACAACCCCTTTTCCTTCCACACCACCAACCTGATTCACTTTGCCAAAGCCTGGCCTGGCTACGCCCGCTCACCGCGCAGGCAGAGTCCCCAGGCGGCGGTGCCAGAATCACGAGGAGGAGGAAGAAGGAGAAGAAGGAGAAGAGAGAAGAAGAAGGAGAAGAGGCTCTCCAGCCTCTGTGGTCAAAGGCCTCGTGGTGGTGGGGGTGCTGCCTCTCCCTGCCTCTCACTGGAAGGTGGCATTGAAGGCCCTGCCGATGACGAGCCTGCGCACCTCGCTGGTGCCCGCCCCGATCTCGTAGAGCTTGGCGTCGCGCAGGAGGCGCCCCATGGGGTACTCGTTGATGTAGCCATTCCCACCTGCAGCCAAAAAGAAGTCACAACTCGTTCCTCCTCTCTGGATTTCTGGGGCACTGCTGGTGGCTCTCTCCAGAAACAACCACAGCCACTCACCCAGACACTGAATCCCATCCAGAGCCACCTGCGTCGCGCACTCTGCAGAGTACAGGATGACCCCGGCGCAGTCCTGAGGGAGAAGCAACATGGGGAGACTCAGGGAAGGTGTCACCTGCCCATCTCCAACCCCCGTGTGGCTCTGACCTTCCCATTAACTCTACAGACACCTGCTAACCAGCCTGAACTCCTGATCCCAAAGGAGCCAGAAGCTGCAGCAGTTGTTCTGTCACTACAGGACGCTTGTGTCAGGTCTGCCAAGGCCGTGTGAAGACAGGAAAAGAACAGCAAAATGAAAAAAAAAAAAAAAAAAGAAAAACAAGGGAAAAAAGAAAAAAAGGGAAAAAAGAAATAAAAAGGAGTGCAGCAGGGGAGCTGGTCTCATGAATGCACATCATCCCCACAGGAGACCAATGTGATTTGATTTGGGATGCAGGTCTCTGTGCTCCAACTGTCAAACACTCAGTCCCCTCCTTTGGTAGAGGTTATGGAGATGACAACACCTCAGAATGAGTCCTACAGCCTCTTGCACAGCCAGGTTGTTGTGCTGGGGCTGCCAACAAACACCTGCTGGTGCTGCTACATCTGCTGCCTCGCAGAACGAAGCTTTCTTTTCCTTTCAGGGGAAAAAAATAGCACTTAGGGCTGTGAGGGAGGCACTGTAACCCCCAGGACAGAGCCTCCACCCTGCTCACCATCTGGGACCAAAGCAAAGGACCCCCTCCAGCAGGCAGGGTGCAGGTGACAAGCAGCTCACCTTGGCATTGAAGTGTCCTTGGTCACAGGCCTTGGCCACGTTGTAGACGTACTGCCGGCACGCCGTCAGCCGCGTGTACATGTCTGCCATCTTGCCCTGCATCAGCTGCACACAGGGACAAGAGAGATGGGAACATGAGCCAGGGGAAAATTACCTTCTGCCTCAGCACTAGGGATTGCCTGTTCCCCAAACCCCCTCAGAGAAATGAGGCAAATGAGAGGACGGGGACTCCGCAGACACAGACTCACAGAATCGACGCAGCTGGAAAAGACCTCTGAGGTCACCACATCCAACAGTCAACATCCCCACAAATAAAACACAACATCTGTATCACTCATTGGAGCATGTCCCAAGGTGCCACATCTCCAGCCAGGAGGGAGCTGGAGGTTCTGAGAATTCACAGACGCCCAGGAACCAGCCACAGTGGCCTCACACATTCAGAGATCCTTTCACCTCCTCACCACATCATGACATCAACCAGCTCCAGGCAACCTTCTCCACACAAAGCTCCTCCACCACAGAGCTATTTGTCTTCTTGGTTTTGAAGAGAAAAGCAAGATGACAACATTTTCAAATTCCTTTTCTGCCTCACCTGGAAGTGGCCAATTTTCTGTCCAAAGGCTTCTCTCACATGCAGGTATGGAATTGCGTGGTCAAGAACAGCTTGCATCAGCCTAACAGAGCAGACATGGAGGGAAAAGGAAAACAACAGAACTACGAGTTAATTAAAACTTGGAAGTGCAATCTAAGGCTAAAAGGTTCTCACACCTACAATATGCTGCTGCATCCCTATAGATCCACTCAAACAGTGCTCAGAATAAACTCTAAAGTTCCCATTTTTCCCTGCAGTGGTCTACACATTGCTCATTTGGGACATCTGTTGGTAAAGTCTCACCTTTTTAATTCAGGGGACTGAGACAAAGAGTTGAGGATCTTTCCTACAACTGTAGCCAGAATAGCTTGTGCTGCCTTGCATCTCCAGAGACCTTGCATCTCCAGAGTACCAGCCAGCACCATTAAAAAAAAAAAAAAGCGTAGGAAGGAACATGAAGGGTGAAAAATCCTTCTTCTGCTTCGTGGAAGATGCATCTTTCACATGAGGATTAGTACAGAGACACCACTTGGGAGCACAAAAGGACTGTAGGGTAAAAATAATCACCGGGGAGCTACAGGACTAAATAAATGAAAAATGAAGCCTTCAGCCAGGCCAGTGGTCCTTCTGTGTGACAGGCTGGATAGTGTTCTAGATTTTAAGGACTCAGTAATTCAAATGAGCTTGTTATTCCCAGAGTAATACACACAAGCAAGCAATCAGGGACCAAGACACATCTCTGGAAATGTTCATGTCAGGAATAACACTATCACAAGCCCAGCCTGGAGGGGCTGTGGCTGTGCTACACTGGAAAGCAGAGATCTGCAAACTGGATTTCTGGCATCACTTCTTCTATCCCTTGCCTCTCAGAGGGTGCTCTGAAGGAAAAGATGGAGCATATGCAGAGCCAGGAGGTGTGGAGCTGAGCACCCTACAGGGGGCCATGTGAGCAGCTACAACACAGCTGGAGCACCAGCACTTACCCCAGTGGCCCACCAGACAGCACCAGTCTCTCCAAGTCCAACCCACTCATCAGAACGTAGACTCCTTTGCTCAGTGTCCCCAGGACATTTTCAGCTGCAATCATCAAAGGAAAATGATTTATTTATGTGCTAAACCAAGACAGTCCAAGGGCCTATGCTCACTGGGGAGAGGGTTCCAATTTTCAGTCCCATTTACCTTCCTTTTTGGTTGGAGACACAAACTTTCAGGATGAACCAGACAGGCACTGTGTTTTGACACACATACTCCCTGCCACTGAGTTATCTTTTCAGTCCCAGCAAAGCCAGAAAGGAAAAGGCAGCACAAGGTTACAAATGCAGCTACAATTGCTCTGCTCTTCTCTTGCCCATTTTCTAAAGGGTAAGGTGCTCTACAGACACCTCCCAGCTCAGTGTTTGTACCAAGGATAGAAGATTTAATAGCCTGGGAGGACAGAGTGGGAGCCCCTTTCACCATCCTATGAGTTTGTACCTAACCCAGACTGACCCATCTGATGTCTGCTGAGTGGGTTTGAAATGCATGAGCTGCTGGCCAGGTACGCTTGGGGCCACCTCTCTGAGCATTCCCAAGCCAGGAACCAGAGGTGACACAGGCAAGAAGTCAAGCTCACCACTAATCCCACCCCAGAGTGACATGTATCAGTCTTCTGAGACTGGAGAATACCAACAGTCATTGTCCCCCCTCCTGTGAAGGGCTGGACAGAACATTGCAGTTGCTATAAATAAATGTCAAAACCAGACAAGTATTATTTCTGTGAAAGTGGAACAGGAAAAGAGCCACATTAGACAATGGGTTGAGAAAAATACCTCAAGAAACCATTTCACTTTGGGACAATCTAAAGCACATGCTGGTGGTAACAAGTATAAAAAGAGAAGCAGGAACAAAAGGCTCATCTCAGCAAGGCTGTACTCTTACAGTCAGAAGAGAACTTAAAGCCTCACAGCTGTGCTTTGTAGATGGACAGAGATTATCCTGATCAAGCCAGGAGAACTGACATTTAACTCAAGCTTTGATCACAAGAGATCCGAGAGGTGTGATATGCAAAGTGAAAATGAGACAGGACTTGTACCCATGCAGGGAGTCTCCTAAAATAACCAGTCCATTTTTCAGTGGCAGAAGCTCAGGGACTGCATTGTCTCTTGCTTACTGAAGAGCATGGAGAGGTAGGACATGGAGAAGTGCAGCCTCTGCAGGGCCAACATCATGATATTGGAGCTAGAATTTGGAAGAAGAATGAAGCTTGGTGTTCAGGGAAAAAGCTCCAAAGCCCCACAGACAAGAAAAATGCCAACAGCCATCATTACTTTGAAGAAAAACACACATCTGCCAGCATCAGTAATAATAAAGTGACAAAGCTGTTGGTGAGTGATGACATCTCACAGCTGAAAGAGGACTGAATAGGCTGAATGGTTTCCTGTACATCCAGGGAAATAGGATGGATGGATGGGTAGAGGGTGAGCTGGAGGCACTGAGTGCTGACTGCAGGAGGGGAGCAGACCTGCTGGCTGTGCAGCACAGATTTTGGGACTCTGGACTGACTTCTATGAAAGAAATGTGAGTGAATGAATCCATGGACAACACTCACGACAAGACAAACACCAGCCACATCCAGTGAAACCCATGGATTTCACAGTGGGTGGAACTGCAGTGCTAGAGGACACCTTGATCTGAGAGGAACATCCTACCTGAGATAGCATCAAACTGGTTCATTTCCAAGCCAGGAGACCAGAAGCAGCATTAATGGCCAGAGTGCAGAGGGTGTTCACTTCCAGCACTGCATGATGGCTTCTCCAAGTCATCAGAAAAGAGAACATGCCCAGAGAACATCCTGTTCTGTACGGATGGGCACTCAGGAGATGATCTGAAAACTTGGGCACTGGCTTTCCTGATTGCAGAGTGGAGGGATCCAGCAAAGTTAGAAATGTCAGATTGCAGCTGAAGCCCTTCCACTGGCTGCAGAGCAGCTTTGGGTGTGCGTGGGGAGGCTGCTGATTTGCAATTAGAGTTTTCATAAGTTCACTCAGATAAGGCATCTCCTCCACCTGCAAGACAGAGGCTGGAATTTTTCTCTCAACACAACCAGCCACTGCACTAATAAAAATGGCCATCACAGTAGCCCCAGCTGTACTAACTACCAGTGAAAAGAACATTCATCTTCAGGCCCTGACCCCAAAAGAACTCATAAATGTTACAGGCAAACCAAAAGTCTGTTGGAGAGTTTCCAGTGATTTTGGAATGAAAAAGTCAAAAAAGCTTCAAGGGAAGTAAGCTGTCCTGTATGGAAGATGGGGAGATCTAATGAAAAGAAGGAAGTTTCTTTGGAAGCCCCACCTGGGCTTTGCAGGAGCAGGGGTTAAGAGGTGGGTCCATGAGGGCAGAAGAGGAGTGACCTAAGGAGAGAGTCCTCATCCCCTGCACTCCAGCAGAGTGCACTTTTCCTGCTTCCCAACTCCCTCCAGAGGCTGCCAAAGGGCAGATAAGCATCTGCAAAGCCCTGGAGGTCACAGCCTGAACATGCCTGTAATTAGCCATCCAATTTATCTGATCAAAAAGGCAGGAAACCACCACATGCACACTGCCATGACTGGAATCCAGCTCACAGGATCACAGGACTCACCAGGGATCTTGCAGTTCTCAAAGATCAGCTCACAGGTGTTAGACCCTCTCATCCCCAGTTTATCCAGCTTCTGGGCTGTGCTGAAGCCTGGCATTCCCTGCAAAGCCAAGACAGTCAAAACACATTGCACATCACATTCAGACAGACGAGATAAAATCACTGGGTGTCTGTGAAATCTCCCTGGCTGTTCTCTCTACATTGATAGTGCTAAAAACTGGTTCCATGCTCAGATACCAGAACCCAGGGGTGCCCAGCTGACAGTGCAGTGTGCACAGCACTGGGGCAGAGGACTCATCTCCTGGGTTTATAACATTCAGGCAGAGAGCAGATTGTCTTTGAGCAAGGGGCTGTCAGTTACAGACAGAAAACTAGTTCTAGATGAGTCAGTCAGGGTGAAGAAGCCAGCTTTAAAACCACACCACAAGGAGCTTGTGAGGAGCATCAAACTCACCCTCTCCACAATGAAGGCAGTGATACCTCGGGAGGCTGGCACTGCATTAAGATCAGTTTTAGCATAAACAATGAGAACATCTGCATCTGGCCCATTGGTGATCCAAAATTTGTTCCCATTCAAAACAAAGAAGTCTCCTAGAAGCAAAGAGATGCAATCTGTTAGCTCACACCAGAGCAACACTTACACCCTCACTCCATTTATTTCAAAACAGGTTTGCAAGGATGCTCTTTAGTAGGAACTCCACAAATCCTTCCCAAGTTCAAGAAAACTCTTTTCCTTTATTTCTGGAGTTCAGAGGCAGCTTAACAAATGCCTGAAAAACTAAGGCACCTACCACTGGTTCCATCACACCACCAACTTCCACCACCACAGTGAGAAGTCCACTTTCAGACCTTCAGCCCTCCACTTTTGTCTCCACTGCCTGGCTTTATCCCAGAGTGAATCTCCTGGGAAGCAGCAGCAGCCTGCAAACACAGCCTGGTACACCCATGACTCAGCACCAGTCCCAGGGCTGTTGGGGAGGTTAGTTTAAATTTACAGGAGGCATTATTTACCCCAGTTATCTACCCAGGCAGCACATGACAGGCTTTACCTTTCTTATCTGCTCTCAGCTTCATGGACACAACATCAGATCCAGCATTGGGTTCACTCATTGCTAAGGCTCCAATGTGCTCCCCACTGATTAGCTGGAATAAAAGACAAATAGGGAGGGAGAAAGTGGCATTGCTTCTGCTCCCTCTTGTGCTGCTCTCCTGGTTTTTTTTCTGCACAAATCTCCAGAGCAGCAGTTCTGTGGAAAAACCACCAACATGAGCTGTTGTTCCTGGGAAAGTCCTGGCAGGGAGCTCCCTTGTGCTGCTGTGCTGAGGGAACAGAACCAAGGCCCAGTGGGATGAGGAGGATGATTCAGCTCCTGTCTGAGCCAGAGTCCAGCCCTGCTTATAAAACACCATCTCCAGGAAGGTGCCAAAAGAACCATGCAGGCAGCCATATGCCTTTCACAAGCTCCTTGCTCTCTGCTTTCTGACTGCCCTGTTACATCAAGGAGAGCAGTTAGACACAAAAGGCCAGGGAGGGGGATGAGATGGCAACACTCTCAGTGATGTTCTCCCAGCCCAGTTCCTCCACACTCACACTCCAATAGCAGATGGACCCCCTCCTTCTGTGCCTGCTCATAGCAGGCTCTGCCATAGCTGCTGCTTCCTCTTCAGTTCCTTTCATCCTGCCCTTTCCTCTTTGCCTTTTTTCCTCCCAGTGTGCTTTTATTATTTTTTCTCCTCCTTTTGATATCTTATTTTTTTAAAAAAACGGCCTCAACACTTAAGATTTATGTTCAACCAATTCATTCCATCAGTTTATTTCTACAGAACTCGTTTAGCTGCTCAAAACTACTTGAGGAAGTTCTGTGTCATGAACCAAGACAAGCAAGAACTAAAGTGATGGCACATCTCATATGGAAATGCAGCAAATGAGGGCATTCAAACAGTCAGCAGCAACAAGGACAATTACACATTAGCAGGCTGCAGAGGGCTTGCAGGAAGCAACACTCTACTTTGCACGTGGTTTAAATCAGGTTTCTTGCACTGATCATTTCACTGATCACTTCAGTGGCTGGGAGTCAATGTCCTAGTTACTTTTTTCCATGCATTTAAATACTCAAATCTGTTTAACATGCTTTTGAGTCACAAGCATCAATGCCCCAAATGATCAAGTGTCATGTGCAGTTAATTAGCACAGGCAAACCAAGCATGTAGGCAGAGAGAAATGGAGAATATAAAACAGGAAAGCAGTGACTTCCATTCAGAACTCTCAAAACAGTTTGGGAAGCTGGAAGAATATAACCCAGTGTCACCTCAGAACCTCACTGACACAGCTCCAGAGAGCTGGACTGTGCTGCCCAGAGACACAGAGCTCAGCACAGGCTGAGGTCAACATGGATTAAAGGAGAAAAATGAACAAGCTAGAAAAGGGCAAGTTTGGCAAGCACGGCCTTTCCTGAAGGCTGGGTGACTGAAATCAGCTAGTGCTTAAAATGCTACATCCTTGCATGCAGCCAGACTCCAAAACACTTCCCAGTTTCCCCCCTCCTCCAGCCACACACCTTGGGCAGGTACTTGCTCTTCTGGGCCTCGCTGCCGTTGCGCACGAGCTGATTGATGCAGAGGTTGGAGTGGGCCCCATAGCTCAGCCCAACAGCTCCTGAGGCACGAGAGATCTCCTCCATCACCAGCACATGGTCCAGGTATCCCAGAGCAGATCCACCATACTCCACTGGAGAGAGAAACCTCCTGTTAGCCACACTGGAGCACACCATGTCCCCACCAGGTCCCAGGGTCGGGCTGAGTCTGGAATGAGATCTGAGACACTTGCAAGAGAGCTTCTGCTTTGACTGACTGTCTCTGAGCTGGGAACCTTTGGCTTCCCCCATCCTCTCTGAATTGTACAGGCACAGTGATGTTATTACTTCAGCACAACCAATAATTTGCAGCATAGTTATATTTATATATATATATAATAAGGATACATCTCAAACATGCTACTGACACTTGCACAATAGTCAGTCCTTCTTGTTAACCACCCTTAAGCACAACCTCATTAGTATCAGGAAGGTAAAATCAAAGTGGCAACCTGTATTGGGTGAGGAGACAAAGGAGCCCAGGGAAAGCCTGTAAAGTCCATGCAAAGTTGTCACAACAAGGAGCCTTAAACAAGTGAGGAATACCCAGACTGCTCAGAAAGTGGGGCACTAGGAACTCCTCTGTGCCACCAAATATGCAGGGGACCAGCATTTTGATGGGTGGCTGATTCAGAATTAGCATGACTCATAGATGCTGCAATATAAAAATATGAAATATATTTCTTTTAAAAAATGCTGCAGTTCACCAGTGGCAAGGATGTGAATTTCCAGAGAGGATGAGGTGAGAGAGAGCATCATGGCCATTGGAACTGGGAATCCAGAGAGGCACACTGAGCTGAGCCTAAAACCAGTGCTAAGGATTAAAGGCACAGAGTAGAACAGGGGGGCAGAGAGAAGGCAGGAAAAAAATAAGGCTGAGCAATGCACAATGGCCTTGAGCAGCTCTGCACCTACACACATCTGTGTACACACAGACACACCCTGATGTCAAAGCTTTGTTCTACAGGTGAGAAGCAAGTGACTGGGCTGCTGAGAGAAGAGCTAGAGCAGGACAGGGACACTGTGAGGAGTCAGGGAACACTCACCTGTCACCAAATAGATGCTGTAAGCAAGCAGCAACAGAACATGTCTGTATGCTCAGTGACCAAAGAGCTGAGTGTATAACCTGGCCTTGTGCAACCACATCTGGTGGAGGTGTCCCTGCCCATGCAGGGGGCTGGATCTTGATGATCTTTAGGGTCCCTTCCAACCCAACCCCTTCCATCATTCTGGGATGAAGGACAGAGAGGGTGGCAGCCCCTGACTCAGCCAATGAACACGGTGGCCACGGGCACTGGATGGATGCAGCTTTTCCTCCCCTGCCACTCACTCTGACTCCTCCTGGTAGCTGCAGAGCTCTTTCAGCCTCTGAAATCACCTCCCTGCTTCAAACCAGAGTTTGGGGGTTTTACTATCAATACCCTGAAAGTTTGGTTTAACAATTTCTCATGTGTGCCAAAACAAGAGTGTTTTCTCTTTGTTCCTGTTGAAGGGCTGGGCTGGGTGCTCTGCTGCAAGCAGTCCTGGCCTGTGACTGCCCTGCCCTGCAAGAGGGGCAAGGAAATAATCCTCCCAGTCAGCTCCTCATGTAACACAGACCACAGCCTGACTTAGAATGATGCTGCTGTCAAAATTACTCTTTATATATGATGTGCCTACATTATCATTCCGTTAACTTAGCTCTTAAAAAAAAATTACAAACCAACATAGTTTTATTAGTTTTAAGAAGGAAACGAAACCCACTGTTATTTAAAATACTCTCTTGATAGACTTGATCCACTGGTGCCCAAACATGCCATTTAATTGAGCACATGCCCTCATGAGAATCCCCATTATTCTCACATCCTAAATGCCAGTCTTCACCACCTGCAACAAAACCAGTGCCAGTGAAGTGCACACAACTAGAGAATAAAAAATAAGGCAAAAAATGTCTAGGCATAGGAGGGTTTTAGAGGTAAATCTTTGAGGAAATCAAGAAGGACAGGACTCATGAGGGGTTGGCTTATTTATAGTGTGGGAAACTGCTGTAAGCCTCAGGCACAACATCAAAGAAGAAAGAAGGTAAGAGTGAGAAGAAACAGGAGCAGCAGTAAATTGGGAAGAGTAAAGAGAAAGAAAGCAGAAATACAGACTCTTTCAAGCAGCCTCAGTGCCACTGAAAGAAATGCAGAGGCATTATTTCAACACATTGCTATTCAGTCTGCTGCTGCAGAAGCCTTTGCAGAGCCACATCCAGAAACACAGACTTTACGATGGGGACATAAAGGCCCCATTGGCTGCTTTTCTCCACTAAGGGCTTCTCCTCATTACACTGTGTTAGTGCATTCAGCATGACCACAGCAGCCTCAGTAATCTATAACATTAATCAAAACACTTTTCAGCTAACCTGGACAAGGCTGAATAAGATTTACCCTGATTTTTTTTCTGACTGGTTGGATGTGGTGAGCTTTCCATTAGTTATCACAGCTTTTCAGAGCATTGTTTTGTACCCTTTAACTTCTCCTATTAGAGATGGATGTTTGTTCTAGGATACTTTTATCTCTAGCTCTCCTTCTCCAAAACTTGCAGCAAACGTTTCATATTAGAGAAGCACAGGCACATGTATCTGCATACATCTGGGGAAACCATTTCTGAACAGCACTTTGGAGCTGTAAAAGCCAGTTTTTAATTGTACAGAAGTTTAACAAGGAAAAAGGATTCTGAGTCAGTGAATAACAACACAAGTTGCAGAGTTTTTAAGAAACATGAAATAGGAGTTGCTGGACTGAATGTATGCCACATCCCAGACAAGGCTGTTATGAACTGGAAAGGGTGAGTTTAAATAGTTCATCTTCTGTCTGAATGATTACCCAGCAAGGTAAAAGGTGGGAACAGACTTACCAGGAGCTGTGATTCCCAGAACCCCCAGTTCCCCGAGTTTCCTCCAAAATGCCTACAAGTGCAGAACAAGCAATGAGCCCAGGCTGGCAGTCAGGACATCAGCATAAGACTGGCAGCAGCAAATAGCAGGTACCAGGACTTACTAATGTTGAAATATTTAGAAGAGTGGCTACTAGCTGGCACTTTAAAATTCTTGAGGCACATCAACTGTGTCACAGAATCACTGAGTGAGAGGGAAGCCATGACATCAGACAGGAGCAAACATTGGCAGCAATGAGGAGAATTGGTGTGCAGAAGCTTTGCTGCTGCATCAGACTGCAGCCTCTCCATGATGGACACACAGGTGAACTCTTGTCACACGGCCTCAGCATCCAGTGATGAGATAATTATCAGTGAACAGTCTCCACAGACTTCAAAAAGTATTATCCAATAGCTCTGGATGACATCTGGTGTGCCAGACTAAATTCATACACTGAACTTCAAAGCTGTGCATATATCCCTGAGAATGACAACATCAGAGCTCTGGGAAATCTTGGCAGATGTTCTGAGCATTTTAAATCTTGTGGAGTCTATGAAAACCAACAGTTAGATCTCTCACTTTCTCCAATCAGACCTTCCTGTTGCAAAGAAGTTGTTGTTCTTATTGGGAAGTTTCAACTCCACAGTCAAACTACTGGCACGTTCAGCAGTCACAACAAATTCAAGAGAAAACTCAGATGCCCAGGGAAGGGTCCAGGTGAGCAGAATACAAAGCACACATCAGAGAAAGGGTCTGGCCAGAGCCAAACAGAAATACAATGGTGAGAATCCAAACAAGACCATTACCAATCCTTTATTTTTCCCAGTGGCATGCTGGCTGGGTGCTGCTGAGAGCTGCCACTAATACTCTCAGGTTGCTGAGAGCTGTTCAGAAAACAGGAAATCAAAAAATGTTCTCTATGGCTTTCAAGTTTGAAAACTTAATGCACATGTTGCTGTGGTGTGTCCTGGGATCCTCTGTCTGGACTAAGCCACAGATCAAAGCACAGACAAGCTTTCACTGCCATCTATTTTAAACACACACATGAAATACTCACCCGCATGTCTTTGAATTCATTTTCCTGGTCAATCTGTTGGGCCTTGGGAGCCAAATGCTCCTGACAGAACTTTGTCATGGTCTGTCTAAGCTGGGAAAATATATGAGGAGAAACACATGTGTTACAACTCATCAATATATTGTCCTCTTCTTCCCTAGGATACTGCCAACATTCCTCTGCCAGGAGACTCCAGGATCCCAAACCCAGAGCACAAGGCCATAAGGAAAAGGATGTTTGGGGTTAACAGCTGTGAGACCACATGAAAGGCCCTTTAGTCTTTTAAAGAGAAGATCCTGATGCACTCAAGTTCCCCTCAGCACTTAACCTCATCAGCCTGACCCCAGCAGGGCAGAACACCACTTAACTGCCTGCACCACAGCTTCAGGGGATGGTTTTGGTCAGGAAGCTCTGAAAGCTGCTGCTGCATTATTCCCATCCAGTACCTGCTTACAGTTTTATTAATTGCATGCAGATGTCTGCAGTAGGCATGCATGCTAATTAAAATGCATGAGTGGATCCCTCTGCTTCTTTATTCCTACAGTTCAAGGCTGGTGAAGGAACAGTCCTGAAGACTGAAAGGGGCAGAAGCAGCACACCAAAATATGCCCAAGTTCTCTGGCCTTCTCTCAAGCCCACAGCCTACCAGTCTCTTTTTTACTACTAAAAAGAGACACCCATTTCCCTGTCTATCCAGACCTTGGATTCCAGTACCACCAAACATGTTTGCTGTCTGTTGAGTGTTCTTGGTTTTTTTTTTAGTTTTGAAACTTTAGCTATGTCTTCACTGTTATGAAGTTGACAGCAGGAAACTTGAGCATAAAGCTTACAAGAAAAAACCAACACCTTAAAGCCATAAAACAGAAATTAAAAGAGATTGAGGTATAGACTGACAGACACCTCTGATGCTCTAAGCCCATGTGTAAGTTACAGTGGTAACACATTCAGGGTTACTGCAGATTTATTTCTGATTTTTTCCACCAGATAGATATGAACTACAACAATTCTTTTTCCTTTTATACCTGCTGAACGCAGAGGCAGGCTAATTAGAGCAGATCAGGCTATAAACCATGAACACCAACTTGGTAAAGAATGATTTTGCAGCAAGAAAGAAATGAGAATGAGAACATTTATTTTGTCCATCTGTGCACTGGCACTGTTCTGATTATCTCCAAAGAACAGCTAAGCTGTGATGGCAACTGCTGAGTTGCTGTGCAGGAGGCAACAGGAAAGAAAAGAACTATTACCCTGAAGGTGCTGGTCCCCCATTGGGCAAGAGAACAAGCTAGGAGAGCTGCAACACTACTTTTGAGAGGATTTCTGCAACAGCTCTCCTGTGAGGATGGGCTGAGTCAGGTGGAGCTGTTCAGCCTGGAGAAGGCTGCAGAGACCTCAGAGCATCTTCCAGTGCCTGAAGGGGCTGCAGGAAAGCTGGGGAGGGACTGGGGACAAGGGCTCAGAGGGATGGGATAAGGGGGAATGGTTTTAAGCTGAAAGACAGAGATTTAGGTCAGACATCAGGATGACATTATTTGCTGTGAGAGTGGTGAGACCCCGGCCTAGGGGAGATGGCTGCCCCAGCCCTGAACTTTTCAAGGTCAGGTTGGATGGAGTTTGGACCAAGATGTTCTAGTGGGAGATGTCCCTGCCCATGGCAGGGGGGTTGGAGCTCGATGATCTTTAAGATCCCTTCCAAACCCAGTCTGTGGCGAGACCAAATTAATTCATTTCTTTGGTGATATTTCTGATCGCATTTCCCATTCCTTAGGCGCAGCGTCAACGCCGCGGAAGTTTTTACGCAGTGTTGCCTTATTTTATGGTGAAGCGGCAGTATCCCCGAGGAGAAAAGCCGGAGAGAGCCGCCCTTCCCTGCCTCCTTCCCTTCCTCTTTCCCTTTCCCCTTCCCTCCCTCCCGGCGGGGCCGCTGCCGGTCGCTCCCTCTGGGCACCGCGGACACGTGCCCGGGGCGCGCCACCACGCCCCCTCTGCACGCCCGCCCATTGGCTGATTCCCCAAGCCGGAACCAATCAGCGCCCACCAACCGCGACACACCCCCGGCGC
>JAAWXA010000063.1:710413-742072 GCA_038090715.1 Florisuga fusca | reverse complement strand
GCGCAGGCGCAGAGCGGCCCGGGCGCAACGCTCCGCCCGCCCCTCCGGTAAAGCCCGGGAGGAACACGGCGTGTCCGCAGCCTTCCAGTACGTTTAATGCGTTAAAAACACCCATAGCTACACCGCCCCGACAGCCCGGAACCGAGGAGCCCTTCAGCGGCACGGCGAGAGCCCCGGGGGGTGCGGGAAGAGCAACAAGAGCTCCCGAGTGCTTGCCACGAGGGTGACCTGCCCTCCAGCACCATCCCACCGGGGTGCAGAGACCTGCTCCTCGGCTTGGGCACCAACTGGAACGACTCGGGATGCAAAGGAGGGACCACTGAACTATAAGTAAAACAGGAAAAAAGCCCAAAGGGTAACAGTCCTTCCTCCTGCCTCACATGGCCAGGAGCAGCTCCAGCTCATCGAGTATTGCAGAGCACTCCTTGATTTCTGCTTGAAAGGAGCAGTGCTTCTCCAGGGACTGCTGTCTCTCCTCTTCAGCTGATTTCCACTTGGCCATGGCTGCCTGTGGGGAGAAGCAGCACATGGGACATGTTACTGACAGTACTGGAGAGCAATGCCAAGTTCAACAGCAGCTAAAGCATCTCAAACCTTCCAGCAGGGCCTTAACTGCTCAACTAAGGCCAGTCTGCCCTGCCTGGGACACCTTTTACCTCTGTTCTTGAGGAAAATGGCAATTTATGTGTGACCAAAATTTAGCAAGTCTGATATAAAAGCAGTTTCATCAGTTAGCTCTTACAAAGAATTACAGAACTGTAATTTAATGCCAGCAAACAGACACTGTGTTATTGGAGCTGCTTGTGCTTGCACACTTCTGAGCTCCCAGGGTGTGACCTGACATCCTTGGTCTGCAACATTCTCCAAGTCAGACCAAGTGTTGTGAATTCTAGCATAAAGCCAGGCTGGGGATCATGCTGCTACCAGCCACCTGACAGTCTCCAAAGCTCTCTGGAGAGGAGCTGGTCCAAGCAGAGTCAGCCCCCTTCCCAGTCCTAGCATCCATCTTCACCTGATTCAGCTCTGTCATGAATGTCACTCCCACCCTGTGGCAAGTTCAGCTGTGTACAGTTCAGCTTGGAATGACTGAGATGGGCATGAGGCTGCTCCACCAGGAACTTTGGTTTCAGCCCTCTGTTCAGAAGGGGAGTACCTCAAGCAGTCACCTAACACAGGTGTGTTTACAACAGAAGATGAATACTGCAGCCTTTCACTGTCTGGTTCTCCTGGAGACCAGAGCAGCACTGGGAGGAACAACATAACCTCCAGCATCTCACTGAGCTCCAAGAGCCCCTTACCTGGTTGAGTCAAACCAAGTCCCAGCCTTACCTGGAGCTCCTCCTTCTCCTTTGCAGCTGTTTGATTAAATACCTTCAAGTCTTCTATGAGCTTCTCAGTTAACAGCTGTGGAGCCCAAAGGAAAATAGTGAATTTGCTGCCATTAATTGATGCTGCAAGTCTCAGCAGATGTGTGCACACCATCAGCTGGGAAGCCCACAGACCCCTCAAAGCCCTTTTAACTCCTAAGGCCATTTGACAATTTTCTCACCCTTGTCTGCTTCTGGCATTCTTGATTCTTTTCTTCCTCCTCCACAATGTTGCTGCCTGTAACTGATTATGAGATGTGTTAGTGAACCTCTAACACTGAGATAGCTGTGCTTGTAGCTAAAATTGGTAGGTTTGTAATAAAATGAATCACTCATTGAGCACAAGCATGAGCAGCTGGATTTACTGGTGCCTTAGCCCCAAGCTGTGGCCTATCATGGAGATAGGCTTTTAGCTGGAACAGAGGTTCATTTTCTTCCTAGTAGCTGGTCCAGAGCTGTGTTTGGGATTTAGTATGAGAATAATGTTGATAACCCACTGGTGTTTTAGCTGTTGCTAAGTAGTGCTTATCCTAAGCCCAGGACTTTTCATATTTCTGTGCTCCAGGTGCACAAGAAGCATAAACCAGCAGATAGAGGCTGCAACTATCAGCAGAAGCTGCAACTCAAAGAGATAAAAACAGTTAACATCCAGGCTGGGGGCAGAGAAAGAATCCAGTAAGGTGATATAAGACCAGAAATCACTATTGGACTAAAAAGACTTGTGAAGAGCAT
This sequence comes from Florisuga fusca, assembly GCA_038090715.1. Taxonomy (NCBI): domain Eukaryota; kingdom Metazoa; phylum Chordata; class Aves; order Apodiformes; family Trochilidae; genus Florisuga; species Florisuga fusca. The sequence continues at coordinate 739,973 of JAAWXA010000063.1, read as the reverse complement.
GTGAGGGGGGCGCAGGCATCATAAGGGTACAATTTTGGGGGGATTTTTTTTTCTTAGAGTCACTCTCTGGAGGCAGCCAGCTCAGGCTGATTTTTGCAGCTGTATCATCTCAAGTATTAGATTTAAAAAAAAAACTGAGAGTTAATGTCTAAGACTCTGCTCCAGGAAACCTGAGGTCAAGCCTGAAGAAAGAAGCACTCGAGTGAGGGGTTGAAAGGGACACCCATCAGCTGACTGGAGTCACCCACTACAAAGGGACTCTGGCCCAAGCAGTTACACTTGTGAGTGGTGTATGTGGCTCCTTGGACAGTGTGTGAGTGCTCAGGCAGTGGCTTTTCAAAGTAAATTTCTACAGCAAGAAAGACCAAATTATTTTCAAAGTTTATCCAGGACAAAGGCAGCTACAGGGAGCAGCAGCTTCTCCTGAACTAGGAAACACAATAATGCCCTGGAGGGAAAAAAGTGTCTGAAGAATGAGTACTGGAAAAGCATGAGGTATGCATAGCCCTTACCAGGATCAATGTTTCTGCTTTCTAAAATCACCATGCAAGTCTCCTGAAACTTCTTGAGCTTCTCAACTTCTTGTAGCAGGCCTTCATTCTCCTCCTTCAGCTCCTTTATAGCTCCCTGGCATTAACACAGGCTGTAAGTGCATCAGGTTGACAAATTTTTCTTCTCTTAACCAGCAAAACTGGATGTGGTGCTAATGGCTGAACAGGTGCACCACTGGCACCAAGAATCACATCTTCCCTTCTGCCTCTACCACCACGACAACTCAGCCTGTTGCAGACCCCTACTCAAGCATCCTGACAAGATTAATGCATTTATCACATTCACATATCATAGCAATTACTAAAAAAAAATAGATCCCAGAGATAAATTCCTTTTTGGCAATCCTAGCATTTCTTTTCTTGCTCCCTCTTATAACTCAGGAGTTGGATGCCTTGAAGAGCACATTAGAATTGGGAAGAAAAGGTTCATCTTGGACTCTTTAAGCCACAGCATTATTCCCTACCAGGCAAGAGGATAAGCTGATCAACCTCACAAGTGGAATACAATTCTCCAAGAGAATCAATAAGCCTGTGGATTAGGGTGATCCAGCTGATCCTGTCAGCAGCTTTCTGAACATTTCATAGGAGGTCTCAAAGGCTCTTAAAGAAATCAAGCTGTGAGATAAGAGGAATGATCTTGTTGCAGATTAATAACTGGTAGAGAACTGGGATAATAAAGGGAGCTCTGACAGTGAGGAAGCAGCTGGCAAAATCGAGGTTATTCCAATAAAACTTCATGCAAGTGCAGAGTTCCAAATTTGAAATATTCTCCCAGAATGAGTTTAAAATGGAATTACAGCTCTGGTGACTATTTAACAGTGATCTGGATGCACTACCCATCCAAATACACCTCCAGCAGCTCTGCTGAGTTCCAGGCTCTAGCAGATACCATGGATGTTGGAGGACAAAATCCAACCCACCCAAACTCTGCTGACTTTTGATGGAAACAGGAAAATGTGCAAGAGAATCCTTTGATCTGACCCTGTAGGGATCAGAATATTAGAATTATTCTATGATTTATTTATTCCATTCCTCCCTCCTTTTCCTTACCTGTGCTCCTGTGAGCCTGGAGTGTAGCTGTTGTTTAGCTGTTTCTAACAGCTGATTCTTGGCCTTCAGCTCTGCTTCTAGTTTGTATCTGTTGAGAGGCCTGTGGAGTCAAAGATTCGGGGGCAAAAATATCAGTATCACACCCTTTCTCCTTTACTGCCACAAATATGCTCTGTTTTTGAAGCATTTGCTCTTGTTCCTGAGCAAGAGCTTTCATCACCAAACTTGGTAAGAAAGCTGTACAGGAGTGACAGCTGATCATAACCCTCCAAGAGGGAACTTTACTGCATGAGGGCAACTAATAAAAATTTGAGGAAACATACCCTCTAGTAGCTGTCTTCTTTGACATTGGTTCCACTTTCTTGGCAGACTTAGGCAACCTTAAAAGATGGGTAAAATACAATTACCAGAAGATCACTGCATTCTTGCAGATTACCAAGTCTGTCAGTTTGACAAGATCTGCAGAGTGCTAAGTCATCTTTAGGACATTTGCCAAGAAACATCCATCAATATTTTACTTTCATTTACCCTTGGTTTGTAGCTTTGAAGACACCATCTGCTGGAATCTGTGAGCTGAAGTTAAAATTGGGGTCTTTGTTCAACTCCAGATCTGCTGTTTTGTTGACACATTGTTTCTTTGAGGGAAAAGCCATTTGCACTTCTGCAAGGTAAAGACAACCATGGAAACACTGAGGTCTAGAAGATAACAGCAGAATATGCAGGATTATGTGATTTTTTAAGCCTTCAGCTTGAGGCAAATCATAACTATATCTGGCTAGAATGGAGACTTTAAGGTCCTCAAACTTTACCCAGGGCTCAGGGTCCAGACCAAGCCACAGATAGCTCAGACACTAGACAGTGTTAAAACCAGTTAAACAGACAATATTAAAACTAGACAGCTACCAGGCTAGCACTAATGAGAGGAAGTTTGAAAGTGGTAATACAGGCATGATAATAAAGGCCTCAACATCAAGCAGACAGCAAGCCACACTTGTTCACACTGCCAGAGCAAAGCTGTTCAGTACTGGAAGAAAAACAGACACAGCCCATGTGAAATTCTCAGTGAAGAGAGCTCCATGTTTCAGTTCTCTACAGGTAGGTACACTTCTGAAACAGCACTACAGAGAAGCAGCTTTGTACAGAAAGTTAACCTGGCTTTAAACCGCAGCTGTTGGAGGATACAGAGCTGTTCATACAGCGGCTTTAGGAAGCTTTTTCCCTGCCCCTCAAGTGAAGTATTTTTCAGATGATACACAGACCGGTTTCTAAGGCTGAGCCGGGGTGCCTCACACTTCTCAGATGCTGCAAGCACTATCAAAAGACTTCCAGAAGTAAGAACCCTGAAGGAAAAGTGCCCTTAACCCTCAGCGCAGGCCGGCAGCAGGCACACAGCCGGAGCCAGCACCCTCCCGCCCTGCTCATTTAATAATTAAAACAAAAACAAAAAACCAAAAAAGCGTTAACCGAACTTTGTAAACACAGACAGAACATTTGAATAAAGCCACGGCCACCGCAGACCAAGGCGCTCCCCAGCAGCCGCCTCCGCTCCTCCTCTCCCGCCTAACCCGACCACCCGCCTCCCCTCTTCCCCCGGCGGGGAGATGCCGGAGCCCCCTGCCCGGAGGGGTGTGTGTGTGTGTGTGTGTGCTGGAGGGGTACGCACCCGTGTGAGGCGGGGGTCGGTGCAGTGCGGTGTAGAGGGGGATGCGGGATCCCTCCCCCTCCATGGCGGCCGCGATTCGAACCCAACCGCCACCAACGGTCNCCCGCTGTCCCAGGGCCCCACGCACCGGGGGTGCCCGCATCCCCCGCAGCCGCCCCTGAGGTAACGGCAGAAAGGCGGGAGGGGGCGCTGCCGGGGACGCGCGCGTTTTCCCGCCTTTCTGCCGTTACCTCAGGGGCGGCTGCGGGGGATGCGGGCACCCCCGGTGCGTGGGGCCCTGGGACAGCGGGGAACGGGTTTAAAATGGAGGAAGGGAGGTTCGGGTGAGACATGAGGAAGAAAATCTTCACTATGAGGGTGGTGAGATAGAGGTTGCCCGCACAAGCTGTGGCTGCCCCATCCCTGGAAGTGTCGAAGCCGGGCTTGAAGCAAGCTGGTGGGAGTGGTCCCTGCCCATGTTGGCACCGGGTGGTCTTTAAAATCCCTTCAAACCCAGACCCTTCCGTGATTCACATCTGCGTAAAAACGTTCTGTGACTTTAACAGGGGTGTTAGCAGTGTTTTCCATCAAAATGCCTGAGAAGTCTGTCCCACTCCCCCCAAATCGCAGCATCTCCCCTGTGGAGGGGGTTTCGGTCAGAGCTGTCTCACAGCCTGGGGGTCTCTCCAGTTGCCCAAGCCCCAAAGCCCACCTGGACACCCGGTGTCAGAACACTGAACATGCTGTCCTGAGGGATGGTGTTTATTTCAAGCACTATCCCCACCTTGCATCAGGCAGCAGTGACTCCTCTCCCACAGAGGAGAGCAAACTACTTGTGGGTGTCAGAGAGAATGAATCTCTTTAAGATGTACACTTTTCTTTTGCTAGTTATTTCATAAAATAATTAAGCATGTAAAAGATGAAGAGAACGAACCACAGTGTTCTTGGTGAAAATGAGGCATCACTCGGATGTAGGAAAGTTTGTCCATAAGCATTTATTTTGTCAATTTGTATAGAGATTGTTTTCTCATTTTCAACAGCGAAAGGCAAAGAAGTACTTGTTTTCCTGTTTGTTCTGGTAGAGGAAAAAAAAAAGAAAAAAAAAGTAAAATACAAGATTCACCAGATCCACAAATTTTAAAAAGTTACATGTTTGAGGGGAATGCCTTGAATGGAAGCAAGCTAGGAGTGACACAGAAAGCACCCAAGTCACTGAGGGGATGAGGACACTTCTCAGAGGAGGAATCTCACACTGAAAATCTTTGGCAGTAATAGAATTTCTTCTGATAAAACAAACAAATTGTTTCTGAAAATAGATTTGGGCTGTATTCTACAGCCTCCTCCATGATCACTAAGAGACTGTATCAACTCAAAAGTCTCAATGAGATTTTTGTAATAATATCTGAACTCTTTTGATGAGATCTGTGAACCTGGACTTTGCATAAAGCAGCTTCTGATTCAATAGGAAAGAAAAGACACTTGTTATAAGCAACACACTCTTCACTCAATAACTAGATTTTCAGTAACCATGGGCTTTGGATTATCTTTTCTTTGACATGAGTTCTCTTTCTCTGTTGCTAAATATTTGGGGAGATTCACCTCATTATGTATGACCTTGACAAGAAAACAAAATCTAATCACCCTGTAGGAAAGGACGAAACAGGTTTACTCGAAAATTTTTGCAGTACAGCTGCAGTGTAAATGTGAATATGTGTGAATATGGCACCAGACACAGGAAGGTCGAAGGGCTTGTACTCCACCACGACTGATCTCTCATCCTCCCACTGGTATCAGATTTGCTGGTTCTGTGAAAACACAGGGATTTGCACAGATGCAATTCTTAGAATCCTAGTCTCAGCTCTAGGAGAAGTGGGAGGCAAAAAACTGATATTTACAGTTCCAAGGAGGTCTCGAGTTCCCCTTTCCCTTGCAGGATAATTTTGCTTTCTCCAAGGTTTCAGCTGTTGTAACCAGAACTTTGTGCGCTGGATCGTTTGATCCAGACATCAGGCATGTCTGGCTGGCTGTTTGGTAACACAACTGGACCTTCACTCCCTAATCCAAATCGATTTTTCCACGAGGAGCTGTTCTGCTGGGATGCTGCTGGGGAGATATCAAAGACAGTCTCCCTCAGGTCCAGCCGCAGGGTATCTCTCTTCCCGTTCAAGTAACCTCTCTCTGTCTGACTGTAGGAATCTGACAGCTCTAAGACATCAGGACAAGAACTGGCTGACTCAGCAAGCTTTAGGCCTTGCTCAAAATCACTGATCGATGTCTCGCTGGAGATGTTGAGCATGTCAAAAGAGCTGCCCAGAGAACAAAGGCATCTGTGAATTTTGTAGATGTCAGCAGCAGGGAGGTGGCTGTTGTCTGAGGTATAATCCACCTGCTGCTGGGCAGTGTCACTGGAGCACTGTGATTTGCTGAGCTGCCCTTCCTCCTTCGTGCCAGCTGGCTGGATGTTGTCCAGCCCAGACCCATCCCAAGCTTTCGGGCCGTACTTTTGGCATCGACATTCCCGGCAGAGTCTCTCCCTGTGAATTTCTACTCCTGAGCTGCTGTGCTTGTAGGGAGAGGAAGTTTGCAAGGCAGGACACTGGCACAGGCCAGCTTGCTGGTCTCCAAGGGCCTCCTGCAGATTCTGTCTGCCTCTTTCAAGGGATGAGTGCATTCCTGCTCTGGAGCATCTGTTGTCTTCAAGTTGTGTGTCTTCAGAGAGCACCGATGGCCGGTTGGACAGCTTGCTCGTGGAAGTGCTGTTGTCAAAACTGTCACTGAGTTTTCTGGACAAGGGCTGGAGCTCATATTGCTCATTGGCAGTGTTGGACTCCTGGACCTTCCGCAACCGGTTTTGCTTCTCGCTCCCCCCACAGGCAAAGCTTCCACTCAGCCCGGGGTCATCAGAATAGTCCTTCATGGTGTGGACACAAGGCCAAAGGATCTGCCCACAGTTCTTCTCTGGGCCAAAGAAGCAGCACAGCGACTGGAAGAAGAAGCTGGCAAACCCACAGCTGATACACTTGATCATCACAATGAATATCCCCAGCTTCCTGTACGCCAGGACTGTCGCAGGCAACATGATGACCCCGGCAGAGAAGAGAGCAGAGGATGCCATGGCTGTGGCACAGCTCATCTGCTTCAGGGAAAAGGCCACTCGGCTCAGGCGGTCGGAGTGGGGGCACAGGTGGTAGGAGATGCAGTAGTTGACAGTGAAGTCAACGGAGAGACCGACTGCAGCTGAAATGAAGAGAGACTCCACTGCATTCAGCTGCCACTCCAAGAGGACCAGAAGGCCGATGGTTACCAGGACAGTGCCCGCAATGGCAGTAACAGAGAAAACACTAAGGAGAACATTCCAGGTAGTCAGCAGCAGCACCACAAAGGAAATAGCTATGGAGAGCCCCATGACCACCATCATTTCAGTGTTGAGACTGTGCTGGAGGTTGTAAAGCTCTAGTTTACTGGTAAACCACCCATTCTGAAGCCCCACGGGGGCAGTTTTCATCTCCTCCCTCACCCAGAGGTCAATTTCCTCATAGAACTGTTTGGCTTTGCTGTAGTTGAAGCTATAGTGATAAATCGTTTGAAACTGCAGCACCAGGGCAGCAAGATTTCCCTCCCCATCAAACCTGAGGCCCAGGTCATACGTTTCCGCCCCTTCCCGCCCCTGTTCCAGGAGCATCATTTTGATGCAGTGCAGGAAGACGTCGCCTCCGTAAGGGAAGGAGAACTGGTTACAGCAGAGGTTGAAGCTGTGGTCTCCCTGGGAGCACTGGCGACTGTCCATCCACCTGAGGAACTCCTCCATGAAGCACACTGTAGATTTCTGCTCCGCGTCAGGGTAGTAGAAAGTTTCGTTCTTCACTTTCTGGCAGAATTCCAGGAGCCACTTCTGGGCCTCGGGGTTTTGGATTGTGAAGGTGACGTCTGTCACCAGGGTGCCGTTGCTTTTTGGGTTGAAATGGTCCCCGTTGTCCACGGGCAGAATGCCCCAGACTATGGTGACGGGCATGCGCTGCCCTTCTCCTCGCTCCAGCCTCTGGAACATGAACTGGTGGCAGTACTCCGAGTCGTACCTCTCGAAGGGGTGGCTCAGCCTGAACACCTGCACAGACGACGTCTCCAGGGTCGGCAGCTTGAGTTTGGGGTGGGAACAGGAAATGTAGGCACCTCCTATGGCCAAGGCAGCAAACCAGCAGATCCAGATGTACCGAAACTTGATGACCCCACAAGGCAGAAGCTTTTCAAAGAGCAGCTTGGAGGTTTCAGACAGAGTGTTCTGGAGACCCCTGAGGATGTAATGGAGGGAGAGAGACACTCTCTTATGGCCGGTCTTGTTCCAGTAGTTTTCTGGCTTGTAGACACAGGCGGCTGCAATGTAGCGCTCGTACAGCACGGCTGCAGAAGGCAGCCAGGTGACCATGAAGAGCAGGCTGACCAGCACTGAGGTGCCCATGTAGACAGCAAAGCAGCGGATGGCTGTGATGTTGCTGATGTAGCTGGCGTAGAAAGCAGCACCCGTGGTGAAGCACGACGCCAGCATCAGGTAGGCAAAGTGGTGCATGGTTTGACTCACCCACTGGGAGAGCCCAGCAGAAGGGTGCTGGCTCTTGCTGAGGTTCCAGAGGTCGAAGAAAACAAAGGTGTGGTTGGCACAAATGCTGCTGAGAATGAGGACTGCTGTCAGGTTGACAAAGGGGAAGTAGGTGAATCTGAAGGCCACCTTGTACAAGAAGTAGGAGATCATTAAGGAACTGACAACCGCCAGGAGGACCATCAAGGTGATAAAGATGGAGCGTAAATAAAAGGAAATGCTTAGAAAAATAGCTAGTATTGCCAGGACTGGATACTTAGTATCCAGCAAAAGATAGTGCTGGAATAGTTTCTGTTTAAGGCCCAGGTCCATGCCAGTGATAGATGTATAGTTATCAAACAGATCCCAGGACTCCAGGTTGTCTAAGTAGATTCCCATCATAGATGCCCCTTTCCTCGTGGGCAAGAACAGCAGGCTGTACTTGAGAGATGGCACTTGGTACTCCATGGTCTGGGGACTGAGAAAGTCTCTGTCAACCAAGAAGTGAAGAAGCTGGTAGATGGCATTGAAATGGGTACATTTCTCAGGGACCTGGGCACACTGGGAGTGTTTCTCTCTGGCAGCCTCGGGCCCTACGCAGGACGGAGTGAGGATGCCCTTGTGATAGTCAGGAGCACAGGCACGAAGGAGGGCTAGGGTGTGGGAGATGTCTCCTTGGGTTATCTCCAGACATGAAGACCTGTTGTAGAGGACAGCAATGTAGTTCCCTAGGGACCAGCTTGGGCAGCACTCGTTGGCTTCAGTACGCTGGCAGAGCTCTTGGAAATGAACGTGGGAGCGTATCTGAAAAACAAAGGAGGGAGCAGCACGTCAGATGCTCCCTGCACACTTTGTCTTGCAGCCCTGTAGTGTTCCTTGCTCCCTCCAGTACCCCTCCCCTCCAGGGGTTCATAAACCTTCCCTCCGGGTGTCTAAGCCACGACTCTCAACCTCCCAATGTCCCATTACAAATCCCACAGCTACTGGGACACACCAGCCTCTTGCAAAAATTAAATCCTGCCCATTATTTACATTTTGTAGCCTCTGATTTGAGAATTTGGATCCTATGCCAAACACAGATAATCCAATTAAACTTCCCACTTGCAAAAGTTGCTGTCACAGTCTCCAAGATGAGAGCTCCATTTTGGTAATTAGGTTCTGCAGCCCAAAATTCTCAGCAGCTTCTGATGGACACCCTTGGCTTCTGGACCAAGCTCTTGTTCAGTGTCCCTTTAGTCTTGCAGCTGCTACTTTGCAGCAGGACTTCAGAGACAGGTGGAATCATCCCTGTTTTGCTAAGTAGGTAAAATGCTCTGGAGTTCTCTAGCTCTGTAGCTTTTGTTATTTTTGCCTGGTTTCCTTTCAGCTAGAGACTAAAGATCACAGCAGTCAGAACAGAGGCAGTGTGGAGATATGTTCTTCCTGATGTTACTAACCTTGTCTTGTTCAATCTGACACATGGACTGAATAGCTTGCAGGTTCCATAAGCTCCCAGCAGTTGTGGACATAAATACCAGCTGGGAATAGCTCTTCTCTGAAATAAGGAAGAAAGGAAATAAAAATAATAATTAAAAAAAGAATTAGGTAATGAAGAAAAATTAGTCAGGCTGTTTGGAACAGACTCTCTGTGCACAGAAAAAAACCAAACCAACACAATTAAAATATCTATATCTCACTGCCCATGTGACTGCTGGGGAGGAGTCCCTGCAGGGAAGCAGCTCACAAAGACAGCAGCTTGTAGGGAGTGGGAGCTTCTGCCTTGTGTGCTCTGCCCTCTGCTCCTCACCCCCCCATCAGCAGCAGGAGAGCACCGTGGGGCACGTTCCAGGTCTGCTCTGGGTGCTGTCAGTGTGCTCCAGGGACTGCTGGGTCTGCACCCCTGGGGCAGAGTGAGGGGCTTGGGTGCCCCCAGAAGCTCCCACAGACCTGTGGTTTGGTGTTTCACTGGTTTCAGAGGTGGAGAAGAAGCAGAAGAGGGAGTAAAAATACCTGCATGCTGTTCCTTTTTCTTCTATTTGCTAGTGCCCATTTTGGGATGAATTTTGGGTGTCTTGGGGTTCTTTTATTTTTCTCTCACTTTTTTACTGCCACTTACATTTTTCAAGAAGCAGTGAAGGAACAGATAGGGAGTGGGAAGAGAGAGGAAGTGGGGCAGAGGTTATTTTCAGAGTGTTTGCTTTTGAAACGGGCAGTTGGTGAAAATATTAGTCCTGTTACTGGTGCTTTTAAGGTGTATTTCTAAGAGAGGAAAAGAAGCATACTGTGAAATTCTGTGCACGTGACATTTCCTACCCTGCTGAGGTTCCACTCACCTGGGGGACCACAGAAGAACCCATCTGCCCCATAGATGTGCTCCACCCTTCTCCGTGTCCTGGCTTCTTGTTCTCCCTGAGCAGCCTTCTGCCCTCTGCCAGTGCCAATGTCACCATAGCTGCCAAGAGACCCGAGAGCTGGTGTCACCAGAGCTCAGCTGGCTGTGAGTTATGGTCACTGGCAAGGCTCTGGTGCTGCTCACAACACTGTGGCAGCAGGAAGAGCTGTCAGTCTGGAAAGAGCATTGCTTGGGTGGGCTTTTCCCTACTGGGGTGGCTGTGCCCCTTTCTAGGGGTCTTTGTGAAACTTGAGCTCATAAACTGCCTCCCCTTGTGCAGACAGTCACCTCTGCAGTCCCCTAAAGGTGAAATAAATGCCTGAAGAGTTCAGAGCTCAGTCCCTGGTTTCCAGAACAGGGAGCCCAAGTCCCTTGCAAGCTCTCCAGCTCCTGGGCTGCTCTGAAGTTTGACACGTATCTTGCAGTCCCCATGGATCCCTTGGGGTGTTGAACCTGTTACAGCTGACATCTTCCTCAGCCCCCCAAACCACACTCACACACCTTTTCTTCTCAGTGTAGGGAGAGAGGGAAAAGGTCTTCTTGTAGCCCGTGTGGCTCTCTACATTCCTCCACACCACCAGCTTTCTCCCAATGTCAGTGTCCCGTGGCTCGAAGCCCTGTGGCCAAGCAAAAGGCTTTTGTCACCAGCTTGCATTTCAGTCTGCTTTGGTTTTCCTTAAGCCTCCTCCTGGGCACAGAAACTGTATGAGATCATTACTGCCTCTTGGAGAGACACACCGAGAGAATTTTCCCTGGCAATACTGCATCCCAGAGCGGAGAGAAAACAAGGATTTCTCCTTTCCTTCCCGTGGGAGGGCAGCAGTGGGAGCTGAGGGCCGGGCTGGTGGCCGGGCTGCCACAGGCTCCTCCTGTGCTGTCCCCTGCATGGCTCTGACACTTTGTGTGCACCCTGGAGAAATCTCACTTTGGCTGCGTGCTGGGAAGTGGGTTGAGGGCAGCAGATCCCTGATAAAGGTGCTGACTTTTTCTACTGGCTTTCACGTCCTCCTTGGCTGACTGCACAGAGAAGGGAGGCAGCACAGGCTCCATTTAGGTGGAGAAAGGATCTCTCCCTGGATTTTCCTTAAGTTTCTGTTGGTGTATCCCCTGTGGGGACTTACCATCAAGGGTTCTGAGAAGTCAGGCAGGTTTCCAACCAGCAGGCCAGCTAAGGTGCAGACCAGAGCTGCCACTGAGCACAACACCAGGACAGCCATGGGCCACTCTGCCAGCATCTGGGAGTAACTGGGAGCAACAGGAGGAAAAATAATGCAGCTGTTAAGGCACTTCTGCTGTGAGCAGGAAACCTGCTGTCCAACCAATGTCCTGTTAGTCAAAGGAGGTGAAGGAATTAGGGCTTGGGCATGTATTTATTGGAAAGCTCAGAGGCTCCAGCAAGGCTGTTAATGAACACATCCCTCCAACTGGGGGGCTGCAGGCAATTCTAATTAACTCGGGTGGCTGCATTTTGCCTCCCCACATTTCCCTGCTTTTTCAGACAGAAAGAATAAAAACCAGACTCTCGTGTCCTAGGGCAAAATGAAGCTTTGAATATTTAACTTAAAAGGTTGTGTTTGAAACAGAGCTTCCTTCTCTTATCCCATCATGCAGCGTAAGCCAGGAGCTGCCTGACCCTTTGGCCTGCAGGTTCGCAGCCTGTGTGCCAAGAGTGCTGTCTGGGCTGGTCTGAAAGGTCCCCTGAACCTCCCCCTGAACCTCACCCCAATCTCAGCCTCAAAACCAAACACTGAACCTACAACAAAAGCATCTGCAAATGCAGCAGAGCCCTTTTCCCTCAGGTTCTGGAGAAAACCTGCAAGCCCACAGGCTGTGGCTGTGCTGGGAATATCCCTGTGGTTTGGTGGCACGTGGATTTGAAATGTCATTTCTATAACAACAACAACAACAACAAAAAACAAACAAAAAACTCCCACAGCTTACTGTGGCAGAGGTATTTTTGCAAGTTACTTTTGCTTTGAAGAGCTGGTCTAAAATGTCCTATCCAGGGTCTGTTTCTCTTTTGGGACAAACTGTGTCTCCCCTAGGATGATCTATTAAAGCTGACATCCCACAGTTATGTACAGGTACAGGTTTTACTGCCTTGAGATTTTTGTCCTCCTCAAATATATCTTTTGAGTTATAAGATATCCAAACAGGTCCCTGCTCTGGTTTGGAAGTTCTGTGTAGTTCTCCTGTATCCTGATGTATTTCTGAAATATAAGAAATTCTTTGTTCAAAAATAGTTGACAAAAATAGTTGAGCTTCATGGGGAGGTGAAATATTGTGAGGTTCAGAGTGGCTGTGCCAATGTGTATCAGCCTCGAGGTGTAAAGTTCCTGCTTGCCTGCTCTTTTGCTCCTCCTGCCTCCAACTTCACTTGGTCAAATCATGCAGCAATTAGAAAAATCAGTAGAAATGAACACAAGCCCTTCAGAAAGCTTCTCACATGACTTCTGGTCTAGCTTGGGCTTTTTTTTTTCAATTTAAGACTGCCTCATCAAGCTTCTTGGTGAAGTCTTTGCTATGAAAATGAAGGAAAATTATACTTTATGCATTAGTGTGCCTCATTTCTGGAGGCTGATTTGGGGGATTCCATGTCCAACTACCAGAAAAAGAAAGAAAAAAAGAAAAAAAAAAAAGAATCAGCTGCAATATCTGGTGATGGAAGATATTTGCCTGAACTTTCCAGAAATGACAGTTTTACAAAAATCAGCTTTTAAAGAAAAGCTGAAAGCAATGATAAACTGCATTCCCTACCTGGGGGGTGAGAGAGCAATGATAACGGGGTAGAAGCACAGAAGCTTTTGATGCTGAACTTACCTTTTTGGCATCCTGAAAGCTTTGTCATGTCTGTAGACAGGGAAAGAAAAAGGCAAAAAGATGCATTAATGTATTATTTCCCAGGAAAGGCAGTGCCAGGCTGCTGCTGAGCGAGGTAACCCTTTCAGGGGCTGGGAAGCTCCAAGCTGAGAGCTAACACCCTTCCTGGTAGGGTGTGAGGGATGGAAGGAATGAAAAAGCAGCTCAGGAGAGGTGCCCATGGGAGATGTAACACACGGTGTTGTGTTCCCCTCATCACACTAATGCAGACTGGGGAGGGAGGGGAGTAAAAAGGATATCACCAGATGACTGGAGAGGTCTCTGTCTGGCAGCACACTGCCCAGTCCTGTGCTGATTCTCTCACAATACCCTCTCAAGCAGATTTGCTTGGATTAAAGCCCCCATTCTGGCATTGATGTTAGCACTTTTCCACTGCTGGTGCTGCAGATTCTGCTGGGGCTTTGCAGTCCAGCTGTGCTTCCTACTGACATAACCTGCTGGGGAGAAGGCAGTTGACAGTTTTGTTGGTGATGTACAAGCTAAAAAGGATCCTGGCCCCACTCCTCTGCCTGCAATTGCCCCAGGCTGCAAACACAAGCAAATTAAATCCTCTGTTAATGGCTGGAAAATGAGACCATCAAGGGCCCCTGTGACCCTGCGTGGCTCTGCCAAGGCCAGGAAGGAATCCTGTGCTGTCTTCTGCTGGACTTTGGTGGCTGCTGAGCACAGGGATCATGGTCTTTAGTGCCAGCCACAGCTCCTGAAGGCACAGGCAGAGGGGACAGAGGATCCTGGCTGGAAAGGGTGGGGGTTGTAGCTCAGGCTGTTGGGGACACCCATCCTGTGAGTCACCGTGGAGCTCTGCACACTCTGCCCAGTCTGCTTGCCCAGCTCTGTCACAGACAGCTCAGGGTTTACACCCTTGTTGCTGCCCAACCTGGCAAAGCAAATCATCTCCCCCACGTCTGTGTTCCTCCCTGATGCTGCACAGGCAGCAGCTCGGGCTGGGGACAGAAAAAGAAAGGACTTCAACTCTTACCCCTGAGGAGCTCTGCCAAGAGAAGGGATTAGCCAGCAGGTGCCTTGGCAGTGAGAGAGGGGAAAGCACAAAGACCCCAGAGGATGAACAAGAGGAGAGCTGCAGGATCTAGAAGCACCTGAGTGGCCTTGGCTCCACCCAGAGCAGCAGCAAACCCTCTGTGGGAATGGCAGCTCTCTGGAGACCCCCTCAGAGGTGGAGAGGGCAGATCCCACCCCTCCGTGCCCACCCTCCTCATCTGCTCCCTCTTCCCACCACCACGTTTGGGAGATGCTTCCTGACAGCCCTTGAGCTGCTCTCCACCTGCCCCTTACCTGACAGTGACAACGTGACGCTGCTCGGGACGCCGCTCCCCGGGGGACCACTGCTTCCAGGGGCTTTCTGGGACCTCGTGGTGGGAAGCTGGCACTGGATCACTGCTGGAAAGGTGGGAACACAAGACGGGCCTCTCGCCGTGCCCGGGGAGAGGGGGCAAGCCATAGCTGCCTCGGGGCTCCTGCTGCTCACAGGGGAAATAGAGGTGATGCTGCTGAGAGTCCTGGGAGCTGGCTGGCACCTGCCCGTTGGACTGGGGGGGGACTGCCCCAGGAGTGTGGCTGGAGGAGGGCAGGGGCTCTCCCCCCAGCCTGGGGGATGCAGGAATGGGGCAGTGATGGACCGGGCAGATTCTGTCCCAGGAAGTGGCACTGTAGCTGGGCTCGGTGTTCCCCATCTCTGGCATGGCGAGGCAGGTCTGGCAGGGGCCTGCAGGTTGTTTTTCTCTGTGAGAGAAAAGAAATCTGTGGTAAAGCAGCAGAGCAGCAGAAGTGCTCTGCAGGGGGAGCACAGCCCTGCCAGCTGGAGACTCTCCCGGGCCTCCCCTGCAACAGGAGGTGTAAAAACCTCACCCACTGCTTGCTGGACCAAGAGCTGGGCTCAGGGCTGAGCTGGATGATGCTTTTCCTAAAGACACCTGTGACTCACCCAGGGGTCCCAGCTAAAGGAGACTCCAACACAGCTTTGTGTGCATTGCTCCAAAACTTGGAAAAACTGGGTACCACCCCCTCAAAGAATTCTCCAGATATTCCCTGTGGAGGGGGCAGAACACACTGGCTGCTGGTGACAGCAGCAGGTCCTGACTCAGGAGCACACAGAGATCTAGGGACAGGGAAACCAAAGGATGTGGAAAGACACTTCTCTGTGCTTCTTGGGAAGATGAATTTGTTTCATTGCTCTGCAGAAGAACTGTCTCTGCTCCATGCTGGGAGAGCAGGAGGGTGACTCGTGCTGAACCTGAGGGATGTGACAGTGTAAAAGGGGCTTCAGCCTCCAGCCTGGCACATGCCCAGTGGCTCTGTCTCCTGCAGACTCTCCAATGGACTTTTCAGGATCATTTTAGACATATCTCCCCAGGGTGTCAGCAACAGATATTATTTGCCTTGGTATGTAGGGAGGGTGTGGATTAGGATCTCTCACGATCTCTTGAAGCTTGACTTTCCTCTGACTGCTCCATTTACTGAGACAAAACGTTTGCAGACTTCAGTCTCCAGTAATGAGGTCTCTGCAGGATACACTCTCTTCTCTCCAAGGAATTAAAAAAATATTCCATTCCTACAGATTATAATTTATGGAACCTGAGAGATTTTGTCAGCTTGAAGAACGTGTGGATAATACATGGAGGGGCTGGTTAGTGCCACTCAAACCCCTTCCCACTGAGGTGACACTGACACCACAGATGCCTCCAGGATTCCTGTCTCAAGACAGAAAGGTTGGTCTCAAGGCTGGTCAAGGTGTCAGAATTTCAAAAGGACAGCTCAGGCTGGAAATACCAGCAGCCTCTGGCCCTTCTTCAGAGCACGTGCCAGGGTATCTACAGCTGATTTATGTGTCTTGCCAGAGTGTCTGGCACCAAGGATTAAGGATGACAAATGATTCAGGCCAGCTAGAATCACAGAGTGTCTCAAGTCATCAAAGAATTACGAGGGCTGGAGCAGGAAGAAAGTGAGATGAACTTCAGCCTGAGGCACCTGACATAATGTGGGGGAAAAAAAAAGGCAAAAGGTTTGAGAAGGGAATATTTTTGAAAATTTTCAGAGTCCTTCTCATTTCTTTTTTCAGACAGCCATGGAAAAAGACAGGCTTTTAGCTATAACAAGTCTCTGGAATTGCACCCAAAGTTAAGTGGCATGGCAATAAAAATGACAAAGGGGATTTGAAGAATACTGCTAGCTCAGTATTGCTTGAAAATTATTTTTTCCAGCAAGAAGGACAGACTGGCCTTGGCAACTTGTGGCGTGTGCTTTCCAATATCAATTGAGCTTATCAACGCTGAGAAACTGTATTTTGTGACTGGATCAAATGGGCTTAGATCATTAACAGCATTACAGCAGAGTCATGATTCTGGTAGCACTCACACCAGTGCTGCTGTGGAGACTCCTGACCCAGGCATCCCACTGGGTGTTACCTGCACAGTGTGCCAGTCCAGGAACAAAAGGGTCTCCATGGATTAGCCCCCAAGCAGTGATCATTTTAGTTGTGAAGCCAGCAGGCAGCTGGGGCACAGCTCCAGACACAGCTGGCATGTTCGTGGGTCCTCATCACAACAGCACTGACTCCAGAAGCAATCACTGACCATGGGATGCAGATTTTCTGAAGCTCAGGCCAGGCAGGAGCAGGGAACTCCAGAGGGGTTTTTACTGGGAGCCATCAAATCCATTAGCTGAATGTTTTTTGGTAGTGGTCAAGGAAGGAATGAAGAAATAGTCCCCAGAGAGCAGTGGCCATGCCAGGGACCTTCTCTGCATCCTCAGGAGAGGCTGTCACCCAAAGAGAGCATCTGGGAGACCATGACTGTCCCCTGTGACAACAGCTGTACCAAGTGGCTGAGAGAACTCCAGCTCTGCCCTGCAGCAGTGCCAGGAGACCAGCAGACTCCTCACTGGACCAGCTGGACAGCTCCAGGCTTGGGTTGCCTCTGCTCTGCAACCCAAAGAACTGCAAGACTTAAGCTAGTTAGCTAGTTAGCTCCAGCCAGCAGGAGGGAGTGCTGTTGGGAATGTGTTGTTGCTCCTGAACAGCTTGTGACACCCATAACCCGTTCACACACAGGATTTATCAAGGGAAATAACATCAAGCATGTTGCACCGAGTCCTGTCCCGGGTGGATTAGTGGTGGAACTGCCCAGGCTTTCAGGCATGTGGTTTCTGTTCTAGCTCTGCAGAAAGGTGCTTTACAAGACTGCAAACTTGTCACTGCTCATGTACACCAACCAGTACATGAGATTACCCAGCAGGTGCCAGCAGAGCTGGTCATGGTGTAACCTCAGCTCTTGCCTGGAGCTGTTCCAGCCTCCCCAGGGCCACTCCTGCAGGGGTGGCTCCAGGTCCTGTTCTGCTGCTGTGGCACAGGGCAGGGGCACTGCAGGCAGGCAGAGTTTGTGGTTCTGTGCAACCTGTGGTTCTGATGACACCTTTAGTTAGTCATTGCCCATCTGTACCAGTGACAGCAGCAACCTGACTGGGAGATGCCAACTCCCACATCCCCTCTGCTCTGTGGAGCTGCAGAGACAACATCTGTTTGGGAGACCTGACCTGGAGGGACCTTCAGCCACTCTCTTAAGTTTAAAGTGTGACTTCTGTCCCCTTCCCAGCCCCCATTTTCTCCTGCAGGCTCAGCTGGGTGCAACCAAAGAGATGCTGGGAAATGCGGGGACAGGGAGGTGCTGGGTGAGGGACAGAGGGGAGTGAACTTCTCCTGTTACCCAGGGCAAGGGGTTGCGTTTCTCACACCATTTGCTTCCCCGTCTTCCCCCTCGAGCTGCCCAGACTCAAACAATCCCAGTTCTGAAGCTGCCGGAGTCAGGGGGAGCACAGCAGCGCCTTGCTGAGCCGAGTGCCAGGGCAGAGGCGACCTCCTTCCTGGGAGGGGGCAGCAGCCACTCAGAAGCCTCTTCCCAGCAGCAAACAGGCAGGAGGAGGTCCCCATTCCAGAGGAGAAAGCTTTCTGCCTTCCCAGCTCTGCGGGGCTGGGGGCGGTGGGTGGCACTGCAGAGGTTTCAGCACTCTGAAGGACTGGCTGTCTCATCCCTCCCTCAGCCCCAACACCATTTCTGGAGCCACTTCTCAATTTTTTTTAAGGGCAAGATCATCTCCCCTTTGCATACTAAGGGGAGGATGAGGAAAGCAGCACTTTGCATGTGGAAGGTGGGAAGCTCTGACCAAGGGAATGGAGCTGCCTGGTGCCTGAGCCAAACTGCAACTTCTCTTGTTGACAGATGCAGCTCAGGGGGGAATAAAAACAAGCCAGAGAAAGGGCAAGAGTCTATGTCTTGCCTAGAACCACATCCTGTTTTCCCCAGGAACCTTTTTAAAAAAAAAAAAAAAAAAAGAACCTGGTTTTCTTCCCTGTCCTTTTTCTTTTTTCTTCTTCTTCTTTGGCAAGGTTCTGCTTGCCTGTCAGCTGTACAGGTTTTCCCAAATGAAAAAAAAAACAAACCACAAAACAACCCAAATTCTTTCTGAATTAAAACCATGTGCTATCAGGTCAGCTTCCATCTAGATGAATGGCTTTTTCCTTGAGAGCTGTAAATGGCTTTTTAGGAATGGCTTTTATAATGGAATTTAAATGGAGGCTTTCACTTTGAAGATTACAGCAGCAAAGCAGCAGTGGAGCTCTCAAGAAGAAAGAGCTTCTCTGCTTGTGTTTCCTGGGGAGATGGGAGCTTAGGTAGGGTTTTTTTTTTTCCTCACACCTGGTTGCTCAGCTCCCCTGTCTGCTGCCAGGGAGAGACAGGCACCTCCTGAGCCATCCCTCTCCTCCTTCAGCAGGGTCAGATGCTCATGCACTGAAAAAATTCTGCGTGGTTGCTATTTGTTGTGCTTTTTTTTCCCAGTCTAGCAGCAGGGTAGCGTGTATCCTTGAGAAAACCTACAATCTTTTTGTTAATGAGACTCCTGAGGATGTTAAACTGTAATGAAAAATTAATGAGACTGCAAAACTCTGCCTCCCACGTTGTCTGCCAAGAAAAGTTGAGCTTTATAATCCTTCCCATTGACTTATCTGCACAGCCTTACCTGCCCCCCTGCGTGGCTGCTGCGGGTGAGGGATGTGTGATGGGACACAACCAGGCACAAGGGGCTCCAGATCCCCACCCAGGTTTTGGGACCAGAACAGCTCTGGGTGCAGTCTGCTCTGTCTGCCCTGGCTCTGGTAAAATCCTGTTTGCTAAGCCTTGTCTTGGTGAAAGGAAAAAAATGAAACGAACAGAGAAAGGCCAGAGCAGGTGTGTGTCCCTGTCCGGTCAGCCCAGGAGGAAGGTGTGTGTTATCCTGGTGAGGAATTGAGCACAGCTGCTGCAGAGCGTTTTCTGGGAGCAGGGGAGGGGGCTGCAGGGCTGACCCTTCAGCAGCCACATGGAGAGGCAGTGGTGCACACGCATGCTCAGCAGGGAGAGCTGCCTCCCGTGCTGCCAGGGGTGTTTGTTCCTGAGTGAGCAGCACAAGTGGGGCTCAAGCCACACCTGTGTCACCGGGATGATCTCCTCTCTGTAACCCAACTCGTCCAGGCTGCAGCCTTCCTTTCCCATCACCTGTCTGACTGAGTGAGGGTTGTCGAGGCAAGCCCAGCCAGCAGGGCTGCAGGGATGGCTCTGACCCCCCCGACACCCCAGATGTAAACCTGCTGGGTTGTGTAACAGGCACTGGGTGAGCACACCGGCTGCTGGCCGAGCTCCTCAGAGCTGGCTGAAGAGCAGCGACTGCCCTGCTGGCTCCCCGGGCAGGTGGGGGTGTCTCAGCACAAATCTTGTGTCAGACAGAACTGAAACTATTCAGGTTTCAGCAGGAATTCGTGTGCTGTTGACCTCGGGCTGTGCTCTGCTCAGGAGATCTGTTGCCTCCGGTGTAACAAATGGGAACGTGCCCGCAAATCTGGGGATGGCTCCTTGCCCGGGGCCCTGGGCTTGTTGACGTTTCCAGAAAATGCTCTTGGCTGCCAACCTGGTTCAGGGCAGGAGGCAGGGGAGCATATGGTGCCGGGGGGAGAGGACGGGGGCTGCAAGGTTTGTAGAAGAGACCTTTGGGGTGAAAGCAGTGCCCGCCCAGAGCCCGGCGCAATGAGGACCGAGAGACACTCTGAGCTCCACCAACAATAGCTCAGCCGGCACTGCAGAAGGGAGAGCTCACCATGCTGCAGGTTAAAAACCTTCCAGGGAGGCCGAGCCAGGCACTCGCCCATCGGCCCGGTGAGGGTGTGCCCGGCCCCACGCCCAGCACCGGGGGCACCGCCCGGGCAGCCCCAAACGGCGGGGCGAGCAGCTCGGCAGCAGCGAGCAGGGCTCNGATGGGGACAGGGAGGTGGAAGGCAGAGGGGTCTTTTCCAAGGAGAAAACTTCCCAAAATCCCCTTTCTGCCGCCCAAATCGCCTTCCCAGTCCCCAGACCGTCAGCCCGAGTTCCTGAGGAGAGATGTCCCGTGGGGGTGCAGCGAGGGGGGTGGCAGGTTCAAGCAGTGCACAAACCTCTCTGGGGGGAAGGTCTCTTCTGGCAGCAAAGTGGTGATTCTGCTTCGGCCCAGGTGGGAAAGCTGCTAGAGCACTCCTGGGCCCGTGTGGCAGTGCAGGCAGCCTTCTGACCTGTCTGGGTTCACCCTTTGGGTTTCAGTAGCATCGAAGAAGCAAAGAATTTATTGATGCAATCAATAGTTTTGAAACAACTAAGGTGAAAGCAGAGGGAACTAAAGGAGGTCAGAGACATTCCTCCCAGTGCAGGATCCCTCTCACTGTTGATACCATGCCCTTGCCCTGAGCTGCACCCGTGCTCTTCCCAGGCAGCCTGTGGAAGGTGTCTGCTTCTTACACATCCTCTCCCATGCCAGTGCCCAGGCCATGACCTGTGCTAGGAAGGGCCTATGCCTTCCTCATGGCCAGGAGCGTGGTCAGGGGTGTGGAAGTGACCTTCTCTCTTCCCATCACCCTGTGTGGCCATGGCAATGGCAACAACCCTGCTGTGAGCAACCTGGCCTGGTGGAAGGGAGGATGTAGATGATCTGTAAGGTTCCTTCCAACCCAAAGCAGTCTGTGATTTAGCTGCTCTTTCTCGTGGCCATGCCTGTGGCAGTGACCTTCTTCCTCACAGGGTGGCATCCCGTTCACCTCCCATGCTACAGAGAAGCTGAAGCAACAAGGGAGAGTATTAGACTGCAGAGTATCCTGTAACTCCCACTAATCCTCTGCCTGCTTAGAATAAGCCCTTCCTGCCTTAACGACTTAAATGCCTGAGACAGTTTAAAGAACAAAAAGCTTTTCCTCACCACCAGGGTGGGTGACCACAGGCTGACACAGGAGGAATTTCTGAGGACAGGCTGCAGGCAGTGTCCCAGCCCCACGATCCTGCTGGGGGTCTGTAGGGGATCAGTTTGCTTCTCTCAGCCTAAGCCACAGAAATGTTGCTGGCCTGGTAGGATCAGATCTGCAGCTGGTGTTGTGTGGCCCAGCAGGACCCAGAGTCTGCTGAGAAGATTGGCTGGCATGGTGATGACAAGGATATGGGTGCTGCTTCTTTTTCTTTCTTCCCAAGGCTAAATAAAAACACGGGCAGCAGTGCTGACAATAATAAAGCCACGGGAGCTGGGAGGGGGGTGGGAACAGGCTGAGCTGCAACCATCCCACCACTTCTGACAGGCAGCATCACACAGCCTGGAGCTTGGCTCAGCCCCTCGTGTGAACTCCTTGTCTGTGAAGTGGGGGTGATCACACTTCCTCACTCCCACATCTTGGCAGGTTTCCTCTGGGGCCTGCAAAGTATTTGACAAATGGATTTTTTATTTTTTTTTAATTGCCTTTTCCCAGGGACTAGAGCAGGGCTGACACCCCCAGCTAGCTGCAAAGCACAGGCCTGTTGTTACACAGTCAGGGCTGGAGGAGTTGGTCAGTACATCACCTTGGCTTTTTTTTTTTTTTTCTCTTCATCAGCTTGGGAGCTGGCTGTTTGCCATGACAACCCACATCCCAGACCAGCATCAGGCAGGTCCAGCTGCCCTTGGCATTCCTCTAGCCTGGAGGAAGGTGGAGGAGTGGAGGGACAGAGAGAGAGGTGACAAAAAAACAGCAGGAGCAAAGAGAAAATAGCAAAAAAGGAGATATAAGGTCAGGAACATCACAAAACCCAGCAGACAGTAATGGATATCTGTGGAAAGCAGGAAAAAGCTTCTGAGCAGAGAAAGGAGAGAGGGGGAAAGGAGGGGAGAAATGGATGAACAGGTGAATGGGACAAAGATGCACTGGGAGTGACGTAAGAGCTGGCTGAGGGGTGAGGCAGATTTATGAAGCTGTTGTGCTGCAAAAAGCCCTCTGTCTTGTCAGACAGCAATTTGCTGTGCTGACCCTGAGAAACTCAAGGGATCCATCACCTGCTCCTCATTTCATGAAAAGTACCCAAGAGCAGGGAGTCTGCTGGGTCAGGGCCTGAGCTTCCCAGGCAGGGCCCAAATCCTCAGCTGGTAAAAGCCAGAAAACACAGGGGAGTCAGGGCAAACACCTCCTCCTCACCTCCTAGCCATTGTCTCCAGGAGGCAGGGCGAGGTAGGAAGGCTGCCAAGGTTGAATTGTGGTTTTTTCTGTTCAGAAGCAAAAAGCAAAACCTTGTCTTTGCAGCTCTCCCCTGTCTCAAGAGAAGGCTGAGCCTGAAGGTAACACCACACGTCACTTGCTGTGTCTGCGAAGTCTCCTCAGTTTGGAGGTTCCTGTCTCTCCCACCAAAGCCACTAATGAGGCTCCCCTTATCTTCAGGAGCACAAGTCAGGCATGTCCTTGGTCACTTCAGCCACCCCATTGACTTAAAGCCTTATTCTGCCTCCTGACAATTCCCAGGAGCTACCTGTGCTCTTTTCTCGTGGCTGCCAGTCATTTTTAGTCCCTGTCCAACATCTGGCTGTCTCAGAGTAGGACAGAAAGAAAGACACAGTGTCAGCAGCAGGCTGGAACAGAAAGCCAGGTCTTGGGCAAAACCTGAGAGCATCCCAGAGACAGCCAAAGGGCCCCACCCTGGCTCCAGAATGGGTTGTTCAATACAGGAGGGACCAGTGAAGAAAAATAAGATCAGGGCAAAGAGAAAAAACCATGAATCTGCCTTTATTGTCCTTGAATATGCTTCTTTCTCAGTCCCACATCTGCATGTGACTAACACCAAACCCTTAATTCCCATCCAGATCCTCTCTGGAAAGAGGTTCCCACTCACCAAACCATCACTGAGCTGTGCACAGGCTCGTGGTTGGACCTCAGGACCAGAGTGAGCTGTGGTGGTCATCTCCTCCTCTACAGCCCAGCCCCCCAGCTCAGTTCCAGGGCCCCCAGCACACTGTCCAGTGTCTGTGGTGCTCAACCTGGGACCTGCTGCTCTGGAGACACACACAGGGTGCTCCCAGCAGCTCCCAGCAGCTGCAGCTCTCTGGTGGTGGGTGAGCCAGGAGGGGGGAGGCAGAGTGCTGGGGGGCAGTGCCTTGGGCTGGGGATGCACCCCTAGCCCTCCTGCTGCAGGCAGTGCTACCTTGGCTCTCAGGAAAACCACATTCCAAGCTTCCTGCTTGCGATGCTGACACCACCCTGATGGTCTGGGCAGCCCAGAATCACTCATGTTAGGAGTTTCTTGGACAGCCAAGGCCTCAGTCACACAGCCAGGGCAGGGCTGTGCGTGGCTCTGTGCCAGGCTGCCCATTTCCAGGCAGTCTGCAGTCTCTGGCAGATCTGCAGCCACCTGCCTGGATTCAGACCCTGGCCTGGAGCAATGAACCAGTGAGGGTATTTTTGCTCCTCAGCACCAGTGCACCAGGCACCTCCCGTGCTGGAAGATTTCCATGGGTGCAGCAGCAGCAGCCCTGACCTCTTCTGCTTCATAAACCTCCTGTTGTCTTAGCCCATGAGATTGTGGTGGGGCTGGTGGTGTGTTAGCAGCTCAAGCCCCACTCACCCTCACTGCACAGGGCTTATTTTACAGGCAAGTGTAGCTACTCACCCTCTGCAGCCACAGGGAGGGGATTAATTTAGAGACAGAAATGAGCTTTAGTCACCATTTGAATGCCAAGACCTGAGTCAGCCCTCTTCATCCGAGCAACCATTTACACCTAGGCTGAGCCTTATGCCAAAACCACTGGTGCTGGGTGCCCAGAGAGAAAAGCCTGGCTGTGGGGAGGGTCTCCTGACAAAGCCCCCCTGATCTGCTGCTGATCTGCAGAGCTCAGATGAGCTGCTCCATGGGTTCCTTCCTCTGGCTCGTAGGTGCCCCAATGCTGGGAATTCTGAGAAGTGTAACTTCTGAAAAAAATCAGATTCAGGACCTGTTTATTCAAAACCATTTGTGACCATTTGGGGTGGGAGCTGCCACCT
Organism: Florisuga fusca; assembly: GCA_038090715.1. Lineage (NCBI taxonomy): Eukaryota > Metazoa > Chordata > Aves > Apodiformes > Trochilidae > Florisuga > Florisuga fusca. Next base: position 715,571 of record JAAWXA010000063.1, on the reverse strand, counting down.
TCCAAAATCTGTGCTGGCAGGAAACAGAGGGGGCAGGGGTTGGGTCTTCAGGAAAGACCCAGCATGGTGTTATTCCCACTCTCTCCATCCTGTGCCTATCCCAGAAACAGGAGATTTTCCTGTGCACAGTCAGTGCTGGGTCACAGCCCACATGAGGTCTGCTAGAGGTGGAGAGGATGCAGCTCCAGGCAGGAGCTCACTCAGGAGCTCACACAGACACTGCTCAGAGAGGAGTAAGAACAGGACAAGTGCACACCATGGCTCCCTGAGGGTTTTTCAGGGGATGTTCTGGGTGTGATGATGTGATGCATCCACTTAGGGACCTCCCAGGAGGTTTTGTGTGGTCTCCAGGAAATGTGACATGAATTTATCACAAGCTGAACCTCCTCAGCTTGTGCAAGGGCTGACGTAAGGCCAACATGGCTCAAGTTCTGATCCCAGCTGGGAGAAGGACCAGGGTCTCCAGCTGGGCTTTAGTTCATCCTCTTGAATCTCGATTTCCATCCTGCTGGACCATGGATTCTTTGTAGTTTCAAGAGTTTTCTCCCACTTGAGTGCAGCACCTGGCCAGCCAGGCATAGTGCATAGTGCAGGAAGAGTCTGCAAGCTCTCCATGTACCTCCACCCTCGCTCTTCACCTGAATATTAATTATTGTTGAACTGGTCCTTTAATACCTAATTGCCACCTTGGCTCCCCTTTTGTCTCCTCCCTTTGCAGGCGTCTCTGTGCCTCTTACAGGGTGAGGGCTTCTTCCCCAAATCATCTCCACCCCTTAACCCCACGCCAGGAAACCCCAAGCTGAGCCCATGCAGCATCCGTGTGCTGGGACACAGCTGGAGTCCATGGAGAGCCTTCACCCTGCTGCAGACCCTGGAGCCAAGGTTGGTCTCTGGAGTTTGCTTTTGAACCTTGCTGGCAAAGGGAAGTGCAAAGGTTTGTTAGGTTTTAATTGAGCTCAGGTGGGACGAGAGGCACCCCCGGGCCTGGAGGACTGCCACTCTCTTTGCCATTTCTTGTATGAGACTGGAGGTGGGTCGTGCTGACACTGGTGTAGCCCCAAAGCAGCCCTGTGTTGAGTAATTTTGACATTTTGTGGTTCACAAGGGGCACGTGAGGGTGCCAGCTGGCTCCTGGCATGCTCATTTGTAGCTTGTGAACTGCGAGTTCCAGGGCTGCTCCTGGGCCTGGGCTGAAGCCATGGGCTGGCATGCAGAACCTCCCTTGGCCCCTGCTGGTGACAGCTTTCACCCAGGGAAAACCAGTTGCTGTCTGCAGCTCTCCATGCTCTCCCCAGGGACTCCATTTCCATAAAAGATGACAAGAACCTGCCTGACTGGCTGTCCCAGCCACTTTCCACAGCCTGGCATCCTTCCCAAGCCTGGGCTGTGTGTCCTGAATCTGAAGGTTGGGTTAGCAAAGGGAGTCAGCAAACCTGCATCTGGCCCTGCTGTGCGTGTCCCACAGAGGGAGGAACTGAAAGCACAGATGCTCCTATTGCTCCCTCAGCTTCAGAGGCCCTGCACTGGAATTACATGTTTTCCAGGAGCAGAAAATGGCAGGTGAGAGGATGAGATCATGAGTTACTGAAGGAGGCATGAAGCATGGGGTAGGCACAGACCTCACTCACTGGACTTGGTGAGAACCTGCAGGCTGGGATGATGTCAAGGGAAGGGGGAAGGAGGGGACAAAGTTGTCCCCTCATGGGAGCAGGGCTGCTCTGCATGTCTGGAGAGGTTTTTGTGCTGGTGCTAGGAGTGGTGTCACTGTGGGAAGCACCAAGGGGCAGCGAGGACCTTCAGTGATCCCAGGCAGGGCCAAGCTGCCAGCACACCCCTTTATGACTTCTGGTAGGTTTCATCTTCATTGTATCTCGGTGCATTTAAAACCCAATGTCCCAGCAGCCCCTCGATCCCTCTGAGAGTCCCCCCAGCTGAATCCCATGCCAGGTTCCTGGCTGGTCCCTCCTCCAGCCTGGGGAAGGTGCTGACCTCCCTCCCGCCTCCTTGTTCTGCCCGCAGGACCGGAGCGGGGGTGAGCGGAGGGGCCAGGGGGGAGTTTGCTCCTTGCAGGGCACTTCGCTCTGTGGTTGATACCAAAGGTGTCTCCAGGCTGCCGGGAAGCTCTTTGCCATCCTGCCTGCTCCCAGCCCTGCAGAGGGGGGGTTACCTCTCCTCAGGAGCCTCGCAGGAGGTCCCGGGCCGGGCGGTTCGGCTGCAGTCCCGGTACACGATACCCAAACAGCCACTCGGAACAGGCAGAGGGGAAGCTCCCGCTCCACTGGGCTTTTTGGCAGCTGGCTCCCACCTTTCCCAGCAGTTCCCGAGTGCCATCTGTTGACTAAATAGAGATCGTGCAAAAAATGGAGCGGAGCCAAGGTGGAGATGGGTGAAGTGCACTCGGGAGAAGTGGCAGCATGGGAGCGAGTGGCTCTGGAGGAGTTTCCCGGAGTGCCAAAGGAAAAGGAAGGAGGGTTCCAGCTGCTGGAAGGGCTGATGAGAGGATGCCAGGAATGCTTCTTGAGGCAGTCAGGTTTGGGTTTATTGAAGAATCAAATTCTCTCCTTCAGCTTTTGCATAAGGCAGAGAGAGAGAAGAACCAGAGTCCTGCCCTGCGGCCACACGGGGGGTGATGCTTCCTGTGCTGCCCTGCAGCAGGGAGACTGTAACCTCCTGTCAGAGATGGAGGGGGTTTTGTGCTGAAACCTGCCAGGGAGAAGCTTTGAAACACACAGCTAGAGGCAGGGACTGTTCCTCTGTCATGAGAGTGGTCACTGCCCTGATTTCCTTCCTTTGCTCCAGAAAAATCTCCAGCAAACTTTGCCCTGAGTGGAGAGCAGGGGCTCCAAGTCAGCTGCTGGAGGCTGTGCTGGGGGAGGTCAGCAGCTCAGTCCTGGCAAGACAAGGCTGCAAAAATCCCCTGAGGTCCTCTTGATTCCTCCAGTCCAACCTGCAGTCCATGCCAGGGACTGCTCCTCCAGGGGCTGCCATCATTGGCAGGAGCTGATACATCCCCCTTCCATGGAGGAGAAACCCCAGAGCCAGTCCAGGGTATCAAAGCCCCACGGCTCCTGGGCTGGGTGGGCTTCAGAGATGGCTCAAGCCACTCCACAGCAGCCAGAGCACAATAAATAGCCCAGGATCAGGCCATCAGGGTTACTGAAGGTCTTATGGTGGTTTTAGAAGTACAAAGAAGAGCCATAGGGATGGTGGACACGTTCCTGGTTGATCAATTAAGCTGTTTTCTCCAAGTATCCTTCCTGCCCATGGATGGAATATCCCTTGCTGTCTCAAGTACTCTGTTGAGTTGGGAATGCTGGGAAAGAGCTGCCACCAGCTGCCTGGGGGAGCAGTTTTGGTGCACTTCAGCCACTGAGATGGTGTGTGAACAGGATTTGGTGTGTCCTCAGGTCCTGCAGGACCCCCGAGATGTCAGGCACCCAGCACACCCCTCCCACTGGAGCAGGAGACTGGGGATCATCTCAGCTCCTCTCCTACCCCAGTGACAGAGCTCTGGGTATTGGTGCTCCTGGAGGATTGCCCTTACCTGAGGTCAGCACAGACCCCATGGGAAGGCAGTGCTGATCCTGGCACTGACGTGGCACTTGAAGGCAAATCAGAGTTTCTGGCAGTCCAGAGCAAGCCCTCGAGCTGAGGACAGCCCTGGTGCTATTGCAGTGCTTCCTGGCCATGACACCAGGACTAGGCAAATCCATGGGCATATCCATGAGCCCATAAATCTCAGTATATTTATAAGGTTCTGTTTTCTACGTCCTGTGAGAGTCCCAAGAGCACAAACAGGTCCCCAGACCAACCTGTTCTGCCCCACTGCTGAAGCTGCAAATGCTGCTGCCTTGACTGGGCCCTTCTGCCCCTGGGTCTCTGTGTCTTTAGCCAAGCATTCATCTTCTCAGTGGCCTCAGATGATGATGATGCAAAGCAGGTGCTTGTCATTTATGCCACTCAGATGTGGTAAAAGACAGCTGAGAAATGACATCTGTTTGTGTTGAGGGCAGTGGAGTAGCCAACACTGCAGCTCTCCAGAGGTATCAGCAAGGGCAGAGGGGGTGTCTGGGGGCTCCTCATGCCTGCTCATGGCACTGCTCACTGAGCTTGTCCCTCCAGCCACCAACCCAACCCAAAATGGGCCATCACTCCACCCTCACGAGGGACTTTGTCAGCTTGAGGTTTTCTTCCTCAAGCCTGGATCCAGAGGCAGTGCCTGGGAAATGGTTTCAGTTCCCTTTCATCACTTGAGTTGCTACTGATGAATGTGGGTCAGTCTTTCCCTCTAAGTGCTTTTACTAAGTTATTTGTCTGGCTCCTTTGAGCCTTAACCCTGATCTCCAGTGATCAGAGGTACATGCAGAGGAGGGGCCAAAATCTGAGTTCTTCAAAGTCTTTTTGAACCAGGATGGATTTGGGGCTGAACTTGGGTTTTGTGAACCCTTGACATGGTCCAAGGTCTTAGAGGGGAGGGGTGCCAGCACCAGATCTGTGCCCTTTTAATGGTCCAACACAGTGGGTCCCACATTAAGGCTGGGGTGTGCATTAGTCCTTGGGCAACAAAACACTCCTGTGTGCTTCCAGCTCCTGGAAGGGCAGCCAGCCTGCAGTGAGGGGACGTAGCACACCCAGCCAGGACGTGGTGCTGAGACAGGGGCTCACCTGTGGCAGCCTGAGATGTTTCCCCAAAGCTCCACTCTTTGAGACTCTTCTGGGGGTCGCAGACTTCTGGGGGGCCCTCTCCTTTGACTGTGGGTTTTCTGCCAGCCATGGTGCTGGATGGCAACGCTCACCCCACAGCATCCCTCCTGCTCCCTCCCTGACAGAAAGGCCCATTTTAAAAAGCAGGGAAATAATTCCCAGAGAATACCAAAATTAAACAGACCAAGGCACACCGGGGACAATTTCTTTCCCCATGAAGGCTCTTGCACATACTGGCCCCGGCAAGGCACCGAGGACCCCGGATATTTCCCCCATTCCCTGCCGGGCGTGCAGCTAACCATGCAGAACAAATACCACCACCCCGTCAATGGCCACCAAGTGAAGTCAAGCTGTTTGCCTGATCCATTCCTCATTGTTCCCCCGGCTTTCTCACTTTGAACCAGGGCTTGTGGCATCAGGAAGTTAAAAGGAGTCAGGAGGGGGGTGGGGGGGT